>CAXIVR010000004.1:68613493-69213493 GCA_964035755.1 Teleogryllus oceanicus
TTGTGGAACATTGTGCAGAAGAATTAGCCGTGGCAGCTCAAGTTAGTTTTATGTCACAAGGCAGTAAGGATGGAGTGGAAGTGATCGAAGGAGCTGTAGATAGTACTCCTGGAAGTGGCACCACGAATGATGGGAACACTGCTCGGCGATTTTTCCAAAATCCGGAGCAGTCTTCTAACATCACTGGGATTGATGAAAGCCTCATTCGTCGCTTCTCCGTTGTTTTACATGCATTGAGGAGTGGGTATGATGTGAATTCAGAGGCTTTCAGAAAATACTCAACTGAAACAGCAGAATTGTTCATCAGCTTATACGGATGGTATTTCATGCCTGAAACAGTGCATAAAATATTAATTCATGGCGCTGATGTCATTAATGAAATTATTGTCCCAATTGGACAACTGTCTGAAGACGCGCAGGAAGCCCGGCACAAAGAGTTCAAGTCATGCCGAGAAAGAAATACTCGAAAATCATCAAGGATACGTGGCAATGAAGACCTGCTTCATTTACTATTGATTTCTTCCGACCCAGTTATTACAAGTATCCGGCCACTACCAACTAAGACAACTGAACAGCTACCGAAGGAAGTTCTGGAGTTGTTACATGTTCCTAGAGCTGGTCTTCCACGTGAAGGCGGAAGAGCAGATTCAGAGAGCGACTAATGCCAACTATTGTAAGTTCTTAATTTTTTATAATTATTTTAATTGCTCAATTACGTATGAGTACTAATCACTATATTACATTTTAAGTTAGTGTCTCATGAACGTTTAGTAGGCAATTACATGCACAACGTTTTAAGTAGTTTCCACATTGATAATTTGGTAAACCTTATCAAGCCTCTAAAAAATGTATTTATTATTATATTATTTCATTACATTGTAATATAATAGAAAACAGCACAAGGAATAATTCTGACCATTTTCAATACCGTCGGCTTTACCGTTCACTTGGAAATATTTTAATACCGCTAAATCAAGGAAATCAACCACTGTGCGCCGCGCTGTCCGTCACTCACTATCAGGCGGACGCGGCACCGAGCCGCGCTGCGACGTGCCGCGCCGCGCCGCGCCGCGAGAACGACGAGGAAGCTCGGGAAGGACGGATGTGCGCGATAGGCGGGCACACAGCGTCGCGTAGAGTTGCGATGTATCGCGTTGATTTGTGTACAATTGCGCAGCGTTGTGACGAGTTTCATCGAGTGCGTTAAATTGCGTAGAGCTGCGTACAGTTGCGTAGAGTTGAGTCGATTTGAGTAGAGTTGTGTAGAGTGGAGTAGAGTTGAGTTGAGTAGAGTTGCGAAGAGTTGCGTAGAGTTGCGGTACTCCCTGGACAATGTGTGGTCTACATCAACGTTGCCGTCGAAATCAACGAAAATTTATTACTCAAGGGGTTTACGGGAAAAAAATGTTAACAACAATTAGTTATGCAACAACGCACGACATTCGCGATATTCTGGGGTACCAACAACCTCAAAACACTAAAGCCTATTACAAAAACAAACAAATATATATATACACACACACAATATTCGACATTCAGTACTAATTTTAACACCACAATTTTTTTTGAATTACAGTTCTTCCGTCTGAATCCCATTTGCTTCATCAACCTCCATAGTGACTTTTCTCCCCAAGGAAAGTTAATATTTTCTTTTATTATTGGCAGCAATTTTGATACCGTAGGCACTTCCTTTTCACGGACAAAACATTCATCGATTTTCACGGCGTAGTGTCAAGTCACTGTTCTTTTCTTACCAGGTGAGAATAGTCGTACGTCCGCACTTGTTTCATTTCTTTACGAATTGTTTTAATACTAGTTACTCCAACACCAGTGTATGCCGCTGCTCTTTCTGTGGCTTTTGTCACAGGAACTAGCAGATTATTTTGTCTCTTTTCATTGTCTCTTTATCACACGCCCCAATTACACTCGCTGTGATCTCCCTACCTTCACTGTGAATTGTCGAATTCGATTTCCGCTTCGCCATTTCGTATCTAACATTCGCGCATTCTGAAACTTTCGAATTAAAACTGAGCTGATGTTTGCGAAACCAATGTACTGACCAACCACGCGCTGTCCCTATTTAATTCATTACAATTCAGCTTCATATATTTGGTCACAAATTTTGCGACAGCTTATTACAAACGTTCTATTATTAATTCATTCACATATAATATGTTTGGAAACATTTGAGCGACATTTCCGGGAACTCATTTTTCCCCATTGCTGAGTTGAAGTAAGTATACCAGATCTGCCGACATTCTTTGTTGAACTATTTGGCATCCGATGCGAAGGTTGCCTCCAGAAAGAGAGACGGGCGATAGATCACGTAGCTCCTCGACCGGGTGCGAGCGGAGGGATCCCCGCGCCATGGCCAGAGAGAGCAGTTCGCAGAAAGACCTGGGGGGCGTTGCGTTGAAGGGTACCCTTGACACTCCCTGCGACCGCAAAAAGTCCACAGATGTGGTGCACGGCGGCCGCGAACCGAGCCGCCTGCTTGGGCGAGGGGGCGGACGGGAGTCCGGGGAATAAATGCTAAACATCAGAGCGCACCATCGCCGCCTCCATCGGTGCTGCCCCCCCCCCTGCCACTGTAGCGCATGCCGCCAACATTGCCTTTGCGGCATTAACACTGGACCGCCGCCGCCGCCACCGCCGCCACCGCCACCGCCGCCGCCACCGCCGCCATCGGCGCCACCGATGCCACTGCCGCTGCCGTGCAAAACAATATTTGTCGCTTTTTTGTTCCTAATTTGTAACGAAAAAAAATGTCGCTCCACCCTGCTAAAATACATTCGGCTAACTTGTTATCAACTGAGCAAGAAAACAGACAAGAAAATCAACAAAATTACAGAGATAAAGGAGTGGGAGGCAATGGTCCTGCTAACCCATAGGGACATAATTAAATGTTTAAAGGAATTCAACTATCTTGATGTAATTTTAATAAGTGATGGTTGAAAAAGCAAACTATTCTATATAAAACTAGTAATGGTAGGCAGGTTATGAAATCGTTACGGTCGTATGTAAATTGCGGACCAAATAATTATTTCATCTTATCTCGTGATTCTTTCGAATTATATGTGTAGATTGCGGACCAAACCATCTCAGGTAAGGAAAAGGCCTGAGGAAAAGGAAATTGAGGTAGGCGCATTAACCAGGGAACACTTACGGGGTACGTGGGCACCCCAGACGTCTCATTGGTTTCTAGAAATATACTCGTGATTCCTGAGTGGTTTTCCTGCTATCTACTCTCCGCATATTTCCTCCCCTGTTTAACGGTTTAATTGTTATGGCTGTGAATGTGGCAGTGTTGAACTAGAGCTAATCAGAGAGTTCTGGGCTGTCGTTGTGGGGTGTGCGCGCAGTCTTTCTCGTCTGTGTGCGCGTTTCACATTAGTGTGGATGTGTAATATTTGAGGAAAATATTCATTTAGCATTGAGATTATGGCATCAAGAGCAAGTAGTCCAACTTTTGAAGAGAAAGTAGGCCGGATGTTGCTTGAATCTCATTATTCGGATTCTAAAATAAGTGAGATTATATCGGAATGTGAGGATAGCATTAAAGTACATCCTGAGGAAAAAGTGAAAAAATTTGCGGTAAGGAAGGTGCTTATAAGACTAGTGAAAATACCCATACAGAAGGAAGTGAGACAATTGATGGAAAAAATTTGTTCATTTGGAATGAAGAAGAATGTGTTAGGCGAGGAGGAATTTTCTGAGATTGATTACTCCTTACATGAGTAACTCTCTTAACTTGAATTTAATCATAATACTGTACTGAAAAATGTAATGACCTTATAAGTTGAAAAAATAGATTATTTAAAGAAAATAATAAGAAAATCTGAGAGAATATAAAAGAAAATGGTTTACAGAATATACATAAACTGTAATTTAATCCCGCGCGGAACGATTTTCGCCGAGTGCCAAAATTATTTCATTTTATCATGGGCAACCCCACTGTCAAAAAATGTCAGAAATTCTGCACTTTGTGCACCAGAAAGATGATTTGTGGTTCAAAGGAATGCGGCAGTCGCCACTATCCTAGAGAAAGAAGGTCTTTGGTCGCCAAAGTTGCTCAGGAGTTGCTCAAGAAAAAAAATTATGTTTGTATCGAAGTTAAGATTTTAATTAAAATATTAATTAACTAAAATTAAAACCTCGATACGAACACAAATTCTGATGGAACAATCCGGTACACTCCGAGAACAAACGAATGGTAATTGTTTCACATATTGTTTCGATGGTGGAGACGTGCTTGATGTTCTTAGCGTGAGCCTCCGGAGGCCACATTAAAAGGGCTGTATCTTAATTAAAAGTTCGGTACAAATATAATTCTGCTGGAACAATCCGATACAAACCTGATGTAAACGAATGGTTTCACATTTTCATATTTTTACATGGTATGGTGACGTGCTTGATGTGGTGGTGTGCTTACGTGGTATGGTGTCGTGGTAGGGCTGTCGTGAGCCGTCCGCCGCCACCTTAAAATGGCTGTATCTTAATTAAGCCTTCAGTGGGTGCGTGACTTTCAACTCCGCCAGTCGGCGCGTGGCTCACACCCGTACTTCAGTATAAGAAGCTCTTTTGTTAACAAACCAATAGAAGTTTGACTCTTAAATTATTATTTTTATAACTTATTACTATTATTCTGATCGTTATAAGTTTAATAAACTGACAAGAAAATTTAGTTATAAAAAGATAATTTTAAAGAACTCATAAAAAATATGTTTATTGTCAAAAATCACTTTAAAATCGTTGTGCATGGTAGAAATAAGAACAACTGACGTATTCTTTTCAGGACTGTATGAAACTAATGTACTAATGTTTTGAAACCCAAAATTTGATGAATGCTCTCGTTTCGTTTTGTTTGGCAAAAAATCCGGGGGGATTTCTTTTGTTTTTGCGCAACGCGCCAACAAACGTGAGCTTCTTGTCTGTCAGACGTTTTGCTGCCAAGGGGATGCTAGAAAACAAGTTGTCAGCTGCGATATTTCTGTTTGTACTTCTACTGGTTTCACCAGCCGCAACACATCTTCCGGCGAATTACTGACACAAAATGCCCCGCTGGGTTGTTTTCCAACAAATAGTACCTCGAGATTGTAAGTATAAGCAGTCTTTACAACAACTAGAGCAAACACCTTGATGCCGTATTTGGCTGGTTTGCTACGTATATATTGACGGAAAGAACAGTTTCCCCGGAGAGCCACTAGCTGTTCGTCCACTGTAAGGTACTCACCTGCGACGAAATATCTTTAATAAATTGCAACCATTTCGTCAAATAACTCTCTATTTTCGGCTAACTTGTCAAACGATGTTCTGACACTTCTGTCCCTCACATCGTCAAATCTTAGAGTTCTCAATAAAAATCTAAATCTATTCAAGCTCATTGACGAAAAACGTGCTTCTATACCTGAGCCTCTGGAATTGTCCCATACTTTGCGGCAATTTTTTCTTGAACTTCCATGTGATCTAATGAGAAAATTTTCCAATAAGAGCGGTAATTTCCGTATCATCTGTCGGGCTTGCATCTCTGTCACGACTAAAACGTGATCTTATCTTCTCAATATAAATGTTAGTTTTTCTAGTTATCAAACTTATCACCACATCATTTATAAACAGACGTATACAGTCAGTAGCATCAACTAGCCCTTTGGCACTTTTCTTTGGTCCTGGTAAATGCAAAACAATGTTGTGAGACCTCGAGAGAACATTTACGCGTGATTTCACCTTATTCCAAATTGTCTTTTTGTATTTTGCAACGAAATAACTTGTTAGAAACGGAGTCTCTGTTTCATTCTCAGCTTCTTCTCACTCGCTTTGTTCAGTCTCTGAATTATGATCACTAATTTCAAGAAGATCTGCTGTAACTTCATCATATCATCACCGTCATCTACATCATAATCTGATTCATCTTCTATTTCCGAAAACCACGCTCGAATCACATCCGCATCCAAAGTCTTTTCTTGTAACTTACTTTGTTTAGAATTCATAATTCAAACGAAACACCACACTATAGCTGAACCGCTCGCAAAAAAACCATCATGGCGGACGTACCTTTGGTAACGTCTCGGAGGCTGCCTCCACCCTGCGGCATCTGAGATTTCCCCTCTCGGCGATAAGGAAGCGCGTAGGCGACAAGGAGAGGCGACTGCGAGACACAGCGATCGCGCTGACCGCCACTCGTCATCACTACCCTCTTCGTCAAAAGAGGAACTCGCACTCCCAGGAGTGTCCAAAGAAATGAATACATCGTTTGTTGGTCCATCACATTATCTGAATTATTATGTCGCCTCTATTCCCTACAGATGCTCGCAGGATTTCTTCCATTGTTCAGCACTGTATTGTGCAAACGCTTCTCTGCACAACGTTTCCTTTTCTTTTAAGGATGCACCAATTTCTGCTGCCTCGCGTCCTTTTATGTAAATCCCCAAACAAGTTCTATTGGATTTAGATCTGGATGGTACAGTGGATGACGGAGAGGAATGTAGCCATGTTCAATGATTATTTGTTCAACGACCTATCGTTTTTCAGTGGATATACTTTGAATTATTTGTAATAATTGAACTTTTGTGAATAACAGCAGCTGCTGTGTAAAGCACACTGTCGTTGCTCACTAGCCACGGTCCAACAGGGACTGGAGATCGAAACTCTCCAAGACACGGCTTATTTTCTGTTGATCGTTTAGACAACCCGTACTGTAGAAACACGTAAGCTGCCTTCCGTCTGATCCTTCTCACTCATCAGTTTGATCACTAAACTTGCTGTGTTGAATTACCGCGCGACCCACAGAGAAAGACAGAGAGTGAGAGCTATGTTGTGACAAAGAGCGCAGGCAGGCGGGGAATTCTTAGGAGCTTTGGAGGGAGAGGCCACGTTCGGGCATGCGAAGTGGAAGGTTTTTTTGAGAGTGGTAGAACAATAGTTTCCGATCGCTAGCTGCAGAAATATATCACAGATAACATACATAAACACCAAAGGCGCGAAAGACATGACGAACGCACTGCACTGTTGCTGACACAAGAGGCGACTGAGGGACGTGAGTGGGCGCGTGGAGTACAAAGGTGTTTCACTCAAAACAAATCTGTTAACGCGAGAGAGATAAGCGGCCTTCGTGACATCAGTTTCCGACACGCGATTCGTAACAGTTGCAAAGTCAGATACCGAGAAGGCCAGCTCCAAGAATGAGCTCATATAAAAGAAATTAAGATTTAAAATTATGTTGAATACAGCGCTACTCCATGCGCCAACTAAAGGGTTTTTACGAAGATTTAATTTGCTTGCGGATTCCTATACTATATAAATTATTTTATGTATGTCGTGCGTTGTTGCATAAGTATGTCGTTCTATAAGATTATTTATTTCGTAAACAACAGGAGTAATAAATTTCTGATTAGTGTTACGTAATAGTGCAATACGTCTGTTAAATGATGTGTTTGGTTTTATGCAATTATGCTCGTTGGTTCTCCCTATTTTAGAATTTCAATTCTCTTTCTTATTTTGGCAACCACGATTCAGTTTATACAATATTTATTAAATGCGTTTCCACGTTCTTAATTTGTTCCTAGGTGTTAAAAATCATAACTTATTGTCATATTATGTACTGGATAGGTTTCATTTGCTTGTGGCTTACTATACGATATAAAATACTTTGTGAATACCGTGCATTGTTGCAAATGTCGTTCTATAAAATTATTTATTTCGTAAACAACAAAAGTAATAAAATTCTGTTTAATGTTAGGTAATAATGTGATACGTCAGTTAAGTGACTGGTTTGGTTTTATGCAATTATGCTCGTTGGTTTTATCAATTTTTGAATTTAAATCTCTTGCATGATTTTACCCCTACGATTGAGTTTATACAATATTTATTTATTACGTTTCCATGTTTATAAATTGTTCCCATGTGTTAAAAATTAGAAGGAAATGTCTTATTTTGTACTGAATAGGTTTTATTTGCTTGTGGTTTACTATACTCCATAAAATACTTCATGTATATCGTGCGTTGTTGCATAAGTATTTCCTTCTATAAAAATATTTATTTCGTAAACAACAGGAATAATAAATTTCTGTTTAGTGTTACGTAATTGGGTGATACGTTTGTTAAATGATGTATTTTGTTTCATGCGATTGTGGTCGTTCTCTCTATTTTTCATTTGAATGTCTTGCTCTTTTTGGCCACCACGATTCAGTTTTTACAGTATATCTTAACTGGGTTTCACCGTTTATAATTTGTTTCTAGGTGTTAGAAATTAGAAGTGAATGTCTAATTTTGTACTGAATAGGTTTTTTCCCTTGTGGCTTTCTATACTTTGTAAATTAATTGATGAATGTCGTGCGTTGTTGCATAAGTATGTCTTTCTATAAGATTATTTATTTCGAAAACAACAGGAGTAATAAATTTCTGTTTAGTGTTAAGTGATAGTGTGAAATGTCTGTTAAATGATGTGTTTGGTTTTATGCAATTGTGCTCGTTGGTCTCTCGATGTTTAATTTGAATCTCTTGTATGTTTTGACCATTGCGATTCAGTTTATATATATATATATATATATATATATATATATATATATATATATATATATATAATGACGTTTGGGGCATCGCCACAAACCCCACAACGCCCACGCAGCGTCTGCGGAGACGTAGAGAGCGAAGGTATGACAGAAAGTCGGTTGCTGATCGAAAAAGGTTAGTTGCGGCCTGAAGCGCGGCGGCGGTGCACTTCCGCAATATGGGCAGCGCAGTAGGGTTGTGCCGTGACGCCACTGCAACATTTAAACGGCGGAGCAGTGAGGAAAAGAGCCCTTCTTGTGTGAGACGCTGAGGTGAGAAGTCGAGTAAGGTAGCGGAGCAGTTGAGGGAGAGAAGCGGTAGTTCTGGAGGTGTCAGGAAGTGGGAAATGATAGAGTGGCGAGGCTAAGTGGTGTAAGAACATTATAGGTGATTGCAGTAAGAACTGTGAAATTAGGACGACCAGAATAGTGGCTGTGGTTGCGGAACTGTGAGAGTTGTAAAGATTTAGTGAGGCGGCACGCTAACTTGTACGCGGAGAGACTGAGCAACACGCGTACTCGTGTCGCAAGAAGGCGGGCGAAGGTGGACGAGACGTGGATCTGGTGGTGGGCGTTAAGAAGATTGGTCCCTGGATCTGGTGGCAGGCGCGAAGGAGACCGCGTGACCTTCAGAGCAGCATCGAAGCGGGCTACGTTGCAGGAACGCGAGTGGCGGCACGGCTGAATTTCCAAAGTTGCATAAAACTGAGGTGGGAGACATGAATTAGAAAGGTTGTGTTGGCACCAGAAACCAGAATACTAAAATTTGCATGTTCGCCCTAAAATTGAGTTACGGGGAAGTACTTCATGACCTCGTACTCCGGTAGTACATTTCATTCCGAAGCTGTATTAAAGATAATTAATTTCTGTTCCTCATTTTGTATGTAATTGACGAGTAAATTTCGTATTGAGAATAGCAGTAAGACATGTAATAATGTGTGCTGGTAAATTAATTTAGAAAGTGTAAAAAGAAAAAAAATTAACTAAATTTCATTCACTAGTATTGGCCAAGCAAGAACTCCGTGCACGGGTGTTATAAGAAAAATTATCGCAAGTTCGGCGAAGAGTGAAACCATAAGCAAATATTTCTTTTGAAAATTTCTCTAAGAGTCATCATCATCAGTGGTTTGCATGCGTTCAAACGCGCAGCCAGCAATTGGGCACTTATTTTGTTCTCTTACTTTGTGACAGTGTAAAAGGGTTGATTTGTGCAATATTTTAAGAATATATTACAGTTTTACCTAATTCTGTGTCTGGGTATGTCTTTCCCATACCCTAAAGATCCTGCCCCCTGAGATATTCAAAGCTCGGAAGAGCATTCCTATCTATCTATCTATCTATCTATCTATCTATCTATCTATCATATATATATATATATATATATATATATATATATATATATATAATATATAATAATAATAGAAGATAGATAGATAGACATAGATATATAGTATATTAGTAATATATATAAAAATAATATAATATATATAATGCGTTTCCCACGTTTACAATTTGTTCCCAGATGTTAAAAATTGGAAGTGAATGTCTAATTTTGTACTGAATAGGTTTTGTTCGCTTGTGACTTGCTATACTTTATAAATTAATTGATGAATGTCGTGCGTTGTTGCATATGTCGCCCTGTTGTGTATGTCGCCCTTTGAAATGATGTCACCCTGTTGTGTATGTGCGTATGTCGCCCTTTCAAATTATTTATTTCTTAAAACCAGGAGTAATAAATTTCTGTTTAGTGTTGAGTAAGTGTGTGATACGCCTGTGAAATGATGTGTTTGGTTTTATGCGATTGTGCTGGTTGGTTCTCTCTATTTTTGAATTTGAATTTCCTGGGTGTTTTGACCATTACGATTCAGTTTATACCATATTTCTCTAATGCGTGTCCACATTCATAATTTGTTGCTAGGTGTTAAAAATTAGTACTGAATGTCTAATATTGAATATATATGATTTTTTTAATAGGCTTTAGTGTTTTGAGATCGTTGTACTCAGTAATATGCGCGAATATCGTGCGTGGTTGCATAACTAATTGTTTTTAACATTTTTTCCCGTAAACCGCATGAGTATTAAATTTAATTTTAGAGTTATAAATTAAAAATAAATATGTACTAAATATTTGTGTTAGTTTTGATTGTTTGTGTTCATTTTTTTAATTTGGTTGTGCTAGCGTGACAGCACGCTAACACAACCACCTATATTTCAGAAATGGGAGGAGTAATAAATTTAATTTTGGGGTAATAAATTCGCAATAAATGAGTACTAAATATTCCATTTGGTTTGATGTGATTGTGCTATGGTGGTTGTACCAGCTTCACATGGCCGGTAAATGCTATCTATTTATTAAGACGCGAAGAGAAAATTCTGTTCTCATTTGTAAGCATATTGCGCATACGGAGGAGAGTGATATTTGACGTAGTTAAATTTAATTGGAGGAGTGCAGAAAGCTGAAATTTATATATATTTTTTACAAATATATTGAATCAAATGAAATAAATATATTTAATCTAGCACGCAGATGCAATCCACGGCACAGTAAAGCACTACTATCATACATAACTCGGAAACATTGCGTTATGCCTTAAAAGCAAATTTTCGTGTTCACCCGAAAATATAGACGTTCTGGAGTCAGTTAATTTGATTTTTGAAACACTTTGTTCTGTTTTGGGTGGAGAGCACGAAACCAGTTTCCGTTGCATTTCTCAGCCATGCGAGAGGGGAAGAAGCCCAATGTTCCCTCAGTTGGTGTGCCGCTAATGTTAATTTAAAATAATGTGCTATAATATTAAAATCAGTTGTAATTTTAATACGCCGATCTGATGCGTTAAAAAATTCTTTTACAATTTTAAATTAATTCTCAAGAATGGAATGTAGAAATTCGGTATCATTTCACGTGCACAAATATGCGAAATTTTCGCATGGGTTCAGCTAGTACGAATCCATGCGAACAATCCAATACGAAAATTCCTTCCCTTTAGAGCAATCACAAGAAGAAATGGCGTCGACCTGTATCCGGGTCGAGCCACCGTGACCGCCAGAAATGTTCGCGACTAGTCACTGATTCCAGTGACTAGTGTACCAGCACTAGTGTCCGAGTTTGTGCCCGACCTAAAGTTATTTTGGCTGATAATACTGCATATCATCGGGTACGAAGCTATTGCCCTGTAACGTTGTACTTGTGGTGGCTGTTGCTGCCCAACGGGTACGAAACTGTTGGCGTTGTAATGTTCTGGCGGTGGCTTTTGCGACCCAATGGGTACGAAACTATCACCACTTTCATGGTACAGTACCAGTGGTTATTGCAATTTAACAGATACGAAACCGGATATGTCGCTGCTGTACTGCATGGAAGGAGACTGTGGCATTCGAACGGGTTCAAAACTATTCCCGCTGTTATGTTGCACTGGCTGTAGATATTGCAATTCATTGGGTATGAAACTGTCCTCGCCGGAATGTACAGGCGGTGGCTGTTGCTTTCCAATGGGTACGTCCCAATGGGAATAAAACTATTCCTTTTACGGCTACGAAATTATCGCTTTACCCATTTGGTTGCAATGGACACAAAACATTGTCCGTTGTATTGTTATACTCGCGCATGTTGGTATGTCCCAAAGGTACAAAAATATTTCGCTAACGCGGAAATGGGTTCAATAATATGAACAAAATGTATGCGAGTGGAATGTTACGAGTATACTCGCAAAGGATCACACACAGCTAGGTCAATCGATTATGTAAGTTACGGACCGCAGTGGGTGAGGAGATGAATATTAAACAAATTATGGTATTTAATCGGGCACGTACTGTAATATTTTCATTACTACTGTCATAAGAAATGATTGAAGTGAATAAGAATCGTGTCTGCGTGAAAACTATAACAGCTGATGAATCGTGAGTTTTTTTGAAAACTAAAAGGCCTGTAAAATGTGACTGATCAATAGAGATATTTTCGCCATTGAAAGGCGATTTTTCAGGCAATTCACTTCTCAATAATCACTATATACATCACCGAGGAAAACAAATTTTTGTGATGTTATTAAATTTTGGTGGACGTTTTGTAGTTGGACGGGGCGGTTGGCTGTGCTTAGAGTGGACTGTATTATATTGGTTGTTGAACGTTGGTAGGCAATCCACTCAGTCGCTTTCGACGCTGGTTAGGAATTTTGTAATGATGTGGGTTATCATGGAAACACAATTCTCACCTTGCAGAATGATGTTTAATTACCTATGAGTTGTCACAATTGTTCTTCACAATTAAAATACACTAAGTTACTGTTCTCAATGTGAGAATACAGGAACCTTCCATCTTGGATCACGAAGTGCGAGGACATATGCTCGCCTGGCAACTTACTTGCAACTTCGTGTGAAATACATTTCAATTTATGTTAAATTTATACACAATGCTGAACTACAACAAATTGAAACAATGTGGCTTTTCACTTGGCCACATCATAAGCACAGAATGTTACTTTCTGTATAAGAATTTACGTGATCTTTTAACACGGAGCCCGAGACATGCTTCTCGCGAGGCTGCATCTCAGCGACTGATTTCTTTTCGGTTGCGGGTACGCGAAGAGAGGATTTGAACTGGCCAATTAGCGACTGCTTTTCCAGCGGTTGCAGTATGGCGAAGAGGGGTGAATTTGAACAGTTCAATTGGCAACTGCTGAAATTTTGAAATGTTCTGGAAGGCTTTAGAAGGTTCGGGTGGCCGAAGCTAATTATCCGTACCGCGTGCTCGGCGCGGTGGTGCCGCTCGGCTTATGGAACTTTCCATGCCGCGCTTCCGGTGTTGCCGCCTAGGGCGTAGGAAGTGTTTTATTTATACCTCCCTTTTCTGCTTTTGCGTGTAGGCCCGAACAGTAGTGATGTTTTACTTATAATGCATTATAACTCACCACTTCCACAGTATGTGTTGATTACACAAACAATTTGAAACACATGTAAGCAAAAATTAGGCGAAGTGGCTGTGTGGACTGCACACTGTTCCGCATTTCCTCGTCTGCTTCCGGACGTTTCGAAATAGGTAGTACAAGAAGTTAAGGAGAAATGAAGAATACTCTGTTACACAATAACGAATAGCCTAACACTGTCCATAACTGTAACGTTATTCGTTCCACTGTAAAAATTGAGTAAGATAAGCCATCAAATATATTCCAATTATTCAATATCACAAATTTGTGCTATTTGAATTTTATGAAATAAATTTAAGTCTGGTGGAAATTAGGAGTAAGAAAGAACTTGAAATATATATTTACGATTCGATTTACTTCAATTTCTATAGTTGCATGCCGTACATGCTGAAGGTAATATAAATATTATTATTCTAACCACTAATATAAATATAGTTAAACGTAGGTAAATAAGGTTAACGTATAAGACTTGTAGAAAAAGTACCGTATGAAATTCAATGTAATAGGTCTAAATGCACTCGTGTGACGTTTACGATACTCGCTGGTTCCTCGTTCGTATCGTAATATCACACTATTACCAATAATTTCATCGTTGTTTCATAATGTACTATTAGTTGCAGCCCTTCTGGCGTTGCAAGTTGGACACCTCTGTTCTAACTCGTTGGATGAACCGCCGCGCGGCGGCGGTGGTGACCGCAGCGCTGCAGTGCCAGGCGTCACGTCCGCACGCGCCTGGTGCGTCGGTTGTTTGCGATCTCGCGGGGAGCAGCTGGCGCCGGCCGCCCACCGCTGATTGCGCGGAAAAACACATCCCCCCTTCCCCTCTCACCCTCAGCCGCACGGGATGGGTTATTCGAGTTCACGCCCGCTACACGCTGCGGAATAAACGTACCACTATTTGCCCACGTTCAATCGACGCTGCCTTTGCTTTTTGTTTCGGCTACTAGACGAAAATTGTAAACATGAAACCGAGGTTTGAACGTTACACACGATTTGTAAAACGTTAAATGTAATATATATTTCCTAATTACATGCAGCAGTGAAACAGGATTGCTGCGTCCGGAAATGAGGCTGCGTAGATATTGTGCGTGCTGCGTTCGATTTTCTTTGATAGTGGTTAATTTTCAACAACCGCCAAATAATAATTTAGAGATTTAAGTATATGAATGAAACTACGGTGTATGCTAAATTCCAAACACATTAAATAGATGATGAATATGTTGTTGTTTCAACCCCCTATTTTGATCAGCAAGGTATTTGTGATTAGTCAATTTACATAATGATTACCTACCATGAATATTGCCGTAAAATTCACTCTGAAAGGAAACTATTTGTTTCTGAAAAGGATAGAAAGTAAAAGATAAACAATATATAGCAAAGGAATTTGCTAATCATGTATGAATAACCAGTCTAAATGAACAAATAGTGGGACTACACTGTTCTAAGATCCCTCACTGTCACGATTGACAGGAAAGGAAATATGAACACAAATATGTGCTGTTTAAAAAGTTGTTTTTTGCTACATAAACAAAGAAATGAAGATAAGAAAAGAATTAAATATATTTACCTTAAATAATTCTATATAACTACATGAACAAAACTGCAAATGCATGTAGAAAGAATGGAGCATAATAGGATACCTGTACAAGTTCTGCAGTTCAATCCAACAGTAAGGTGTGTAGGAAGTCCACGTAGAAGATGGTTTGAGTGAGAGGACGGAAGAGGCATTTTCCTAATCCTCGAATTGCAGAAGAAGAAATATATTTGCAGAATACTATTACATACAAAGATACGAGTTAATTGTTTTCCTCATAGAAGTTGGAATGAGTATGTAAAACATTCGATTTGAATGAATGAATGAAGCTTGAGTCACGACAATTCTTCACAAACAAGAAAAAAACCTTCCTTCGGAGGGGAAATAAAGCCGGCTGTCACATGTAGTAGTTTATTGCATGTAAAAGAATCCTCAAGCCTAAAAGAAGCCTCTGAGCTAAATTCAAATCGCCTGTTTCGCCGCCCAATCTAATACCTTCTTTCTCCGCTGTATGGTGAAAGGAGCGTAGCGAAATTTGCGTGGTCAGACGGAAGAGCGGGCCTGGTGCCCGCTGTCCCCACGTAAAATATACGTAAAAAGCATGCACTAACTAAAAATAACTATGAAAGTGGCCACTACGTCCATCAGTAAGCATTGGTGTCAGACGGAGTCCGTTAGCGTCTCGGTGGGGTCCAGCGGCTCGGCGCACGGCAGCACGGCTGCAGGGCTCACCGCTAGAATGCGACGTGCAGTAGGCGGCAAGCGGGAGCTGCGAGGCGGCGGGGGCGGCGGCGTGCCTCGGGCGCCGAATTCCTCCTGCCCGTCCCGCCGCGCGACCACCACGCCCCCGCCGTGGCGCCGCGCCACTTTGCTGTGTCTCCCACACAGCCTCGAGCCGACGCGCCGCGCCACCCCGCCCCACGCCGGCGGGTGCGGCCCAGGAATGCCAACCTTGCCACGCAGCACTTCCCGGCCGGCCCCCAAGCAAATTCCCCGAGCGCAAGTTGACAAAGTGCAACTATCTACATTACGAGCCGGATTCTTACATGGGACCTCTACTTCCCCTTCCTCTAGTGGCGCCGCTGCCTGCAGCGGTGGCTCATCAATTCTGCGGAGTCATGGGGCCGACGTCTGGGGGTGGGCCAGCTGTAGCGCGGCAACGAAGGGAGCGCCGTCGGCTCGGAAATGCACTGCCGGCTATTGTAGCGGCGACAATGGAGACGGGCCGAATCGCAGCAACGGCGCAATCCAGGCCAACCAAGAGCGGAGCAGCATTATGTCTCGCGGCGGGAAATTCAAGACGATAAGATGATATGAGTGGATGATGTGAAGACAATAGACAATGCAGGGGAAAAAAAGCCAGAATCAAGCTCAAAGAGATGTGGTAAAATGAACCAAAAAAATCAACAGACAAAAATCAATGTTATAGTCATCATATGTGACAACGCCAAAGACAACAAGGGAAGGGTGACGACTCCGAGGCGGGGAAGTACAAGGGTGTGTGAGTACAATGTCGTCGGCAAGCAAAGGGAAGAAAATGCAGACCGCGTCATCATAGCAAGGGCGGCGCAACGCGAGGCGTCGTCGGCCGGCACTCTCTGCATTTAGAGAGGAGAGAGAGAGAGAGAGAGAGAGAGAGAATTCGGGTGGAGTGGGAAGAGAGCGGGGGGGAAATAAAGGGGAGGGGGAAGAGATAAGAGAGTGAGCGGTGCGAGGGGAGATACGGAGCGTGGAGGAGAGTGGGAAGAGAACGGAGGGGAAGAGAGTGGAGGAAAAGGGAAGTACGGTGGAGGGGAAAGGGGAGGGGAGGAGGAGTGTTGCTGTCCCAGCACAGGAATGCCTTCTCTCACAACTCCTTTATTGCTCGTACTGAAACTTCCGCTGTAATTGCGCGGCGGCAGCGGCGGGGCCGCAACGCGTGTTTGCAGAAAACACGTCCGAAGCGACGGGACGGGAACGTGAATGGAGACGCATTGCCGCAGCGGGCTGCCCCGCCCCGGAGACCCGCTTCCTTATCGTAATTAGAGCGGCGGCTTCCTGCAGTTGCGAGCGAGCGCGGCGACGCCTCGATTCCTTCGGAAGTTGGACGCTAACATTATCCTGCTTCGACCTGCTCCCAGAGCACCCTCGCGTTGCCAGTACAGGGTTTATCAATGTTATATTAACGGTGCGATACGGGGAGGAGGAGAAGTGGGCGGAAGAGAGGACGCGCCGGCGGGTCAGGTCGAGGGCGAGGGCGCCGCTACGCCTGGGTTTACGCTCGGGCGAGCTCGGAAGGCGATCCTGGCGCAGCGGCTGCGGTTAGGAGCGGAGGGGAGGAGAAGATAAAGATGGAGCTAAGATGAAGGTCGAGGTGAAAGGGCGCGAAGGAACGGCTGCGAGGCGAGAGGCTGCGGTTAGGAGGGAAAAGAGGAAGGAGATAAAGATGGGAGAAAAGATGGAGGCGAGGAAAAGGGAAAAGGGGTGGTCGCGATTAGGAGTGCAAAAGAGCAGGAAGGAGATAAAACGGGGCAAAGTTACGGTCAAGGAAAGGGGGAAAAAGGCTGCGAGGCAGAGGCGGGAAGTGGTTGGATAAAGATAAAGATGGGAGTGGTCGAGGTGGAAGAGCGGGAAGGAACGGCTGTCACGGCAAGAGAAGCTCTGGTGGTAGACATGGCAATGGCAGAAGTGATGAAGATCACGTCGATGGAGATGGCCTAGTTAATACCAATTTCAAAGACAGCAGAGGTAATCGATTCACCCAAATTGTCAGTTGAATTAAAAACTAAAACATCATTCAACCTCACTTCACTTATCTTAGTACAATGTATATTACGTACTTCCGAGTTATAAAAATCACTGCTTATGGGTAGCCATTCCACCAAAAACATACCGACTGTAATAATTAATCTACTCGAAGGACAAAGTTTGTTGAAAGAGAAGAAATAAATTTAAAAAAGAGATGATCAAGACTCATAAGCGGTGTATGTAATGAAGAAGGTGGCAAAGGTGTGGGAATGCTAAGTCTAGACCTGGCAGTACTCAGACTCCGGCACCACGCCTTGAGGAATCCAGGGGCGTGGGGCACAACGGGAGGCCCTCATTTCAAATAAAATAATATTATGTGATATACCTGGTAATCCGGGCGCGTTTCAATAAATTTTGCTTGAAGGGGTGCAGGTACTCTTGATTCGTGAATGGGTCTCTGAGGGTTTATGCAAAGCAAACATTGGAAAAATACAAGGGTTGCTGGATATCAAACAACCAATTTATTGCATCATAATGGGCTTCGTACATTAATCCTACAATATATATATATATATATATATATATATATATATATATATATTGTTTTGAATAAAAAAATTCGGGGCCCCAATTAAGTCGGGACTTAAGGCACGATGCCTCAAGTCCCTCCCTCCTGCCGGTTGTCCCTGTCACAGGCTCATGGAGACGACTACCTCCAAGTACGGGATGGGAACGGAGGCGGACGCCACAACTGAGCCTTTGGCTGAGGCGGAGGTCGGGGGTAGTGCGAGGTGGCTCTGCTAGACCACACGATGGGGGGCGGAGAAGACTTTGATATATGCCACTTCCCGGACTCGCCTGGCCCGCGGCCACGGAGATAGAGATACAAGTTACCGCTGAGCTCCACAGGGTGCCGGCGCGGCGCGCCCGTTCCGACTCCATCACCGGTTCGGACATGCGGGGCTACGGACGGCGTTCTGATAACGGTAGAGGCGACGGCGACGCCAGACGTAGCAGTGTGTGTGTTAGGAAGGAGTTTGAGTTGTAGTACATGAGGGAAAGGGCGTCAGACACAAATGATGATATTGCTATAATTATTAATATCAAGGTCGATAAATAGCTAAATACTCACGCTGTTAAAGTTTATATACCAAAGTGACGTCGAGGTTTAATAATAATTTAAAATATTATTAATTTAAAATATTTTACAGAGCCTAATGAGACAAAAACGTTGGAATATCTTGCATTTTATGAAATGTTATGTAGAGTAGAGTAACAGTATATGAAATATGGCATATGAAGAAAACGATAGAGGAATCAGAAAAGTATTATCAAGAAATACTGACAAAATCAGAGCAAAGTATAGCATTGTATGGAAGGAAAGATACCAGAAGAAGATAAAATCGATAGAAGATATGTGGAGTCAATATGACTATAATAATAATAATAATAATAATAATAATAATAATAATAATAATAATAATAATAATAATAATAATAATAATTGTTATTTTTAGAAATACTTTAAATGAAATTAAAGTACTACACAACACGCATAACTTTTATTCGTGCATTCGAAAACCCCGACGTCAGTCAACTTTCAACGCCGAGTTCAAAGAGTTCACGCAGGACACGCCCACTGCACCGGCGCCAGATGCAGAGTAACGGCAAGGGAGCGGGGCGGGACGACAAGTTGTCTTCGCTGCAGGGTCGGCTACGTCTTTGGGGAGTGCATCTAACTCGGGGTCTCCCGGCGACGACGCCCGCACCTTGGAGGCGGCCGGGAAGGGTTGCAGCACTGGGCCGCCCGCCCGCCCGGCTCTGCCCCGACTCGTCCTCACTCGATCCGTCCTTGCCTCGTCTCACCGCACATTTGGCATCATGCTGTTTTTTTAAATTAATTTATTTTACGTCAAAAAACAGTTAAAAACTGCGTATGACGTGCTATGGTGAAAAGTGAATTGTGTGCACATTTTCAAAATTCGTTCGCCCGATTTGACTCGTCTCGCCCCATCCCATGTGGCCCCTCTGTTTGTTCTACCTTCTTTGACGACTCGACTCGTCCTTGCCTCGTCTCACCGCACTTTCTGCGTCGTCATCATTTCTTGATTTGACTCGTCTCGTTCCATTCCATGACACCCCTCTCTGCTTGACTTGCCTTTTTTGATTCCACCGTCCCACTCGTTCGTCCGCATTTTCAGCGTTCCGTCTCACATATTTTCGCGTCATGCTTCCCCCATTGGACTCGTCTCGCCCCATCCCATGACAACCCTCTCTGCTCGTTTGCCCCTTTGACTCCGTCCCACTGTTTCCCATTCTCCCGATTTGACTCGTCTCGTCCCATCCCACGCCGGCTCACTGCTCGTCCCGCCCTCTTTGACTCCGCCGTTCTTGTTTTGTTCGGCGTCTTCCCGTTCCGTGCCGACCCATCCTGCCTCATTTCGCCACACATCTACTCAGTTTTGTTTTACCACGCTTCGTCTCACCTCGTCCCGTTTTGTTTTGTTTCCTGCCCTCTTCCTCTCGCCTCATCTCACATACCCTGCATTACAATAACGCATCCCTTGTCCCTTTCGTTCCCGTTTAGCAAAGCATGGCTGGAAACAGACCCGGACGCAGGGAGTGGTGAAGAAGAGAGGCAGAAGGGGGATGACGGGGTGGGATAACAACTTACCCCGCTTTCACCCGCCTTTCTCTGCTTCGCCTCATCCCCGTACCACCACTATACTCACCCCTCTCAGTCGTGCTACAGTAGTTCGGGAAACTTCTGGAATTTGTGAGCGCGCCGATATGGAAATGGCATGAATGTCGCACGACCCTGCAACCGCGCCGCCCCCGCCCCCGCTGCCGCTGCGGCAGGCGCCGCGACCGCGGCCCGGGAGCTGTTCCACTCGATTGAGTTGCTGTCGAGTGCTGCCTCCAACCCGTCGCCCTCCCACTTACATTGCAGCCTCACTCACTCTGCAGTTCTATACGTTGTCTTCATCTTTTTGCGTGTCTCGCTGCCGGTTCCACTTTCGCTCCAACTCATCCATTGTGCATCGCGACATGCTGAACGTCTCTCTTTACTTCGGTTCATTTCGCTCGTATGTCGCCTTCTCCGGCTTTCACACTTTTATTTTTTCTCTATGCTTTAGCGGGAATATTTTGGTTATAATAATTCTTTTCCTCAACACTTTTCCATTTTATGTTGTTAATTTGTCTCTATATTGTTATTTCAAGAGTTGTCTCCTGCCATATTTTTAAATTTCACTTTTAGTACCATCCTCCGATGAAAATTTAATTTTTTCTCTGTAGTTCTTCAGTTTTAAAAAACATCTAAAATTTTTATTTCCACCCCTCTCAACATTTTAACATCGCCCGGTGTCATTCTCCAAGATCTCTTCTTGGATCCCAATATTGCCACATTCTCAATAAAACTAGCTCTCTTGCTGCCCTACTGTCTTTCAGGGGAATTTAATTTTTTGTTAAAACGTACACATTCAAATAATCTTTTAATGTATTTCAAACCATCATGTACTTCGTCGTTCTTAAGAGATTCAATGGTTAGATATTACAGTTTCAGAACTGCCAATTTTCACTTTTCAAAATTATTATGACCTTCGAAAGACAATAATTTGAAAGGGTAAAACACTAGCCGACGATCGAGGTTTCAGCCTTACCTAAAGGCTGCTCTCAGTGCGACCAGTCATTCCCCAGTACGCTTCTGACGTAAATAGTAATGGTGCATATGATAGTTACTTACGATTTGAAGAGCTGAAAATTTCTCAATACACAATACACGAATCAATAAAAGAAATCAAAATACTTTTTTATTTTCATCATGTTAATGGCGAGTGTAGTACAACGACGAATTTAAACAACAAAACATATTTATCTTAAAATGCATACGACAGATGTTAAAAGAAGAATGACAGAAGGTTTTTTGGTGAAAACGTACGTGACCATTCAAACAATACTATGACGATCAACAAAGCAAACAGTACAACTAATATGAAGGAATAAATACAAATTTCCGCATACTCTCAATAGCCTAGTCACAGTATTAATGCCTTCCATGAAAATAAGCATTCATTGTGGCAGTAAACCACAAAAGCCCAGGGAAAAAATGTTTTTACGATATTGCGCGTTCATATGCAAAAGTTATTGTATATAAAGTAGACTCAGCTATTGAAAGCGTGTTGTGTTTTACAACCCCAGAATTCACACAAAAAAATTATAATATATTTCAGGCCTGGGTAGATTTTCAAGGCAATAAAGTGCCACATTAAGTATACATTGGAAATGCTTTCATGTCTAATATTTTTAGCTTTCCGCAGGTATATCTCTTCCACGTACATTAATATAATACAGTCAATGTTAATAATATATGTATGCATATACTAAGTATATAAACGTTAAATTAAACAAAGCAGTTCTAAAAACAATTTTCACTCTCAAAAAATTGGAATCAAAGGTGAAATTTTAGACGAAATCAAAATGGTCACTAGTCGTTACACGGTTATTGTTTTTGAAAACCTTACAGAGAGAAACATTACTTATTAAATCGTGCACATAAAAAATTATACTTTTTTCTCCACGTTCAGATGCCAACGCAGCTCGCGCTCTTCTGCATCAAAAGCTGTCCAAGATGCCTGGTGTTGGAACATCCGTTAATAACTGTTCTAATTTTATTTATTTCAGAACACTTTAGAAATAATTAAGTTACATACCGAACATTATTATGTTTTCATTTGACGAGTACATAACAGTTATTAATGCATCTAGGGCGTTAAGTAGATATTTTTGCCCCCAGGGCGATTTCCAAACCCGAGAGCTTCTGGCCTGCGGTGTTGGAAGTCGCCTGAGGGGCAAAAACATCTAGTAACGCACGTGGTGCAAAGAAACTTTATATTTTACTAGTTCGTTGCTGAACCAAACAAGAATTCGAAATATTTCATAGGTCTTTTTGCGTCTAAGTGAAAATTTTGATTAAATTGTAATCGTCATTTGTCAGGGTGATGTCACATAAACAAAACAGAGTTTATATCTAATTACTATTGCATAATCGTTGTTGGACTGATTTTTTCGTACAATATGAAAGAACATTGTTAAGTTCCTGCAAAAATTCTCGCAATAGCTAACAAAGCTACGGTCAGTGATTTCCAGTAAAATTTCAAGAAATATATAAAAAACTTTATGGTGTATTTGAGAGTTATATTAGTGTAAATAACAGTGTGAATTGCGCTGATGAAACGGTAATTTTAGGTTTCTTACCTTTATTGTCAAAAGTTATTTCGAATATTCTATAGTATCAAAGGATATCATTGCGAGGATGTTAGCCAATGTGTCTTGTTCCTCTTATTACCATGAGTATTACTGCTACTCAAAACGCACATATGTCACTAAAAAAGATGATACGTAACACTGAAATGTTACGATTGGTAGTAATTATCAATCCAAGAGAACATTCTAAAATTGCAATTTTCATATCAATTAAGCAAATAAGTTTTATAAGGAGTTTTTTTACTTATTTGAGCTTCATACAATTTATTGATTGTATTTGCTTACATCTTAACTTTAATAAATTTAATTTATAAAACTTTTATCTGTTATGCTGGTATTAGAGCGGGCCATAATGTATTCAAAAGGTCCGAGAGCATAAAGAATTAGAAAGGCCCGTAAGGGTGTTAACAATACCTTTACGTGTTTTGTTTCAGGGCCGCAAACACAGCAATATCTAGTAAACCATAAGTAATATTTTAACTCAGAACACTCAATAGTCATTAGAACTTTTTACAAATTCTTTTTCTAATTTTGTATTTTTTCATGAACTCATCTTCTTTTTACATAAGAGAACAAAATTTAATTTTAAAATCATCGGAATCACACAAACATATATTCTTGCGAGGAGAGAGTTTTGGAAAGAGCTGAGAGGTTTCCACCGATTGTCAGAACACTAGCGGTCATCAAATTTTCTGGGTAGAGAAACAATATTTGTGCAAAATTACAATTTTGCAAAGATTTTAATTTTTTGAAACTTTCTTGTGGACTTCCTTTTCACAAGAACACAATATTCAATTCTGTATTGTAGTCAACGCAAAATATACACTCTTTTGTTAAATTCAGCTCTGGAGCTCTGTCTGGTTCTAGCTTCTGCCACTAGGTTGAAGCTTGAGAAGCAACACTTTCGCCGAAAACAAAAATACTTCTTGATACATAATTGACTTGTTTCTTCTCTACTAAAACATTACTGTGATACGTTCTTCAGTTCACATTACGTCTCGTTCTGATACAAATTCCATGTTTTGACGTTCTACATGCACACTTTCTTAAAATGTAGAACAAACACCATCTCTACCAATGGTTACTCTGTTGCTCTTTCATGTTATCCTACAAAGCTCTTCCGGCGAAGTCCTTGAAACAGCCCGATCGCCGGTGTCCGGTATTTTACTCGCCGCAAGAAGTAATTAGACGGTGCGTTGTCCAACCCTCTTGACCACCTCCGCCTCCGCTGGTGTCGGACGAGACACCCGGATCGCCGGTGCCGCCGTTCCAATAATCCCGCGTTTTAGGTCTCGCCCGGGATTGGAAGCGGTGCGTGCCCATCGAGGAGGAGGGCTGCGAAGCAAGAGGAGGGGAGGGAAAGGGATGGAGGGCGAGAGGGGAGCCGGAAGAGACGCCCTCCGTGGGATTTACGAACCGCCGCAGCTGCGAGCGCCGGCTAGGGTTCCGCGGCGGAGACAAAGGGATGAGAGAAATAACCACGGGGATAGAGAAGGTGAACAGGAGAAAGGACGCCGCAGAGTCTTGCCATGGATTGGAAGGACGACGAGGCAAGAAGGACTATGAAAAGAAACCGAAGAAATGAGACTGTGGTTATCGATTGAAAGATTGATTGGTTGCCGAATTCAGTAGTAGCATCGGAGATCTCTTTAAACTCATTATATTGATGGGTTTATGTGTTTGTGCCAATCCACTTTCTACGGTCATTAGTTCCATAAGTGTAATAAGAGAGGGAGCAGAGTACAGAATCGTCTCCTATATTATTTCGGTAGAATGCATACCTTTTGCGGCTCTTACACACCACCAATTTTTATAAATGAGGTTTTAAAAGAAACCGAATTTCACCTTGTAGTCGCCCATATGTCGGTTCCATTGATTTCTGAGAAGCACTTGAGAACGTCAAGACACGACAGGTGCAATTACAGTGCTACCGAATTGCAAGAGATCGCGCCAGCAGTAAATGGTATCCCTTGCGAGAATTTATTAAGGTTTCTGAACGCACTCATGTAGAATAGCACCAGAACCAATCAGAAATTACCCTTGAAAATATCAGCACTCTACGCACCGCTACTGAAAGCTCTGTTTTTTGCTGCCGACCGCCCATCTGGACACATCTAAACTGTTCGTGTTGGACGGAGAGGAGAAATCACCGTACTTCGGCTATAAGAATCTTGAAAAAGCTTTTTTTTTGTTTTTCGTCTTGGCTCACCACGTAATAAATTCATTACGCGGAGATATTGTAGTCATATTGTATAAAATTCGGAGAACTATAGAAGCGAGCCATCGGGGGACGTTTTCGCCGAAGCAAGGGGTTGCCACGACCTTGAAAAGATCTGGGTCGCTGTCGCCGCTCCGAGCTGTGGAAATATTTCTTCGAGACGACGTGTCGTGAGTCAGAAAGCAAACTGTAAAACTTCACTAGAAATTCTCAAAAATAAAAAGAACTGTTTAAAGAAGCGAGAATTATTCTACAGAGATAGAATTCACCTCACTTACAGACGTAGACAGTCGAGTAATTAAATTAAAATCATTTAAACGTAATCTTTTACAATCTTGTTGTAAAAGGAAGCCAGATAGCTAATTCATGTAAAGAATTGTAAAAACCTATTTTTTTCATTTTTCTATTAACGATAATATTTGTTCTTTTAGTGTGTGTTTTCAGTTTATTGTTTAATAATTTTCAAATTCTTCAAAACCAATAATTAGTAAAAGAGTTATTATTAATTGTACGTTCATTGCATAACGACATTTTCTTTCTTTGCTGGCTAAATTGAATAAAGTAATAATCTATGTGAAAGTGGAACAACGTCTTGTATATATTTCATTCACTATTCAAGTGACAATTTCTTTGAAGGTGTATGTAAAGGGTATGTGATTCTTTTTCAGTACTTTGTGTTTCCATGTATTATTGTCTTATGTACAGGTATTTTATTGTGTTTTTGTGAAGTGAAGGGTAATATAATTTTATGTAAAGTGTTTATGCGGGTGTTAGAACGCAACTGCAGTTGTTAGGTAATCACAGCATTGCTAAAGGCAGAGCAAGTGATCGAATTTTCAATACAATGTGTAAATACTAGATAAAATTGTATTCAAATATTCAACAGAATATATCTAGAACTCTGTTGATAGTTAAAAGATTAACTTGCCTATGTTTCTTTTATTACAAAAAGCAGGTTAAAAGACGAGCCCACTCCTGTAGGGCTGTTTGGACATATAAAACCATTCCTAATTTTTGATTTGACATTGTCATAAGGAGTCACAGGTCAAGTAATACTACTAGGTTACTTGAGTGACCCGCTGTAGGTTTTGTAGTGAATTTAGTGAAAAGGTAGAGCGATCACAATGTAGACAAGACGAATTGCACTTTGATTTAAAAAATACGAACGATTTGTTCAAAAAATGCAGCTAAATAGTCACACGAAATGCAACCTGCAACACCTGGGCGAGTTTTTTAATCTATATCGTTAAATAATTTCTAATCGAAGCGTTCTTGAGCTTCAAAAAATAGACTTTTGAGGCCAGAGGCCTCAAATGATTCATGGCCATTATTCCACACAATGTACCACATTTTTTTTTACTTCATTGTTTACACTGGAATAAGAAGTGTGTCCTATTAAATAAATCCGTCCAATATGTTTGTTAAGTCCTTTCTGTCCCATTGATGCTTGTGTAAGATCTACTAATCTTTTCTCTAAGTCCATTAAAATAAAATGAACTACGGTTAAATAACGCGCATTACAATATTTGATATTCAACCGTCATTACCACTTTACCTGTAGGTAAGCAAAAACACAGTTTCTTCTTCTCATTATTTTTGGCACTCGTCATTTCACTATGGACTAGTTGCAAATTCAAAAGAATGTTTTCAATCTGAACCTGAAACACGAATCATTGTTATTTTAGTAATATCCTACACACATTTGCTACTCATCATATCAATTACAATTCGTCCATGGCCGTTCATCCAGTATCGTTCACATCAGCTGTTTCTTCGTTTGTTTGTGTGCTAAGGAAGAAGTGTTTGGGAAAGTAGTGCAAACAAGCGCCGTAAGGTAGCAGCACAAGTTTTACGGTGCTATCAACGTTATTCGTTTTGCGAGGTTTAACACTCAGCAGTCGCCACAACACATTTAACTCTTAGCAGTCGGGCATGTTAGGTTGATGGACATGGACCTGTTCTTTTGAACTGTTATTAATAACAGTTACTACGAGTCGACTATTATTGCGATAACAGTTATTGAAGATAAGCTGTTAATTCCATCTCTACTCCAGACAAGTGTGGCTGCATAGCGCTTGTAAGTGTACGTAAGGGCAAAGGAGGGGACAAGGATGAAGAAGGAAACAGACACGGTGTATAGTCAGTTTGTGAGGATATTGCTTCAGCATTCGCCGGGTATTGATCAAAGAATTTACAAAAACCTTCGATAAGAGCAGCCACCTGCCAAAATTCGCGTCCACATAGCGGCTGGTTAAGTGACATAGATGCCCCACCATCGCGACTCAAACACGAAGACCTCCTAGTCAGAAATGCTACAGTTTTTGCCCTAAGCAAACCCTTGGGAGGTTGAAGAGAGGGGTATCGAGAATACTGGGAAAAGGGGAAAGAACAGGAGGCAGGGACGGAGGATAGCCAGTACGAAGACGGAGGAATAACTACTATAAGGGAGATCCCGAGAGAAATTTCCCTTGTAATCAGAACGGAGAGAATAACAGAAAATTTTAGGAAAGTAAAAGAAACACAAACGTGAAGGATTTTATTGATTGCAAAGGGAAAGAGAAATGACCAAAAGTAAAAAATCTGGTTAAGAGCACAAACACATTGATATCTAAAATCGAAGGGAATTGGGAAAGGAGGAATCACAAAATAGAGGAAAGTAAACTACGGCAAAAGAAACCTTTTAACAAGATGAGTTACCTAGGAAATCCGAAGAATTAGTTTGCAAGGATTGAGTACACGAATAAGGACGTTTAGAACTGGAAGAAGACAAAATAAATTACTCTTAGCCGATATGAGAGCATAAGACACAGAGCTGTAAGCAGGATCACCAGCAAGCAGCACGAAGTCTTTTTGCAGGAAAAGTAGGTATCGCACATATTATACATGCAGTGAAAGAGACGGCATATAAAAATTAAAAACGTAAGACGTAAGAATGAAAGAGATAAGAATCTGCACGATGCCAGGGATGGGGGGGAGGTACGTGAACAGCGAAACAAAGAAGAAAAGATGCAGCAAAGAGCACGCGGCAACGCGGTCCTCGCAGGTTTCGTCTCCACCCAAGCCCTCGACAGAAACTATATTAAACTTGGGTTTGGTGTTTCAAATCGGTTTAAACTCCGATTTCCTGAAAAGGACTGAGTCGGTCTTGACGCTTAAATGATTTGTTCGGCTTTGAAAGCGCCTCTGGTACAGTGATTTACGTGTTAGCTGGACGTTTCCAGAAAGATGACGATGTAAAAGAGGATTAAATTTTGCTGAATAATCTGCCTTGTGTCATCCTGATATTAATGCGGCGAAATTTAAGGAAATCCGAGGGTGCTATACAAGCCGAGGGATAGTTTTCAGATAAATTGGAGTTTTTAGGAACAAATGTTTGCAAGCTAATCACTTCTTATATTGCTTTAAGTATGGACAGGAAGATAAATTAGGCACAAATAAGTAAATGGAAAAAGTTATTTGTAAATAAACAACAATGAAAATATATCAACACATTGTAAAAAGAAGAATTAATAAATAAATATAACAATTCAAGGTTTACTTACACGAAACCTTTGAGATATTATATTATATTATTATTATTATTATTATTATTATTATTATTATTATAGCAATAATAATCTTCTATAAGTCATGGTTTACCAAACTAAGACTCGTAAACAGTGATAACTAAAAAAATCATTGTACAATTTCACTAAATGTGTAGTCTTGAAGACGCTGTCTCCACTGAGCTGAGTCAAAACAGGCTTTCTATTAGAAGTTTCCATTTTAATGAATCAAGAAAAGTATGGAAAAAATTTACTAATATTGCGAAGATTACAAAATATTTTATAAACATTTGAAAATATTAAATGTTTCGTAAAGCATGTAAACATATTGTCATCCTGGAAAAAATTCGCATAAATTCCACGAACTTCATCAGAGATAAAATGAATACGTAAACAAGAGGAAGGGCAGAAGGATCTTCGAATTCCTGAGAAGTACTTTAAGACACCATGTATGTGTACACAAAATTATAACTAATGAGTATTTAATGGGGAAATTGGTATGTTCTGGCATAATACCAGGGATAAATATTCGAAGGTTTTGGACCCAGCCGTTTCCTGCCATAAGAACCCACTCCTCCGATCGTGCCCGATTCTCAAGCCATCTAAAGTTAGCAACGCCCAGAAACGAATTTCTACCAAACTATATCCAAAATTAACGGCTAATTAAATAATAATTAAATGCTCTATTCCCGAATTTTCCGCTCCTATACATTCCCCAAAATCGTGGGCGCAAGAAAAACAATTAACATAGGATCATATGAGCGAAAAAACATTAAAACAAAACAAAATTTAAAACCCTACCCAAACATTAACATGAGTTAACGGCTCTAGGAAAATATATTACTCCAGCATTTATATTCCAAAATTCAGGGCTGTACAAAGAGAAACAATTAACATTGTTTCTCACGAAAAAAAAATAATAAAAATAAAAATAAAAATAAAAATCTGAAACCCTACCCAAACATTAACATGAATTTACGGCTAAATTTTTAATTTAAAGAATACTTTTAGTATTCGTTTAGGGCACATTTTGGCGTAGAGTATGAATTACAAATTGCGATGGTTTGGAAGGAGCGTGACTCTTCCTTGCGCACAGCGTTCGGCCTAGAGCCCTTTTTTGGGATTCGAAACCATGTTATTCACACTAACCGGTGAGCGGTAAATTTTTTAATTATATATTACTTTTAGTATTTATTTAGGGCACATTTTGGCGTAGAGTATGAAATATAAATTGTGCTGGCTTGGAAGGAGCTTCACTATTCCTTGCGAACAGCGTTCGTTAGGATATGGTTTTCCGCACAGTGTGAATTGTTACATCCGATAGTTGGAAAGAGTTTCCTTTCTTTGCGCACAGCGTTCGACCGAGGGCCAATTTTTGGATTCGAACCCATATTATTCAAACTAACCGGTCCGCGGCAATTTTTTGTGTATTAGTGATTTTTAATTTAAAGAATACTTTTAGTATTCGTTTAGGGCACATTTTGGCGTAGAGTATGAATTATAAATTCATCATTGGCTTTGGGCAAATTTTGGCGTAGTGTAAGAATTGTTACGTCTGATAGCTTACAACGTCGGTAAAGCTAGCTCCCCCACTTTCGAAAAACTGAAAACTTTTTGCGCCATAATTTTGGGCTAATTTCAGCCCCCCTTCAAAAATTCTGGGCTACCTCCCAACACCCCGAAATTAAAATTTCGATTGGAGACTGGTAAGGCCCCTACTTACCCCTACTTACTCAAAGTTCAAAAAAAATTGTACGCTGGAAACAAGAGAATTTTGGGCTTCAGAGCGCCACTTTTTGAAATTCCGAAACTCACCTTTAAATAAGAAAACCAAAAACACCCCAAGTTTTCAAAACTCAAAACGTCTTGCGCCACAGTTTTGGGCTCTTCAGTGATACCAAAAACATTATTTTTGAGACTCTAAAACCTCTCAATTTAAGATTAAAATATAAGGGGAGGTTAAGTTACTACCCCGACTTACTCAAAACTCAAAATTTTTTGCATTGTCTAAACAATTGAATTCTGGTTTTTCTATGGGTCACTACTCAAAATTTTGACTCACCCAAACTACGAGAGAGAGAAATGAGTACCACCCGAATATCTAAAAATATCATGCGCCATAATTTGGAGACTTTAATGACACCGAAATCATTTTTTTCACCCACATTACGAGTGCAAACACTCAAATTCAACTTAGCAAATATGGGGATTGAAAATCTCCACTTGCTCAGAACTAGAAGATAGAAGTAATCACACACACACACACACACACACACAGACGATATTACGGTTCAAAGAAATTAGAGCCACAATTCCATCCATTATAAGCAATTGGAAAATTTTAGTTAATGAAAGATTTAATATAGATAATTTAACACAATTTTTTTTCATATCTTTAATGTTTAAATTCTTATAAAACCTAAACTACAAGACTTTCTCTTCCAGGAATCGAATAATCTCTAAATTACATACACATAAGTTCCACAAATCTAATTAAAAAAAAAAAAAAAAGGAATCCCACAATTTATCAAATCATTTTCCTTCCTTTGCAATAAAACTTAAATTACACAACGTTCTATTCCAGTAATAAAATATATTCTAAAACATATACAATGGAGTTCGAAAATGCTCAAAAATAATTTTGGGCTTCTCTCCTTTCCTTCCCAAAAATTCGATAATTCTCGGGCCTACTATATTTCGACCTTATGAGTTTTTTCATATTCCCCTAAAAAAATGAAACGAGACACTCAAATAATTTTGGGATAGTCTAAAACGTATTAAAAAAATTATAAACTAATAAAAGTTATCCCAAAATTTTTCCGATCACTTTTCTTTACATTGTTATAAGACCTAAACAACACGACATTCTCTTCCAGTAATGAAATATTGCTTAAAGCACATACAAGAGAGATTGACAATGTTCAAAAATAATTTTCTTTTCTTCAAAACAATCGATAATTCTCGTGCCTACAATATTTCGATCTTATGAGTTTTTACACATTATCCACTAATAAACTTAAAAATAATGAACGTATACAAACAAGACATTTTTTCATAATCGTCCACATAATGGGTAATACAACTAGACACTCAAATAATTTGGGCTAGTCTAGTATGTATTAAAAAATTGTAAACTAATAAAAGTTATCCCAAAGTTTTTCCGATCACTTTTTTTACATTGTTATAAATCCTAAACTACCCGACTTTCCCTTCCAGCAATGAAATATTGTCTAAAACACATACAAGGGAAATTGACAATGTTCAAAAATGATTTTGGGCTTCTCTCCTTTCTTTCCAAAACGTCGATAAATCTCGTGCCTTCGATATTTTGACCCTATGAGTTATTTCACATAACCCAGTAATAAACTGAAAAAGTATGAACGTATTCGAACAAGACATTTTTTGACAATTGTCGACATAACGAATAATGAAGCGAGACACTCAAATAATTTTGAGCTAGTCTAGTACATATTAAAAAAAATTATAAACTAATAAAAGTTATCCTAAACTCTTTCCGTTTACCATTTTTTACATTGTTATAAAACCTAAACTACACAACATTCCTTCCCAGTAATGAAATATTGTCTAAAACACATACAAGGGAAATTGACAATGTTGAAAAATAATTTTGGGCTTATCTCCTTTCTTTTCGAAAAATCGATAATTGTCCTGCCTATATAATTTAACTTATATTTTTTCATTAGTATTAAACTGAAAAATAATAAACGTATACGAACAAGACATTTTTTAATTGACGATTAATGAAACAAGACACACAAAAAAGTATTTCGACCTTGTACGTTTTTTCTCATTATCCAATAATAAACAGAAAACAAATGAACGTATACAAAAAAACATTTTTTCACAATTGTCTGCCCAATGGTAAATGAAACGTTGTTTCCGGCAGATGTTGATACGGTCGTGTGTAGCGCCAGGATGTCGCGCCGCACCGAAGTTCGCGTAGGCGCACTTCTGGGAAGGAGATCCAAGGTGCTATCTTGGAGTGTCCTATTGCCGGTATGTGATAACAGAAATGGGCGTTGAAAGAGTAGTTTTCTCAGAACTCATTGAAGGCGTGACACGATTTGCATCGCTCTATAGCCGGGTTTAGACGATACAAAAAACGTAACGATTTGTCTGCAACGACAAGATGCAACGTTTTGTCGAAAATCAGGAGTGCTGTTCACACCTTACGTCTTTTCACTCCAACCCGGCTCCAGTTGTGTAATATTGGCATATATATATATATATATATATATATATATATATTGCGACGGAACACACGTCGTGGCCTTCCCTCCGACGCGCCGCGCATAATACAACTCTGTTGCGATAAGGAGTCGTTAGCCCAAAGGATGTGTGAGATCGCTTGGGCGTTACCGGCGTCGTTCGACAGTTCACTGCCGTCCCGACGTCAGACCTCTCGAGTTGTTTCGAATCGCTTGCCTGGATGTGGCTTATGTCTGAAAATGCACCTGGGTGGGGAATACGGGCAGGTTTATACTCAAAGCAAAACACTTGTGGCTCTGGCATACAAGGCTGTATATTCTACCCTCAAGGAATGACAAAAACAAAAAAAAAAAAAAAAAACACACACACAAATTCAACAAAAATAGCCCTTGACAAACAATCACGTACAGAACGTGACCTTCGTGCTCGGAAATGAATATTCGGAGCAATTATTGCTACCTCTCTTCACAATAATTAGGTATTTCGAACGATTCATTTAATGAATTGTACTTTATACACCATTTGGTGCAGGCATGCCTTGGTCTTAAGGACCCAAAGAATACAAAGTTGAACCTTCCTACTTTGAATTGCTTTCATTCCTGACAAATGGTTATTAATCCATAACACACTTCAATCGCTACTTCTTAAACAAAACTCGACACAGAGCAAAATTAATCAAACTATTTACAACACCCCTTTTTTTAACACTTAATTAATTGGGTGACTTGTTTAAAGTGAATTAATCATTTCTGTTCTTAACATGGCTTTCATTTAGAAGTTTCACACCTCAACGTTCACAAATGTGGCTTGAAATACCTAATACTTGAAAGCTTTTAAGAAACAAAGTGTGGTTTAGCATCGTTCAGTTACATTTCTTTCGTTTCTGCAACCGTCTGTCGCACGAGTACTCACGCTTCTCCAATGGGGTTTTACGTGAACTGGCCTAGTCGAGTGCTGCGAGCGGCGCCTTGGCGCCTCAGCGTTCGGGGACGTGGCGATCGCGCTCTACGCGACCTCCGGAGCTCTCGCTGCGCTTGCCGCGACGGCTCGTGCTGGCGACGTGTCGAGGTAGCCTGGCCTCCACGATCCTCCGCCCCTCCTTCCGCTGCGTCTCCGAACCAATTTTCTCGGCCGGGAAGTGCCTCGGCCTCGCCTCTGCGCCCGTCGTCCTTCCCCAACACAAATGCTTCTCTGGCGGTGTTTTCAGGAATGGTTATCGCCTTGGCTCCTTGCTTCGGTGATGTGACGTAGCGGCGATGCAGAAAATTGTTCGGCGTACGCCGGAAAAGAGTCCAATTCAGCCCTCACTGAATTCACATAATTCGCTTTCACTGACACAGGTTTCTTTTTCGTTGTGAGTTATCAACAAAAAACGAGTACAATGTTCGTTCTCTTCTCGCATTCGGATGAAAACAATCTCGCGTGAAGTTCGCTGCTAGCGACTCGCGACCGGTTTCTCTTCACTAACTGTCCCGTATAACGGTTTTTACGTGATTTGAGAGACGCGTTCCGCAGCTATCCGTCCTCCTCCGAGATTTTTCTGAGAATCCTTCAACTTTCAACGGAAAAAATTTCTTGCCGTTGGCTTCTCTCGTTTTTCGGATACCGGCCAATCACAGGATCTCGTTCCCAAGCTTATCTTTCGAATTTCTTATTCGTGGACAAGCGTTTCGCTCGACGCGGCCGCGGCCGACGTCAGACAGTGACGTGGTTCTCGCGCCCCGTTCAAATTAGCGAACTGCTGAAGACGGTATTTTGGGAATATTTATACATGGTCTGGTCCGTTACCAGGGCGTATATTCGAGCTCGTCTCAATATATATATATATATATATATATATATATATATATATGTAGTGACTACTTACCTCAGTTTTCCAATTAGGAACCCATCATCAAATGAGGCAGTGACCACATATTAAATTTTGATAGCAATAGCTGCTGTTTCTAAAATGATGAAGGGACAAGGGATTCCTTTAGGGGGGAGCGCCTTTATGAGGAGGATGTTGGCTGTGATTTTTAATGCATTCTCTACCTTCATACAGTTCATTAATCACTTCTTTGCCATTTGTTTTAATCACACATTTATTCATCAAAGAGAGCTCAACATAAGGAGAATCTGATACTAGTACATGCATGAGTCTGCAGTCTTAAATGATATTACATTAACATAAATTAACATCTATTTTTGATTACATTACTAGATTACTCCGAAACCGATAAATACATGAATCTCTGACTAATCATTATTTTTTAATTGTAATTTTATTGCAATCATTTGATATCGTAGTGTATAACCTCTTTCGTTCCCCTATCTACGTAATGGTTCATTAATACGCCCTATCCCACTAATGCACTCTCTGGCCAACGTGGCTGTGCTGAATTCACTTGAATTACATGGCTATTATATGTTCGGTTACTCATCCTGTATTTCCCACTCTCTTGGCGCAGGAACACCGTTGTTCACCCGCGTCCCCTTTTCTCAAAATCGTCCCTATTGGTCTGCCCATGGCTGATGGCCCACGCGCACTCGCTCGCCACATGCTTCCATTTTCATTCGATTATTTATCACTCACGAGCGTTTATGTCACAATTCCCTCGACCTAATGTTACTATCCACTGTCTTTAGTTACTATTCACTTCCTTGTCACTACTTCTCCCCACCTATATTCCCTGATGCTCACCGATTACACTTCCGTAATTGATGCACCTCACCTCGCCCGTGCGCGCCATCTCAACTCCTTTCCCTTCTTCTCGTTATGACTCGCGTCTCTTCTCACCCCGCGCGACTCGTTCCCTGGAACCGTTCGTCTGACTCTCTTGTCTTTCCTGCGCGCCCGATTCAAATTGGCATCGTTTTTATAAATCTGAATGGTTACATGACCATTAGGTCATAATATATATACACTTACAAGTTTTTGTTCGTTTTTGACGACTTTTTATTTTATTATATTAAGCTTATTATATATTAAGCTTAATATAATATAATAAAAAAGTCGCCAAAAACGAACAAAAAAACTTTCAGGCATATCTGGGTTAATGAAAAAATTAAAAAGTAGACCGCACTGCTCTTAGTAGACCGTACAACAACAAAAGTAAGGTTAGATTGCAACGATAATATGGAGTCACCGTTTATACGCACGAACTTGTCGCTACGATCTAGAAAATCTATTGAAATTCGCACCAACCTTCAACCAGGTTCCAATTCCGACAAAACGTAACGACCTCTGGTTTACACGTTCCATCTTGCATGCAATGTTTTGTCGATGCAGGCAAATCGTTACGTTTCATTGTATCGTGTAAACCCGGCTTATGATCAGTTTGGCGAGTTCTTCCGTAGTATCTATCCTCGGAAAAACTTTGGGATAACTTTTATTAGTTTATAATTTTTAATATTACTAGACTAGCCCAAAATTATTTGAGAATTTGGGGTGTTTTTGGTTTTCTTATTGAAGGGTGAGTTTCGGAATTTCGAAAGTGGCGTCTGGAGCCCAAAATTCACTTGTTTCGAGCGTACAATTTTTTTTGAATTTTGAGTAAGTAGGGGTGCTAGCTTTACCAGCCTCATTTGAAATTTTAATTTCGGGGTGTTGGGAGGTAGCCCAAAATTTTTGAATGGGGGCTGAAATTAACCCCAAAATTATGGCGCAAAAATTTTTCAGTTTTTCGAAAGTGGGGGAGCTAGCTTCACCGACGTTGTAAGCTATCAGACGTAACAATTCTTACACTACGCCAAAATTTGCCCAAAGCCAGTGATGAAGGTAATCACTAATACACAAAAATTTGCCGCGTCCCGGTTAGTTTGAATAATATGGGTTCGAATCCAAAAATTGTCCTTCGGTCGAACGCTGTGCGCAAAGAAACGAAACATTCTTTCCAACCCTCGGATGTAACAATTCATACTGTGCGGAAAAACATACCCTAAACTAATACTAAACGTAATCTGTAATATAAGAATTTGTCGCCGACCGTTTAGTTTGAATATCATGGGTTCAAAATCCAAAAATTACCTCGCCAACGCTGTGGCAAGGAAGAGGAGCTCCTTCCAACATCGAATTTATAATTCATCTCTACGCCAAAATGTGTCCTAAAAAATATCCAAAAAACGCAAGGAATAGTGAAGCTCCTTCCAAGCCAGCACAATTTATAATTCATACTCTACGCCAAAATTGCCCTAAACAAATACTAAAAGTAATCTATAATTAAAAAATTTACCGCTCACCGGTTAGTGTGAATAACATGGGTTCGAATCCCAAAAAAGGGCCCTCGGCCGAACGCTGTGCGCAAGGAAGAGTGACGCCCCTTCCAAACCATCGCAATTTGTAATTCATACTCTACGCCAAAATGTGCCCCAAACAAATACTAAAAGTAATCTATAATTAAAAATTTACCGCTCACCGGTTAGTGTGAATAACATGGGTTCGAATCCCAAAAAGGGCCCTCGGCCGAACGCTGTGCGCAAGGAAGAGAGACGCTCCTTCCAAACCATCGCAATTTATAATCCATACTCTACGCCAAAATGTGTCCTAAACAAATACTAAAAGTAATCTACATTTAAAAATTTACCGCTCACCGGTTAGTGTAATAACATGGGTTCGAATCCCAAAAAGGGCCCTCGGCCGAACGCTGTGCGCAAGGAAGAGAGACGCTCCTTCCAAACCATCGCAATTTATAATTCATACTCTACGCCAAAATGTGCCTAAACGAATACTAAAAGTTTCCTTTAATTTAAAAATTTAGCCATATATTCATGTTAATGTGTGGGTAGGGTTTCAGATTTTTCTGAAGATATTTAAGTTCTTTTTTTTTTCGTAAGAACCAATGTTAATTTTTTCTCTTTGTATGCCTTAATTTTGGAATATAAATCTGGAGTAATGTATTTCCTAGAGCCTTTAACTTATGTTAATGTTTGGGTAGGGTTTTAAATTTTTTTGTTTTGTTTTAATGTTTTTTTCGCCCATATGAACCTATGTTAATTGTTTTTCTTGCGCCCACGATTTTGGGAAAACTATAGGAGCGGAAAATTTGGGAATGTAGCACTTAATTAGCATTTAATTAGCCGTTAATTTTGGATATAGTTTGGTAGAGATTCGTTTCTGGGCGCTGCTAACTTTAGATGGCTCGATTCTCATACATACACGTCCTCCGGTTGTTTGGTTGATTATGTATCGTTTCCAGGCGCGCCAACAACTGTAATTATTAGTCCCCTAATTGTAGTGCATGCTATAACTGGGAAGTGATGATGTTTCTCCCACACTCGAACTAGAGATCCGGCACCGACCTACACGGCGGGACACTGCCCCAGGGTAAGCTAACTCTAAACTCCCGATTAGGTTTCCGATATATGTGCTAATGTACTACATGTAAATGAGTGTAATGGGGGAGGAGGGGACAATAACGAGGAAGGAAAGATCGAACCCCCCTATGGCCCATTATGATATTGCTCTAGCATTCCCCCTATACTGAATGGAGAAGGTAAATTACCACTTCAGGACTTACAAGTAGAATCGATAATAGTCAACGGAAAGTTTCCTGTCGTAAAAAGTAACGCACAGACTTCAGATACAGTGAAAAAGACGGCATGTAAAAATTCAAAGGAACTACAAACCAGAAAAAAACTTCCGATCACAGGAGCCAGTCGCCAGAATTATCCTAAAGACATTGGCTGAATTCGACCTCCCTGGATGAGTATTGACGAAAATTCGCCACCGTCAGGGCTGTAACTTAAGACCGGACACTGACGCTGCAGAGGCAGCGTCCTCGCAGCCTATAGTGGCCAGTGCTTAATGTTTTATTCCGTTAAGAGTCGGATAAATCTCCACCGAGGAGGGAGCGCACAGAAACGAGAATTGTTGAAGAGACGATGACCGAATGGGACGGAGAAGAAAAGTCAGAAGAATAGGCTAGTACGTAGGAAAATAAACAAGGATGAAAACATTGTAAGGGATTATAAGAAGTTATAAAAGCGGAGTAAAATATGACATCTGAAGATATCGTTTTAATTATCGTAAATTACGCAATCTTAAAGTATCATATTTAGTGTGTTAGTATTCATGCATAAGAAATGCACGATTGTTAAGAAAAATCGATGTTACAAAAAATATGTAATGTTTATCAAATGATTAGGATAGTTAAAGTGTGGATTTTTCAAATGATCCGTTATAAGCAAGGTGAATAATGTGATAATGCCAATGTGGTTGAAATGGGTATGACTGACGTGTTGGTCATAAGCAAAAGACCAAGGAGAACAGAAGATGATGAGAAGAATGATAGTCCCGAATGTAAACGGTTGTTGAAAGACGCGATGAATGTGACAATGGCAATACAGAAACGGCAACGAAAATAAAAAAAAAGAGTTCCACTGGCTACGAGTTCAAATGACGGCAGCATTTTTTGCAAGCAGTGGAGGTTGCGGGAGTGGGGATAGAAATGAGAGGGGAACTGAGCCTGGGAAGTGGGGGGCGGGCGGACGGCCTTTTTTGGCCGGAAGGGGGGGGGGCTTTGATGGGGGGGGGGGGGGGGGGCGGAAAGGGGGGTTCCGGGGGGGGGGGGGCTGTGGGGGCGGGGTGTAGCATTGCGGGCAGAGCAGGGCGTGGCGGGAATGTGTGGTGTGGACTGGGCTGAGGAGGGCATAGCGGGGAGCGTAGTGTTCGCTGTGAAACGACAATCTCCCTGAGGCTCGCCCAGCCCCACCCCTCCCATGGAGCTCTTTGTGCGACTGGCAACCCTACGTGCAGAGTGGATGGCGCTGCCTCAGATGAGATTCATCGTTTGATGCCCAAAGCTTCGCCTTCGCGCACTACAAACGTCGTCAACTGACAGGACAGCAGTAACTAAAGGCTTGGCACGGAAGTCTTCATTAAGGTGCCGGCTACAAAGCTACTCACCTAACAGCGGTACATGTAAGATGATCTAAGGTACGTAGATAGAGGATCACATTGACAAGTGAAGAAATATCATGCCTGTGGCAGACAGCATAGAATAATGAACATTGGTATTGCAAAAGCAACCTAACAAATACACTCTGATTCAGAGACGCATGCATTTTTTGACTTGTTCCCATACATCTTTGTGAATCAACAATGAAAAATAAGGAGTAACTTTTATTTGGAAACTTCACATTCTTTTATGGAACTAATTTTGTACAATTTTAGTCTCCACACACTAATACATTTGCGCAAAGATGAATTATTCTACATTCTACTTCGTCTCTGTAAGCTGAAAATTGAATTTATTATTGTCAGCATCTCACACAATTCGAACTCCATGTGAGATTTCTACATCATCTTCTCCTTCTTCCTCCTTTCCTAAGTTCTTTCTTTATTCTTTTGCATCTTCTTTCTTCTTCCTTTCGCATCGTCTTTCTTCTTCCTTTCGCATCGTCTTTCTTCTTCCTTTCTTTTGTTTTTCTCTTTTCTTTCGCCTTTCCCAATCTTTCGCTTTTTTTCTTTTTTCACTATCGTTTTTTTCTTTCTTCTCGTGCCACTTTCCTCTCCATATTTGTCTTGTTTCTTCGATGAACAACATTAGTATTCATTTTGTAATTATTTACATAAATATAGAAATGAAACTATTGTATTAAAAACAGTGAAACAATCCTCTTTGTCATAAATTTTTTCCTTCTTGCTTCTGAGACCTCAAATTGCTATATTATTTTACCTGCCATAACATGTATCTTTCCCAGTCTTAACGTTAACCGCTAGGTTTGTATTGGCTACTCTTATTTGGTTGTTGATTGATAGATTATTTCGGGTTTTCAGGCGCGCCATCTGCTATGGTCATGAGTCCCGTAAGTGTAATGCATTTTTTATCGCGAGAAATGGCGGTGTTCTTGCCTCCAATTCGGGCCCGATTCCCAGATTCGGAACCGATCTACACGTCGGCTTCAGGGAGTTGCCCATCCAGGTATCATCGCCAACGAGACAACGCTTCTATCGAGGCAACCTCTAAGATCTCAGCTGGTTCCGGCAAGTTTGTACTGTAGTCCACGTAAGTGTAAGTGTAAGTAAGGGATGAAGATAGGACAACGAACAAGAAGGAAAGATCGCGTACGTTTGTAGCCCATTTATTAAGATACAATTCAGGTAATCGTCTCGTTTTTCCGGAGAAATTAAGGAAAAATTATGGTCAGAGCAGCCAACTGCAAAAAATTAAAAGAGAGAGGAGGAGAGGGGGGAGAGGGAGGAGAAACGCGAGAGAGACAGCAAGAGAGCGTGCGAGAAAGAGAGATCGAGAAGGAGCGAGCGAGGTAGAGTGAGAAGGAGCGAGCGAGAGAGAGAGCGAGGAGCGAGCGAGAGAGCGTGAGAAGGAGCGAGCGAGCGAGAGAGAGAGACAGAGAGGGAGAGAGATTTTGGATGTATGTATGGATGCAGAGAGAGCAAATAGTACAACTGTCTTACAGTCACTGCTCAATCTAATCCTGCCCGCATGCACGTGGCACTGATGCAACTAATCCTCCATTTTGTAAATCACGGCACACAACGGGTCTCGGCGCCTGGTTATTGCAACGATAATGTATCGTTCGTCTGAAATTACAGTGTAAACGTCGACATATGGTCGCGTAAGCATAACCTTTGATCCATAACGACTCTGCGTAATGTTTGGATGGGTTTCAGTCAACCCACAAATTAAGTAATTGACAGCTCCGTGCCTTTTCAAACAGTGTTACGCAGTCCTCATGTGCGCATTTAATTTTTAATTTAATAATATAACATTCAGATGTTATAGACACTTGGGAATCACATGTAAGTAAATGGATTTAAACCGCGAGAGGTGGCTCAGTGGCACTGATGGCACTGAAATGTCTCTGAGCGGCAGGTCCTAGGTTCGAGTCCCGAGAGTGGCAAGATTTTCGACACAAGCTTCACAGAGAGTTCCAGAGGCCAGCTGCTCTGATCGATAGTTTCCTGTGGGTTCTACGATCAACACAAGGCGAATAGAAGAGCAGTAACCCAACAAACGGGACGTGGACCGCTCGCGATCTTTCCTTCCTCTTCCTTGTCCTATCATCTCTCTCCTTACACACGCTTACACTAACATGCACTACACTACCAAACATGTCGGGAAACCAGTCGGGAGTTTAGAGCTTATCCCGACTGGGCCAATGTCCTGCCGATGATACCTGGTTGAGGGAAACCCTGATAGCCGACGGTAGCATATCGACATCAAGCGAGGGTAGACCACCGTCATCTGCCGATGAAAACATGAACTTCACTTACGGGACTTAGTCCCGGGACATATATATATATATATATATATATATATATATATATATTATTTTATTTAATAGGTAATTATTACAGCCAAATTAGAAAACTTGTTGCAATGTGGCTAGGCCGAAGGCCTTTAAGCCATTACAATACCTACATTCTACCGCGTTCTAACCTTTCGCCTTCTGGTATTCACCCCAAATGGTCTCTCCATCGCATCAAAGCCGCGGAAACGAGACCATAAGGTACGGCTGAGGGAAAAACCCCTGAAGGGGGAAAAACCTGCCGTCAGAAGCCGAGTACATGCTACTCTATCCGGTTTTAGACTATTTATTTATTTGGCGCGGGCGTCAGGCATTCTCCTTCCAGTGTTTGGCCTCCACCGCACCTGAAAACAAACAGCACCACAGAAAATCGTCCGCACCAACGCCTCTGCCCTAATGCCTTTGCCCTATACCCAACGCCTCTGCCTTATATATATATATATATATATATATATATATATATATATATATATATATATATATATATATATGTGTGTGTGTGTGTGTGTGCGTGTGTGTGTGTGTGTGTGTGTGAACATAGTTGACGCCCGGTATTACTAACAACCAACCAACCAGCCAATCAATGGATTAAAAGGTTTCTGTGTACTACGGAATGAAATTTGTATGGATTTGGATGTGTTATTTCATTGATAACGACTACAAGCTTAGTGTAGCGTTGCTGCCGATTTAAACTGTTTTTAAAATGTTTACAAACGTTAGAAATTTCTTCTATGGAAGTTCTAAATAAAAAGAAACTTTGAATCTTCAGTTGTCTGGTTCTTTCATCCTCGAACGTAACCCAATTTTGACAAAACCCAATTTTGACACAACCAAACTATGCTTTGAACAACTGGAGGAAGGTGAGCCTTCACTTATCAAGTGTACGATTTTATAGTTTTAATATTAGCAAGCGATGAGACATCAGGAGCCCATTTAAAGCCAAAATTATGATCTTCGGTTGAGTGGAAATTTCGAAACTCTTTCTAAACGAAATCCCTCAGTGTTTAAAAATAAACAATTTTGGAATTTTGTAAATGTCAGAAGTTTTACTGAAGCTCGGTTCTACACCATAGTTATTGATACCTCTAACACCACGATATCGGAAATATAGATTTTTATATTCGAGCAAACAAAAATTCAATAAAACCTTTCAGCCATTTTTCAGAAAAACGTTGAAAATGCCATAAGAGCTTCAAGGATCCCCTAAAATAAAAATATCTTCATTATCTCTGCCGCGGCACCACTAAATCTTCATCCTGAGTATTAGCCAAGTTTCAGCCCAAAAGCTTCTACTCTCACAGAATGAACTAAGACACATCCATCCATACATGCGTACGTACATCCGGACACGCATCCAAATGTTACATACATACAGATACCCCCATTTTCGGCTATAAAATTGCGTGTATCTCCAACTTTTTTAAGTATCAGCATTAATAAACCTTCTTCATGATGTCTGTGCGGAGTTGCAGTTAAAAAGAACTTTAAACCTGATTTTACGACCAAAAATTGGGAATCATATTGTTGTGGTGATTCAAAGTCTATTTTTTCTTACACCACAGTATAAAGAACGAAAAGAAAAAACATGTGTAAGGATTACAATATGCATGAAAATTATGAATAAAAAAATATTACCATTTCATATAATTGAGGCATTTATCAAATTTCCTAGAACAATCACAGCTGTGAAAATCATTACTCGCAACCATTACTAATGGCCATAACGCGGGGCGCGAATAACGAAAAATAAACGAAAAAATTATTTCTACTTCCCTTGTTGAAGAAAACTTTTTCGTAATTTTCCAATGTTCTCTTCTTCTACTTTGTGCTCAAAAAAACTAAATAGAACTAGAGAATAGAGAAATTTCGCACCGACCTTTGCAGGCTCCTTCAGTGCCGGAACTAGACAATTTTGGTCCCGGGGTAATTCCGAAACGTAGCCCACTTCTCAAAAAAAAAAAAAAAATTAAAATGTGAAAGTTATATCAAGAAACTATGAGTAATTTTATTTATTTCAACAAATAACAAAAATTCCTACGCAAGAAAAACTATGTTAAATTGTACTTTTCTAAATAGTTTTCTTTTAAAAACATTCTAAATACTTTTAATTATAAAACTATTTTAAATACAAGGTTTTAGTAAAAATATTTAGTGATCAAATAGTAGATACAATTTTCACAGTGAAACGATAACGAACGTTTTCTTTTAAAAACATTCTAAATACTTTTCATTATAAAACTATTTTAAATACAAGGTTTAAGTAAAAATATTTAGTGATCAAATAGTAGATACAATTTTCACAGTGAAACGATAACGAACGTTTTCTTTTAAAAACATTCTAAATACTTTTCATTATAAAACTATTTTAAATACAAGGTTTAAGTAAAAATATTTAGTGATCAAATAGTAGATACAATTTTCACAGTGAAACGATAAAACAAGAATTTTGTGGTTATTTAGTGTTTAGTAAAATCAACAGTTAAGTACAAGAAATAATAAATATGAATTTCACTAGAACTTATTTTAATGTTCGTGTCATTAGATTCATTTCAAAGAGTCTTTCCTTACAGGTCATGACTAAAAACTATTTAAGGTACTAACTATTTAAGGTAAACATTTAATTGAAAGTTTTATGAAATATGCAACTACTGAACCGCAAGTTATAAAATTACGATAACGAGTTTTTCGAGTTCTAATTTCTTTTTGAATTGTTTACTAACTTTTTCCTATCAGTCCCTTAGGGGGCCCCGGGAGATCGCCCCCATGCCTGCGGCCTGCACTGCCTCCGGAGCGTCTCCAGCAGTGGGAGGGGGCGCTGCACGGAATCCACGGGAAGGCGCGCGCGCGGGGATAAATCACGGCGCGCAAAGGGCGCCGTTGTTTGTTTTCGGCCATGCTGATGACAGCGCCGCACGCCGCGCGCGTATGAACTATCGCGCCGCAGAAAACGTCTTCCTCAGCCGTGCACGCGTGCCGACATGCCAGATGGGAGAAGACGCGGACTCAAATGGCGGTGCTGGCGACGGGTTGCAGCGATTCAAGCCAAGGTGCCACCTGTCCTGCCCGCCAGAGGAAAAATATGGAAGAAGTGTGGAATGGGAAAGAGTATACGCGGAGGTTTGATAAGGATTTGCAGTAAATGGAGTTGACAAATTCGGGGAAAATAAAAAGAATTTTTTATCGAAATATTTATGCAGAATTAAAAAACGTTAGAAAGTAAAACAATCTCCTAGAGTGTAAGAGCAAATTTAATATTGTGGAAGGAATGCCAGGTTTATATTAGAACATTGTAGTAGCACACAATAATATATATATATATATATATATATATATATATATATATATTATGACGTCACGGGGTTATAGGAACCCGTAACGTCACCATAAGCCACTAGAAAAAACCAGAGAACTAAGAAATAGGGTACGCGGCGGAGTGATGGTCCGAGAAGGCGACATCTACCCGCAGGTTTTCGCACTCCTATGTCCAAAGTTAGCGGATAATATTTTCTCGAGAGGGCGCGAAGGAGGAGAAAATTCACCCCTCCAGAAATTTTTCCCCAGGCGGAGTCGCATAAATACCGTGACGCACTTTGACAGAGCTCTCTTACGACTTCGACAGCGACGGCGACTCAACTAAATTCTTCAGCGGTAGTAATCGGTTAGTGCAGGAGTATAATTTTACTTGCTTAAGTAAAGCTGATCTAAGAAACGCGGTAATAAGTGATAGAATTCAGAAGCAAAGTACGTGTACAGCATTTGCACTAACATTACGCGAGTAAGCAAGCGTTGTGACTGCTCGAACTTGAAATAGTTTCATCATCGAAGTAAATTCGCGCAGAAGGACTCTGAACGAAATCCAGTATTTAATTTTGTACGCCACGACCACGCACGCTCAAAGTGTGGTATGTCGGCCGAGTGCTAGAAATAGTCAATTCAAGCACGTTAGTTAATTAAAACTGGAAGCGCGAGCAACGGGTACGCGGCAGCCGGCAGAAGGACGACTCCAACACTCAAGCGTAGGCGAGAAGGACTTGGACCACATACGTGGATGGTACGAGCCCGAGGACGAGAGAAAGGTTTGGAATTTGGACGTGTGGCAGCATCCGGAGATCGAGCGAAAGAAGTGGTGACCGTGGGGCATCGAACCAGTCAAGTGACGTGGCGACGACTGCGAGCGACCGAACACCCCAAGGTTAACTGACGGCGAGCGGGAAGGAAATGTCGAGGTAAAGAACTGGCAACTTCTATGCGACAATTTGTTGGGAAACTGTGTAGCGTTAAACACCAGGCGTAGCGTCCTAAAATAGGTGAAAGTTACAAATAGTTACTGGGAAATATTTCGAAGTATGAGCGGCAGTTTTGATTTCATTCGCTGTACGCACCGTAAATTCGTTTGAATGCCATACCTTGTACAACTTTTCTAAAGTAAATTTAATTGTTCATGTAATGTAAAAAATCTTATTGAAAAAAGTATTGTGTCCATTGAATGGGGAATTAAATTTAGTAACGTGTGTGTCACGTTTATTCTTGTGTTAGAGTTAACAGCATTGTAATAAATGCGTAGCTCAAGGCTGACCTCTGTGAAGTCTATAATAGAATAATTGTAGAGAATCACTTAAAGGGCCGTGCACGGAGAAAACTTTAGATTAACCACAGTTAAATGAGGTACACGAAATAATTGAGAAGGAGGTCAAAGCAAAGTATTGTAAATAGTGCGTATTGAAGTAATCAGGCAGTCAAGGTGACGCCTATACATTCTCTTATGGTTGTGTTATTTCTGTTCTTTTGTTTCTGATTTCTTTGCAGTGACCATCTACGTAAAGTACATACTTATTGTATATTTGTGCCACTGTGTAATTTGTTTTACTGAATATATGCTCATTTTACCAGAATTTTATATAATTCATTGTGTCAAGGGTTCAGACCTTTCTCATGCCCGAAAGATCCTGCTTCCTGAGAATTCAAAGCTCGCTTCACGAGCATTCATAGTTTCACGCTTCATCGCCACCGGCTGGAAGGTAGTAGGTGGGCGTGTTATAATATATATATATATATATATATATATATATATATATATATATCACACACTCACACTCACACTCACACTCTCTCTCTCTCGCACTCTCTCTCTCTCTCTCTCACACACACACACACACACATATATATATATATATATATATATATATATATATATATATATGTGTGGTGGTGAGAGGAGAGAGAGTGAGTGTGAGTGAGAGAGAGTGAGGAGAGAGAGAGAGAGTGAGTGTGAGAGAGAGAGTGGAGTGAGAGTGTGAGAGAGTGAGAGTGGTGAGAGAGAGTGTGAGAGAGAGTGAGAAGGGGAGAGAGAGAGGGAGTGAGAGAGAGTGAGAGAGAGAGGTGAGAGTGTGAAAGTGTGAGAGAGTGCGTGAGAGAGAGTGCGTGAGAGAGAGTGCGTGAGAGAGAGTGCGTGAGAGAGAGTGCGTGAGCGTGAGAGCGCGAGAGAGCGAGAGAGTGAGAAAACGAGAGAGCGAGAGAGCGAGAGTGAGAGTGAGAGTGAGTGTTATATTTCAAACTTGGCGAACCTCATGACTTGGGAAAAGTAACAATCACAAATGACAAAGGATGGTCGCCAGCTGTATGAGACAGCACAAATTACAATTTTAAACAAAACCTCGCTATAAAACAGAGAAAGCGAGGTGACCATGCGTTTACCTAATGAATTATTAGTCAGGGCTAACACAGAGAACCCCTAAGCTATCAGATTCGCGAAGACTGTCGTCGCATTCGAAACCTTTCGAAAGGACGCTCCAGATTCGTAATAAATAGGAACATAAATTCTAAAGGATCTCAGAGAGTGGAGATATAACAATCCAAATAACTCACAAATGTTACATTTATTGCAAAGCTATGAAAGGGTACAAAATCAATTTTTCTTGCTATGCAGATACAGAAGTTGCTGCAAGAAAAACAATACAGAATTACAAATAGGAATACAAAATTGACAGACGGCGGTGCCGTCTCTATACAAAAACACTTATGAAACAGGAACACTATTAAAAGGCGCTTCCAACAATGCGCCTATACCCAAACAGAATTACGGTATGACAAACAACCTCGACAATGCCCACTTTAGGGTGAGGAAGTTGAATACACACATATGCAAAATTGACAAATAAGCCGACATTGGCCTTCTTTCAATACAAAAGGAAGTGACAAACTGTATTACTAAAAACGAGCCATTACATATAAAAACCGAATTCAGTATGAGTGCATTAATACCAAGTTATAGGAAATGGATCTTTTACGAAAACTTACACTTTATTACCAAATTACAAAGTAAGCAGGAATACTCTTGGTATGAAAGCCGGGCGGCCAGTGCCCAGCGCACTGGCCTCGTTACGGTGATCATAACACTGCCGAAAACCGGTGGCCTATCCACGTCGGCATCGCAGAGCCAGACACCAGCCGGCTTCTTGCCCGAGCGACAAGGTGATCGCTCATGGGGCGAAATTTGACGCGGCGTTTACAAGCCTTGCCGACGTCTGCCAAACAGCACCAGACTGCCGAATGCGGCCAATCGTCGTCTTATTCACGACAGGGGCGAAAATTCCAACAAAACTCCATTGCCGAATGCGGCCAATTGCCGTCTTACTCACGGCAGGAGCAACAATCCAAAAACTGCCAAATGCGGCCTCTTACTCACGGCAGGGACAAAAAACCGCAACATTAACAACATCAATTAGTAATGCACAGTACAAAATTGGCACTACGCAACAATTTCGGAGGCCATTACCATCTAAACGCTGCATATAGCTGCAACGCAAGCTACAAACAAAATACAAACAGAGTAAACCTGCTACAAAAAAGGCTAGTTCAAACAATCGTCAAGACACAACAAATATGCAAAATACAAGATCCAATTCCATAACATAAAAGACCATTGTTGTCCAGATCAGGCTATCATGCACTCATACACATATTTAGAACAACAACATAATACGATTCTGGAAGAATCAGGCTTTTCTAAAAACAATAGTAATGGCACTTAATTACGAAAAAGCATGCGCCAGGCACGCTATGCAACAAGTGAACATTACAAACCATAGGCAAAATATCAAAAGGGAAATGAATATTGTAACGGCTCATAAGGAGCCAGGTAGAAGTACTACATGGCAAAAGGCAAGTAACTACTGTAACGACTCGGAGGGAGCCGGGCATAGAATGCGGGAAACTAGCATAACGGCTCGGAGGGAGCCGGGCAGGCAAGGTGAAAAAACATTGTAACGACTCGGAAGGAGCCGGGCTCAAGAGGGCGCTTGTGCGCGGGGAGCGCACGTCTTTTATACCAAGAAGGGATGACACTGTGGTCAGGGACGTCACCCCAAAAGGGATGACACTGTGGCAGTGGAGGGGAGTAGCGGGGAAATATTGATACAGCCACAGAGTAGTACAGACCTCTTTGCCTAAGAGCTGTACACTCTACGCCTGAAAGAGTAGGCAGCACGCGTAGCGTGCCGGCTATTATGGCGGCCTCTGGTAGAAATGCAAAGAATCATACTAATAGATAAAGATAATATTTTGTTTTGCCATAAAAATCTTAATTTTAGGGTTACAAAGGCAAACGAGGTGTCCATACAACACTAAATTTACTGTAAATTGCGGATTCTATTACTAGAACCCGCTACAACCAATAGTTTTCTTATAATAAATAAAAACCTGTTTTGAAAACAATATAAAATTTTACACATAATGCCAATTTTTTCTCAGCACTCAATAAACCAAGAAATCAGATCTTACTAACAAATTCTTAGGTTTTTGGAACCTTCTCATGGCCATGAGATCACAGTTTGATCTTTGCAAGTTACCATTTTTGAGAAAATTACAGATGAAAAATTACCCATATACTAGCATGCTTAATCTAGTTACAGAACAAGAGCTTAGAAACTATGGATGCACAATCTTCTCGGTATAACTTCTCGGATGACTGTTGACTTCTAACAGCTGATGTAACACCAATATTCAATATTTGTGATCACTTAAATTTCCAAATTTAACAGTGAGTGCGAGTGCGAGTGCGAGTGCGAGTGCGAGTGCGAGTGCGAGTGCGAGTGCGAGTGCGAGTGCGAGTGCGAGTGCGAGTGCGAATGCGAGTGCGAGTGTGAGAGGGAGTGGGAGTATTTCTATTAAATTAATGGTTAATTTGGAGCGCGTTCGGGACCTCACCTTTTAGAAATCAAGCACTGTGTGTGTATATATATAATTAAACAATAAAATAGCAGGAATGGAATGTTAATCAAAGTCTATCAAATATGTCGAACATCAATAAACCAATTGCTCAAAATTCAGAATCTGAAGAAGATTCGAGGAGACTTATAAAAATGTATCACAATTAATTAAGACGATTTAATAAAAAGAAGTTGGACTCTCAAAAAAAACGGAAGAGATAAATGTGCAGAAAACGAGTCGGCGAAGAGAAATGCAAAGAGATGGATATTTGTTTGAAGAGCTAATAAATCCCTGCTGATTCGAAAAGAATATGGCACTGATATTGGAATAAGTTCAAATGAATTCAAGCTCAAAAACCCTTAGATAGAAATCAAAAGCGATACCGTCAATGTTACGATAGTAAAAGGCAACAGGCCATACAATGTGCCAACACCGTAAGGAAATAAATAGGCGCAGCGTATGTGAAGGCAGCATTACATTTCCCCTCCCCGATTCCAAAATGCGCGCTGAAAGAAAAAAAACGGCGCGGGCCATATTTAGGAGCTATCGATTCTCGGCGGAAACCCGCGCTCTAATGTACGCTCGAGTACTCTCTGCGTGGACGTATTTACGAGGTACTTTGCAAGATTAAAGAAGAAATTATGCGCGACCACGCGGAGATGTAAAGGATGCCGCAGAGTCCGCCAGACAATTTTCCATATTTTTTACCTATTTCCTTCAAGAAGGTTTTGTGTGCCCAACTCAATATACTACACTGGTTTATGTCGGGATTCTCGCTATAATATTTTACAGGAAATGTCCATTAAAGGCTTCGCCAACAATGAAGAGCTATGGGGGAAATATGACGTCAGTTTGGAAGACGTGAAAGTGTCCCGAGGCTGATAAAAGTGTTTTCTAGTACTAGAAGACTTCTATAGAACTTTCTCCGACAAACAATATTTATTAGTTTTAGAAATAAATAAGAGTATTTGTAGGAATAATCGCGTTGGTAGAAATGAGTAAGTTTCCAAATATTACAATATTTTACATACGAAAAGTGGATGCAATTGAAGTTGTTGTTATCTTATTATTATTTTTTTTTTTTTTTTTTTTTTTCTCATAGTTCTATTTGTTCATATCTAATTATCACTTCACTATCACTTTTTACTATCACTTCATTTACAGGTCGCTTTTCGTTCTGCTTTTTTATTTTTGTGTCCGTGTTCCTGTTTATTTTGTTTTCTTTTCTCTCTATCGACGTCGTCGAGCATGTGACTTCTCTCCATTTTGTGCTGTCAGTTGGTGTTCTGGTGCCTATTTCTCCTGCCAGTTCTGGGGTCCCATATTTTAATTTTGTATGTACATCTATTTGTGTTCATCCTCATTACATATCCTGCCCATTTCCATTTTAGAAGTGTGTGAATTGATATACGTCGTCTTTACCTGTTTTTGTCTAATGTCAGTATTTTTACTTCGTCTTTTAGACTTCTACATAATACTTTCCTTTCCATCTTCTTTTCACAATTATTTATCACATTTTCTCCCTTTCCGTTAGTGACCAAGTCTGTGAACCGTATGATAGTGCTGATACGACAGAGGTGTTCATAGTGTCTTTATTTTTAGGCTATAGTTGTCGAGCAATATAAATTTTACGACCAGAGAATTCTTAAGGAACAAGATCTGAGCCAAATATTGGTACTTGTCTATGTAATATAAGTTTTCATCATTAGCTGTTATAAAATTAGCGGACAGTTGGTCTTTATTTTTGTCTTTTGAGTATTTATTATCAGTCCTATTTCTTTGTCATTTTTGAGGGGATTGCCTAGTATTTCTTGTAATTCCTTGGCTGATTTTGTTATAAGATCTGTCAGCAGAAAATCGTTGATTTTATATTTTTTCTCCATTAATGTTTATTCCGCATGTGTTTTTCATTTTCCAAAAAATAATTTCTAAAATACATATAAATAATTTTGGTGAAATTGAGTAACCTTATTTTACTCCCTTATTTTACCCCCTACTTTTATTTTGTTGTTTAACTTCATATTCATATTCACTTTCATATTCATAGGATTGGAAGGAGACAGGAAAATAATATTTATGTACTTACAATTCTATGTTTAGACATTTATATTAATTTTGAGGTAAAATAGGAAATAAAAATGGCTGCCCAAAAGTTGTAAAACCCATCAACAGAGATCTAATGTGCCTGTAGGATAGGCAATAAGGAGGACGTCGTCACATACCTAGTACGAAGCCTGAAATTCCCACCGGAGTGGTGCGTTTGGGCACACATGTTAATGGAAGCGCCGGCAGCGGCATCAGTGGCCGCGGGAAGGGGCGAGCACGCAAGCACATGCTCGAAACACGCGCCGAAGGCGGAGGTGAGAAGGCAATTGGGCGATCGCACCGCCAATGAAACGCCCTTGGGGCGTCGGGGGCGATCGGTACGGGCGGTGGGCGGCGGGCGAGGCTTGTTCGCCGAGCACCAAGGGGAGCATCGTCCGAAGGAGTGAGGGGAGGGGGGAGGGGAAGGAATAGCCGTTCCGGGAATTCGCGTGTGCGTCACAGCGGTTGGTGCCCTTGTACGTGGGGTGGGGTGACGACGAAAACGTCCAGGCGGTACAAAGGCATAAGTTGCTTCCTGAAATATGTAGTCCAGAGTACAGTGTATTACTATGCAATATTTCAATTTCAAAATCAGAATGAAATTCAAAAATACATATTTTTGTCTGAATAGTATCCAATTTACGAACTCTTTTCCATCAAGAGCACATATTACAGTAGTATATGCTTACGTATATTATGTTGTGTTGGTGGTGTTTTTTCTGATGGTCATTACTTACACTGACTTTGTTGAGAGTTTTGTTTTTGTCAAACTATATTTTTTCGAGAAAAGTGAATGATATTTTAAGAATAAAGACTAAGATTCTTGCACAAATACTGGATACTATTCCTAATATTTTCTGAGGAAAAATCTTTGGACATCTGAAATAAAATTAACAATATCGATGTTAGAGGAAACCTCCAGTAACAAGTGTCTCTTGGCTGTCCGGGAGAAGCCGCGTCGGTTTGATCGTCGCTGACGTTTCGGCCAACATCTTGTGGCCTTCCTCAGAGCGTACTGCTAATCAGCAGGCCACAAGGTGTTGGCCGCAAGGCCACAAGATGTTGGCCGAAACGTCAGCGACGATCAAACCGACGCGGCTTCTCCCGGACAGCCAAGAGACATACTCCGGCCGCGGAAGCCTACGTAATCATATCTCCAGTAACAAGTATTTTTATTATCTTTTAAACCAAATGAAGTATGATTCATGGGTAAAATGAAAAGAATACATTTACGTAGATAAAAAAACAAAAGCCAAATTACTTATTTGATCTGATGTCGGTAATTTCTTGCAATGTGACTACCTACTTTTCAGCTGCCCGACTAGTGACTTGAAGAGAAAAACACGGATTCAGAACTAGGCACCGAACAATATAGTGCGATTTCTTTGTGAATGGTAGATAAGAACGTGTTTGCCAACTCATATAAGATCTCAAGCCACTCTTTTTCTGTAATAAGTGAAAATTTACAGATATATAGATTAATGTGTATCATAAATAAACATGAATTCCGTTTAAAAAGAGTACGCTACAAATCATGACGTTCACTAAGCTAACTTTCAAACATAGAAGTTAGTTAAGAAATGAATGTCTGTTATATTTAGAAAGTTCTTATTTTGCTAAATACCTGTAAGTATAAACACGTTTGAACTGCAAATGTTGCTTGGCAAAGAGGCGAAAACGCATGTAAATAGATAGTGTTACGTATTTACGTTTCTTAAATTTAAACTTTTCTAGAAGCAGAGACCTTCAAGATGTGTACATCTGCTCAACACTAAATTATGTGTTTGGAAACATCCTTTCATAATGCGTATACTAGGAAGCAAAACCAATTAAGTTCATTCGAAAGATTTGTAATGTTCTTCTTACTAAAATGACAGAGAAATTACAATAACTTTATTCGGATGAATCTGGACTTTTCAATCAGTGACAATCAGTCATATCACAGTTAAACTTTTAGAACACTTCTTAGTTTAATTGCATAACATCAGAATCAGAACGTAGAATAACACAAGTGTATTTACCTCGCGAAAGTGGAAAGAAGCAAATGCCCAAAGCAAGAAGAAATGTCAAAGGTCAGAGAAGCACCGCAGTGACCAGTATCACTGTGGATCTGCCATCTGCGTCGGAGAACAATGAGCTCGACCGCAGGCGGAGACATCATTTTTCATTGCGGCAACGCAATGCACCATCGCCGCCAAGGCAGCCCCGACAACAAGGACAGCCAAGGCAATGCTCAGGAAACGGATGGTGCACGGTATTTATTTACTTATTAGCTAAAGAATGCTGCGTCGCCCGGGAGATGATAAACAGAAGACATCTCTTCCTAATGGAAGAGAAATGATTTCTATTGATGATTTATACCCGCTCTATCCTTTCTTGTCCTGCTCTGATCCACCGTGCCCTGCTCTGCTTCGACCCGTTATTCTCCCCCCACCCCGTGGCCCCCGCCCAGTTTCATCTTTTGCCTCCAAACCCCGCTCCGGTGTCTCGCTCAGTTTCACCGTGCCTCAACTGCCCCACGCTGCCCCTCCCCACCTGGTATGTTTGATACGACCATCGTTGCTACAACTATCGTCGCAAGTGGCTGCGCTGCAGCATCCAATAGCCTTGTTCCATACTCTCGCCAAAAAAAACAGAAACAATTTTGACCTTCAATTACTGTGATCCTTATTGCGCAGTTGAAATAATTCACAAAGCTTTTAGTAGGACATTTTATGGGTTTTTACAAACGTTTAATTCACTTTCGTGTATTTCCTCACAAATTTCTCGATACCATACTCGCGAAAACAAAAAGTGTTAAGTATTGCTCTAAGAGCTAGTGACGGGAGGAGGGGGTCATTTGTATGAAATCTCATACAAACAGTAACTTTTCTCTTATGTTGAAGGTTAAGTGTAAAATCTTTAAATAAAATTGGATTAAAACTGTATATTTGTAGAAAAAAACTAAAAAGCTTGTTTCTGTATATCAAAGAAAATAATAATTAAAATATAGCCTAAATTATGCCCGACAAAACACACTACAAACTTTCAGAGTAGTCGCAAATACTTCATTGTTTATAAATTATATATGTCTATATGTTATGTCTATAAATTAACAAATTTGAAAAAACTGCTTTTTAGTGAAACCGCATCCAAATCAGTTCAGCCGTTCCAGAGATTATCGCGGTGAAACAGGCGAACAAAAATCGTTGAACAATTTAATTGGTTTTTATATAACCTAAATACACCTACTATGAGATTATTAAAAGACTGTTATTTTGAAATCACTGTTAAAATAATCTAATTTTATTTGCATCGTATCTTTAGTTTAGCAGTGCTTGAAATCAGTTCACTAGACCCATAAATGATAAAGTAATGAACAGAATATGATGTGATTATAGCGATAATAATGATGATGAAGGTAAAGCGAATTATAGCGAAGAAATGCTGGAATCAAACGCAGAGAATTTGGAGAACCACGAAGAAAATATGCAGAACCCGTTCGGTCCCTCTATAGCTCCGTGTGTATTGTGATGAACCCGTCCTGCCGCATATGGCAACCCACGCATGTAAACAATGCGCGTAGCACACAGTCTGAATACCTCACACAAGGGGGGGGGAGAACACCGTCACACCGAAGTGAGTCGGTAATCAGATGACAGGTGTGCACGTTAAATTTATAAATGAAGGGCGCCCAACGGGCACTTACCTGACACCTGGCACCGGCATATGAGCACCTCAGGGGTGAGCAGTCGTGAATGAGGGCGTGCACTGGGTCTACTACTATTACTAAGTTATAATAACTACAAAGTTATGTTCCTTTTTAAGTGTAATCGCCTGAATGGCGAGAACACGTTTATTGCTTGTTAAAATACATTTTGGTCTGAAAGTTTCTTAAATTAAATTCTAATATTACTTTTACAATACATGACTCTTTTTTAATGTCTTTAGAATGAATACAAGATGATAGACGTTGATTCTACCTCTTTCGATGATTGCACACCTGTGATGATTGCACACGGCGTTACAGCAAGGTGCAGCCAGCCGGAAGCAGCAGTTCATTCGGCGCCAGCGTTCCTTCCCGTTCCAGTACTTCGCAGATCCGACGCCCGTAGTCAGGAAATGGATGAAATGAGCCGCAATCGGTGGAAAGCGGAAAGGGCCGTCAATACGCCACCCTATCCGTATCAGGTCAGCCTCGATAACTCGGCTGTACTATCGATCCTTACGGATCTACGCCGGCCCGTTGAAACGGAATAAATTCCAGTTTGTGATTTCAAACGGGGCGGCCTGCACTCCGTTGGTCGGCCAACACTAATCGCTGGCTCCAACTACCTCTCCTCAACACATCAGTCTGTTTTCTATGCCGTTGTCTCGCCTTCTATCTGTCTTCTGATAAAAATCCTACTCTCTCGAGCTTTCTGCTTCACATCCCCTCTCTCTTTTCTAACTTCGCACATCGCTCCTTCACGTGATCAGAATTTCAAATGCTATTGGTCAAAATCTCAATTTCTAGAATATTCGACGCGAGTCGGAAGCCGATAGGGCATTTCCTAAATAACGTCATTTTCTGGGCGCCAGATTGGTGGTCTTTGTTGTGCATGTGTTGGCCAGTATACCAGAGATGAACAAAGCAGTCCTTTCTGCTGTCTCCATGATGATTGTATGAGTCCTATGAGATTACGTAAACAGTAGCCGGGATCTCTATAATTCACTTGTTCCGGTGCCCAGTGTGAACATTGGCGGGCAGCCGCCCGCTCTTTGCCTGAGGGGCTGTCCCAGGAGACGATCCCACCCTAGTCGTAAATCTGGGGATAGGACGATAGGCGCGTGTTCGCGCGTCTTGCGCTGAGCCGTGTCGAATCAGGGGCTGTCCTAATTGGCGTGACAGAGGGGGAAGTTTGTGTCCGGCGACCAGCAATGGCGTCATTGCAGTATTGACTAGTGATTCGATCGCGTTGTCGTCTGAACAATTTTACATTCTATGTAAAAAATAGTGCCTAGTTTTCAAAACTCGAGTTTGCGAATTCGAATCTGTTTGTGGATGGTGTGGATATTTTAACAGCACACGCACAGTGTACCCTGTCACACTAGCGACATTAATTAAGAACCCTTACTGAATGTGTAGCAAAAATAATAGGAACCAAATATTCATGGGTATATAATATACTATATTATTTTAGTCAAGGATGATCTGAGTGACAGTTGCTCAGACCATCGTTACGTGACACTCGCGTCGATTATGGGAGCCAAAAAACAGTTTGTAGAGTTTGTCGCCTAAATCGGGCCAAATTCGAAAATAGCTAATAATAGAACTCATGCCGGATTGAAAAAAAAGGGGATTTCAGAACATCAGTATTAGGCAGTAACAGCGTTTTCGCTGTTCCAGAAATACATGTTCTATTTTTATGTGCGTAACAAGTACGAGAATAGAAGCAGCAACAACAACAACAACAACGTCAACAACAACAAATATTTGGATAGTATTGTGTCTGTGTCGGTTAATTGATTGCTTAGTGATTCTGGGCGCATCAACGGCTAAGGTCGTTAGCCTCGTAAGCGTAGTGCATGGGTTATCCTCGTGAGGTAGTGGTGATCTCCCCCATTGGATGGTTAGATTTGCGAAGTTTTCACCAACCAGGTATCTCGCACCATCAGGACACCGCCCCAGCCCGGACTATGCTCCTGTCCGGTCTCCCGGCATGTGTGGTAGTGTGGTGCTTGTAAGTGTAAGTGTGCGTGGGCAAGGCGTGAGGATATGTCAAGGAAGAGGAAGGAAATATCGCGCGCGATCCGTGGCCCGTTTGTTATAGTATTGCTCCGGCATTCGCCTGGTAAGAGAAACCACGGAAATCACGGAATCACTACCAATCAGAGCAGCCGGCCATAAGAATTCTCCTCCAGAAAGCGACTGAATACGACCTACCTATCTACCCAGTGTCGAAAATCCTACCTCCGTCGGGACTCGAACCTACAACCTCTAGGTCCGGGACACTGTAGTGACATTAGTTGATGCCCTGAGCCACCTCTCCCGGTCAAACTTTCGGTGTATAAAATGACTGCATATAAATACTAAGTGAGCGAATGATGGTGTGAACTGTGAGGGGATGCGGGACAGTAAGCGCACTCTTTCGGCGGTTCACGTTGTAAGATAATATCTGTTGGGAAATTCTAAATTAATTACGACGGTCCGCGTCGGGAGACGCAACAGCCCCATATATTAAGGCTACGTACTTCCCTGTCACTTGCTTGCTTCCTTTTGGTTATTTCCCATCCCGTTCCTCGTTAGGGGTTTCATTCTCGTTTTCAGCCTGCACCCTACTCGGTTGCTCCTCGCCCATTTACTTTTCGCATCGTTTTCACGTTCCAGAAATACACATTCTATTTTCATGTGCGTAATAAGTACGACGATAGCCGCTCGCAGGTGCAATTAATCTTCGGCTTTTTTATTCCCTCTGATATTTAAACATTAAATAAAACGCCCACCAAAGGCAGCTCCATTCCGTGCTACATGAGCCCAGAAAACGATGCAAAAGAACGCACAGGGGGCAATGCGCCGCCCTTTCTTCATTTTAAACTGACTATACCGCTGGGTAATAAAATACTAATTAAAAATAAATACACAGCCTCATAATTTATAAAGGAATAATTAAAACATTAATTAACGTCAGAACAGATAACGACTTTGTGTACTCCCAAGCCATTGTCATTGGAATAATTTCTGGAATTTCATATTAATATTTGAGTGTGTGTAAAAGGTTCGTGGTGCTATTGTACAGGTCTCATAGGTCACGTCAAAAATCAGAGTTATAACAATACCATCATAAATTCGTCAAATATGAATGAGAGCATTTCATTTAGCTTATTCAATAGCAAATGCTTTGTTATGAAAATCCAATAAACTGCTTCCCAGCATGTTGGAACCAAAGCGTCACATTGAACTTTCATTTTAAGTTATATTAAATTAATATAGGTTCCATTAATAATTTCCACGTTTATAACATAAATAGAGCAAATTTAATTTTCAAATTTTATTACCGTAACTGTCTAAAGCTACAAGTTTATTCAGGAACAAATTAACAAAATAGAATGTAAGGAGATCAATGCAAGAAATAAATGCAAATAAGTTACATTGAAAAATCAAAGTTCACGTGAGTGTTCTTACGTTTCTAATGGACGAGGACATATAGTTAACGTTAAAATAAATAGTACAGTGCCGAATATCTAACCTTTTGAGACCCCATAGTGAATTGTCATACCATTGGAAAGATGAGTAAATAATGTTCTTTCGTGCCAATATGGAATTTCTACTTTTGCAATCGATGTTTAAAGTACGAGGATATCCAATCTAGGGCAATACCACGAGTTCCTAATGAGGGTAATTTTGAGAGCCAAATGTTATTATCAATGACGTCAAAAGCTTTCAAAATATCTAAAAATATTTCAGCAAGTGCTTGATTTTGTTCCATCGAAGATTCAGCTAAGAGAAGAAAACTGACAGTTTCAGTAATTTTCATTTTCTAAATCGATGTTTAGAGTCTGAAAACCGATTGTTTTTCTTTTGAAAAGTTTACATTCTTACATTAAAAATCTCTCAAAACGTTTTGAGAAAATTTACAAGCGATAAATTGGCCTTCAATTTTGGATTTCAATTTGGTTGCCCATTTTGAAAAATGGCTTAATTTTTGGTGTTTTGAAAATATCTTAAAAACGTTTATTTCCTTAAAATTCTCGAAATCAATCTTCCCCAGTATAATATCTTTCTCTTGTAATCCGTAGGTATAGGATAAAAAGAAAAAAATAAACACTCGATATCCAAATCAATTACTACTAATTACTAAACCTGTTGGACAAATATAGTGCGTCAGGAGAGTTTCTCCACTGTAGGCCGAGTCAGGGCCTCCTATAAAAAATGGCAAAGATGTTTATAGCAAGCAAATCGCTGGTAAATAATTGAAGGGGACATTTCCAGCATCTGTTTTGGTTGTAGTGAGTGCGATATTTACGTTTTCTTTTGTTACACGCTGTTACCAACATAATTTTTCTTGCAAGCACCAAGATGCCACTCCGGAGAGACATTTCTGGCGCGGTGTATTGCCCTAGAATAGAAAGTTCGTTCCCCATTCTGTTCTCTGGAAAACGCAACGTGAACGCTACTCAGGCGCGAAGCCCCCGACATTCCTCCCGGTCTACTCCCGCGCATATCTCCCCGTGCCTCCACATCCGCTTATTTCGCAATTAAACTGCGGCTAATGCGTGTCCGATATTTCCCGACACGTCCTCGCCGCGACAGAGCGACCCTTTTCGTCGTGCCGGCGCTGTCACGTGATTTGCGGTCGCGCTCCGCTGACAAACCGCACTGGGGATGGACGGACATACGCAATTGCTAAGCTCAACCCCACCCCAGTGTGTCTCTACTTGTGTTTTTCAGTACGTTTCCCGAAAATGTTTGATTTTTTCTCTACTGTATGTTTCTGGGGCCTCGCGGTTTAGCTCATTAGTTACCGTTCTCGCTTTCCATCACGCGACCTCGGATTCGATTGCCGGTTGACCAAGATTATAATGTGCGTTTTCCTTTTAATATCCCTGAATATGTTGCTCTGTGACGATGAGAAAACTCACTTCTCGCGTTGACAAGTCCGAAATACGGCGTGGGGATGTATTCGTGCTAACCACACGTACTCTCTGAAACCATGGCCGCTGGCCGGAACACTGCTGCTTCATGGCCCGTGTCGCGCCAAGAACAGACAGTACGTTTCGGGATGGGCAAGCAGAATATATATGGTGGCAAGGGAATAAGTGGGTGCAGAGTGCCATCACTTATCTTTTCACTGCATTGCCAATGATAGGAACATAATTTTCTTCGTCATGGAGTTAGGTGTTAAGATTCCTGATCAAGAAACCTGTCATCGGACGAACCCGTTTTGCCGGAGTGGCAAGTTAAATGAATTGATCGCGAGTTGCGATCAGTATTTCAGAATAAAGCACTAGAAAGAAACTAGTTGGAAAATGTATCCATAATCGTCTAGACAGAAGGATAGATGTTTGCATGGGGAATCCTTTTGTGCACAAAAATCTTTCAGGATATTCAGAAATTTTATATGCAGAAAAAATACGTTTTTTGTTAACGCCTACGAACGAAGGTATTGTTAATCTGACGTTAATCAATGAATGAAAGCCGTGCTTACTTTTTACTTCGACTGTTTTCATTCAAAAGTCTCATGACAATAAATTCTTACAATTCTATCGAGTTTTCCGATACGTTTTAGGAGTAGTACCACAATGAAGTATAGGCAGCTTCTGAACCTTCAGTGTCAGTTTTCGACGCTAGTGCATGGGAACGAGAGTCTCCGTTAGACATTCGCCTTCGTTATTTCTTCTCGTATTGCAACGTTTTGGTTGGTTATTTAACTCATTATTGATATACTCAAGGAACTTTTCAAATGTTTGTTATTACTGAAACCGAATATCTGTTCAGATTATCGAGTGTTTACTTTTCCTTTTGTGTTTTAGATAAAAAAGCAAAATCATAGCCAATTTATTGCTTCTAGAAGAAAAGTAGTGTCCCATTTTCACAGGGGGATTCTAGGAATACTTTGTTTTGTTTTGGATGCACAAAAATCTAAACTAAAATGTTATGTGCAACTTTGTAACATATCTTATTATTAATATTAATTTCTGCCATTGGCAATATATAGTATTTTTTTAATATTTAGAAATAATGTAATTGTAAAAATGTGGGTTAAAAAGAAAAACTAGTGGTGCCACAGAATGGCACAGACTTTCTAGAAGTCAAGTGTTCTAATTTCCTTTGTGTAAACTGGCTTTACGGTCTTGTCCCGTCTTCATGCCTGCTGCCATCTATCGCCGCTAAATTATTGCAATTTTTCGGTTTCCTTATAGTAAGAACCTAAGAACATAATCCGGATCCAGCCTTACCCCTTGATTTCCAAACCGTCGCCCATCTATACCTCCCCTGCACTCGAACTGTCCCTCATGATTTCTCCATTTGCAATCTATCCGTCCTCCAAAACATGTCATCTTCTGTAACCGTCCATATGTCGGTTCCATTGATTTTTGAGAAGCACTCGAGAACGTTAAGAAACGACAAGATGCAATTATAGTGTTACCGGATTGCAAGAGATCGCGCCAGCAATAAATGGTATCCCTTGCGAGGACTTATTAAAGTTTCTGAACGCACTCGCGTACAAGAGAACGAGAACGAATCAAAAATCACCCTTGAAAGTATCAGCACTAGCGCAAAGCACCCCTACGAAAAGTTCTCTCTTTTGCTGCTGACCGCCGATCTTGACGTACCGAAACTGTTCGTGTTGGAGGAGAATTCTACGTATTTCGGCAATAAGAAGCTTGAAAAAGGTAATTCGTCTCCTCATGTTAAAATAACGATACCATGTATGAGAGAATTGAGAATTTTAAATGAAGAATATTCTGATAAATTCACGTGAACGCATTACGTAGAAGTATACTATTTTTATTATTTCCAACGAAATGTTTCTTTGAGACGACGTGCAGTTTCAGAAAACTTCACTAGAAATTTTCAAAAAAAAAGAAGAACTGTTTAAAGAAGCGAGAATTATTCTACAGAGATAGAATTCACCTCACTTACAGACGTAGATCGTAGTCGAGTAATTAAATTAAAATCATTTAAACGTAATCTTTTACAATATTGCAGTCGTAAAAGAAAGCCAGATAGCTAATTCATGTAAAGAATGGTAAAAAACCATTTTTTCATTTTTCTATTAACGATAATACTTGTTCTTTTAGTGTGTGTTTTCAATTTATTGTTTAATCGTTTTCAAATTCTTCAAATCCAATAATTAGTAAAATAGTTATTATTAATTGTACGTTCATTGCATAACGATATTTTCTTTCTTTTTTGGCTAAATTGTGTAACTTATATAACTTAGTCGTTTTTGTGGCTCCCAGACAGCAGAAAACTGATGATGATGGCTAAGCCATCGAAAGCTGCTATTTGTGAAATAAATACTATTGTTGACAATGACAACGCCTTCAATCATTTCAATTATATAAATGTCAACTACAACTCACCACTGAATCAATAAATTGTATAAAGTAATAATGTACGTAAAAGTGAAACAACGTCTTGTATATTTCATTCACTATTCAAGTGACAATTTCTTTGAAGGTGAATGTAAAGGGTAATTTGGTATGTGATTCTTTTTCAGTATTTTGTGTTTTCATGTATTATTGTCTTATGTACAGGTATTTTATTGTGTTTTTTGTGAAGTGAAGGGTAATATAATTTTATGTAAAGTGTTTATGCAAGTGTTAAAACGCAAGTGCAGTAATCATGTAATTGCTAAAGGTAGAGCAAGTGAATTTTTCAATGAAATGTGTAAATGCTAGATAAAATTGTATTAATGTATTTAACAGAATATATCCAGAATGTTGTTTATAGTTAAAAGATTCACTTGCCTATGTTTCTTTTATTACAAAAACAGGTTAAAAGCCGAACCCACTCCTGTAGGGCAGTTAGGACATATAAAACCATTCCTAATGTTTGGCTTGACGTTGTCATAACGAGTCATAGGTCAAGTAATACTACTAGGTTACTTGAGTGACCCGCTGTAGGCTTTTTAGTGGATATAGTGAAAAGGTGGAGAGGTCACAGAATTTACTTGTCCTCAAAAAACCTTGTCCCCATGAGTCACGCAAACCTGGTGTAAAAGGCCAAAGAGGTTTGGGCGCTTCCGAGTTATTCGAGATTATTATAATCTCGAATAATAATTATTATGTGTTGTAATAATCTATTTTTGTATGTCATAACCTGCAAACTTTTAATTTTTTCTTCTGGAAACTTTTCGATATAGGAGGATGTGTTACTCTATTCACCAGTATCACACTTTCAAGGTTTTGTGTCGATAGCTTCTTATAAACAGGCAAAAACCATCGTCTTTCCTTAGCGTATGATAGACTTATGCAAAGGATTAGAAAAATTTAAAAAAATGATTAAGTTCCAAAATCAAAATATTACTGGGGGCTTCAAAATGTACAGGAATGTAAAATAAACACTAAAATAAATGCAGAGAACTGTTGCAATCATTTTCGAAGTATATTTAACGTCAAGGAGATTTAAAGGCAGGAAAATGGTTTCTATTTTTTTAACTGCAGCCCAGCGCTCGAAGAAATCTGAAAACATTCACAACCACTTGTGTTTGAGATTTTTTCGAGCTGTTCCATGGTTCTAAGACACAATAAAAATTATTTTTACTTGTTTCCAAAAATATTTTTTGTGTTTGAATTTGGGTCTGAAAAAATATTTAAACAATTTTCTGATAGTATAAATTCTTCTTACTTATCTTATTTTTTCAGTCAAATAAAATAGTGTTAAGTTGCCGAAAAAATGAAAAATAAAAAAATACATTTTCTGTTCTTTAGGCGAGTGGGTGGGGGTTCGGGGCCTAAGAAACGTTTCAAAAATATTATTTTTATGTTAGAATTATAATATAACTTACTCATATGTCATTTGGTTAAGGGGAACGTTTTACCATATCTGGGGGTACCCTTTTCCAAAAAATCTACATGATCTAAATGAAAGAAATAGTTATGGGCAACAAATTTCTTTTGAAGGACAACCTCTATCTTCAGTATTGTAGTTATAGAAAGACGCCGAAAAAATTCAAACTTTTGTAATTTTCGAAAATTCAGAGTGAACCGTGAAAATCGGACCTATGCTATCATTCCAAGTGTATTGGTGTGCATCTAACTCTATTGTTTCAATAAATTTAAAGAAAAAATTTGAAAACGTTTTGAGGAAATTTTGAAAATGTCCCATGTGCTTCATGCAAAGTCCCACCAAAAATTAAGGAATGTTTTTCAAAATCGCTTTGACTGAAGCCAGATGGACAGGGGTTCATTCAGTTTGGAAAACATTGAACCCAGAGTGTTGTTTGAACGCAGGGTGCCGCTAGTGTTGTTCACATAAACCAGACAAACAGTCGGACAGACGAACGGACGTTTTGAAAAAAAATAAATTTTTTTTCGGTATCAGAGGATCCAAAAACGTGTATTTCCGTTGGTATCTCGAAATATATTTTTCGCAGCATTACATAACTTTCTCAATACTACGTATATTACTCCGTATATACGTACGTATACGAGAAAGTAAAAACGGAGAAAAACTCGCCAATGAAACGTGTTAATGTTAGTGTTGTCGTTGGCTTCCCCGGCGAGGATCATGCAAATGAACTTGACTGTTCACGTGACACCGCGTGGAAGGCTGTGATGTCGAATTTTCGGCCCTCTAGGTGTGGTATTCCTCAGGGCTCACTCAGACCAGCCCTGCTGAAGACCACGACAAAATGGTCGAAATTTCGGCAGCACAGCCTTCGAGACGCATCACCCGGACAGCGAAAATCATTTGCGAGTTAATGTTAAGTGAGTGCTGTGCTCACCCTCGGCAATCGGCGTCCGCTTAAGAGGGTTCGACCTTTGGGGGATTAATATTAAATTAGGTCAATTGAATAAAAATATTATCACAAATACGTTAGGCATGTAAGTTTCATACAGATTGCTGAATAGTGAGTTTCAAACACCGAAGCTAATTAAACGAGAAGTTTTATTTCCAGGCGTTAAGGGTTTTTCTATTTTTATAAATGAGAATATTATTTTCCTTTATTCGAAATAAAATACTTATTAATTATAATGTCTCAAAAATTACATATCAATATATTATATTGAAAACTCATCAAATATATTACATCCATCTGTAGGAGGAATACAAGTTTTAATACAGATCGAAACCTAGTGTAAGTACCCCACGGCGTTAAATCGCTGATATTGAACACTGTTGGCAAAGAACTTCCATGTAAGTTTTTGGCAGATAAACCGATGTTAAAAGCAAAGGCGATATTATGAATATACCAATAAACTGAGAGAACAAAGAATGTAGAAAAGGACCTCTTATCAAACTCTTCAATATGGATCGACCATTCAAAATATTTCCAACTTCATTTGATGAGATGTTTTAGTATACCGCGTCAGTGTTTTATATTAACACGTTTTTGTCTCCGTTAACCGGTTTATTACATGAAACACACCCCTTAAATTTAAGCGCCGATCTTATGAGTTTCCTTTCTTGAACTCTAATATTATAAACACGCAATATATCGTGAATTTTATGTAAATATTCTGGGGTACGAAACGCTTTCAAATACACGCAAACAAATCATGATGAAATGATTATTTGTTGCAGCTCAATTCAAGGCACCAATTTTCAGAAACATACCATAAACCTGCTCAAGAAACGTAAATACTCAAACAGATCAAAATGCAAGAAATTGATCTGCTGTCCCTCATACACCAGCGTTTCCCTCTTTCAGGCCACTCACTTATCCCTAGCTCAGGCCACTCTATCTTTTGGCCGGAGGGTCGACTGGTAGCTCAACGTCCCCGCATAAAGAACTCGAGCAATATCACCGCACGCACCTCGTAGGTGCCGGACATGTTTGTTTCATATCTCAACTCCCACACGCGCGGTGACTAGCTGGCCTCATTCCCCTCCGCTACCCGCTCCGCGCTCCGCCCCCCCCCCTCGGCCGCGCCGTGAGCGGCCGTCCAGTTTGCATTATGCAGGAGCAGTGGCCTGCGGCTTGGGCTGTGGGCGGCGAGTCGCACCAAAGGCGGGTGATGTGTGAGACGAACGTGGTGAGGCAGGGGCGGAGAGGGTGACGTGAGTGGTGAGGGGGCGTGGTGGAGAAGGGTGCCGTCTGTTGGCTGACCTGAGACTGTTCCCAGGACTCTCCGTAAGTTATGACGACACACGCGCGGATATTTCAGCAAGCTCCATGCACGGTGGCAGGTGGCCCAGATCGCTCTATACGAGAACGGGAAGAATTAGCCCACAAGATGGATGTGTGTGGGACTCCATGTTCTACGACAAATATTGTCCATGTTGGTTCAGACAGGAACCTTCAAAACCAAGTAGAGTATTAAAGTGATGAATATGAAAGTCCCGCACTACGGAGTTTTAAACTAATGGCAAGGAATAAATATTAATCACATTTTATTTGAAGTATTATTATCCAGAAGGAGTTCGAGGGCCCTGAAAAAGATACAGTGGCCTGAAAGCTAACAAAAGTTACATGGTATTAAGTAATGCATAAAATAAAAAAGTTAGACGTGACAAAAATATTAAACAAAAATGTATAAAGGCTCTACAATGGCAGAAAATACATCAAACTGGAAACCAAAGTACACTGTTTTCCTGAACACTTATTGAGACAAAGAGAGACTACAAATGTTTTTTATGTATGTAAAAACGCCAAAAATTTTAACAACCCCTTAAGTTGTAAAACGACTTTTACAAGATGAAAATTATTCATAAATAATTTAACGTTTAAGTAGTTTAGAGTATCTCAAACACAATTTTCGAATTGATTTAAGCGCAAATTAAAACTTTTATGTTGTAAATGTCTCATTGTTATCAAATAAATCAAATGTTATCAAAAGCTAAATGGTATTTTAGTTCTTCAAAGTTAATCTTCAAAGTTAACTGGCAAAAATCGTCAACATTTCTTGTTTTATTAAGAATCAAAAATTTAAAGAGTGACCCAACAGTACAGAAGTGTCTGTTAGGTTCCTTGTGAGTTTGTATACGTTGTGTGTCATGGAACGTGGTGAAACGTGCAATAAGGTATGTTACCAATTGAAAAATATTATAGATTGTGGTTTTATCTGTAGTATGCTAATATTTTCGTGTTATTATAAAAAGATTAGGCTGGATATACTATAGACTGATGCTGTGCTTTCAATCATATAAGCATTAAAGCATATGTATCAGCAGCTATCAAGTCATTTACTGCTTCTACGCTATATACTAAAAAACGTCCAAAATCATCATTATGATTTCTGGCAAGTCATAAAACAGTTTCTCTAACAGTTAATTTCTTCACAGGGTATACTAAATTTCGTTTTGAGGGAAGCTTTTTGATTTTTTATTGTAAAATCTCGTGATTCCTTCTCTCCAAAAATAAAACAATGTGTTTTGAAGACAAAGTCACGTATAGATTAACGTAGTTGAAGTTATTCAGTCTCTTCTTGAGCTCTTTTCACGAAATCAGGAATCAATGTCTGGTTTCCACGTTGCCTCCTATGCTTACCGTGCACTTCGGTACCGTGCACTTATTTGTGAGTTACATTTAAAAAAACTTACCATCCTGGCGCCTCTCTCTAGCTTCAACAAAGTATTCCAATCCCCTTTTTTTCACAAACGTTTTCTGCATTCCACCTTCCAAAATTTTATTACAAATAGTCCACCTCTACAAGGCATATGCACATACAAAACTGCAAATATTACAGCTTTATATTATTTTACAATGAGTTCACGATGTGTCTATCTTAACATTGACTGCCGACCACGTACCAGGGCGTAAAGCTGGGTTACCACTGAAGATTCAGTTACACGCTGGTGCGTGGTGTAGGTTGGTATTTAAGGTGCAGTCACGAGTCAGCGCATGGAATTGTTCGTGCAATAATGTGCAAGTTATATATTTCCAAAACTTGCTTCAAAGATCTACGTATCACGGGCGAGAATCTGAATCGCCGTCATTTTATTTATTTTATTTCGAAAACAGTTAAAAACTGTGTGTGACGTGCTATGGGGAGAAATAAATTCTGTTCACATTTTCAAAATTCTGTGATCCCTATCCTTAGTCATATACTACTTGGATTTTGAATACAGAAAGAAAATGAGCATTCTTTGCAAGGATTGTTACCAAAAAATTTCGCTCCAATGTAATAAAATCTATTTTGAAGGGTAAATTCGCAATTAATTTGGGCTCTTATCCGTCATCATGTCTTTCGTCAAGGAATAATACTTCCTGCAACGACATCGTGGAGAAAGATAATTTGAATAACTATGTTTCCCACTGAATTCTAGAAAAAGTGCACAGAAAATGAAGTTACATTTATGTCCAGAAGCAAAACTAGGGGCTGTAGTGTCTGTATGAACAGTCACTACTGAAATACCGTCGGCGGCGTCGCGGGCCAGGAAGTACCCGCACCGCCGATAGATGGAGCAACGAGCGCGCCCCGTCGCCACCCGGCGACCTGGAAAGACCCCTACAACAGGAAGGGGCAGAGCAGCTACCCCTCCCCGGCGGGGGGGGACACCGCACGGAGGGCCGCAGCGCCGGGGGCCTCTCAACTGAGATTGGGCCCACGATGGAGAAACGAGCGCGCCCCGTCGCCACCCGGCGACCTGGAAAGACCCCTACAACAGGAAGGGGCAGAGCAGCTACCCCTCCCCGGCGGGGAGGGGGACACCCAACGGAGGGCCGCAGCGCCGGCGGCCTCTCGACTGAGATTGGTAGCCGACGAGATCAGAAGTAAACTATATAGGGAACGTGCTTTGTATTAGGATTGAGATATTGGAATTTTGACAGTAACATTTTTACAACGACCCGGCTGATGAACATTTCTCCTGATTATCTAGGCTCTGACATACTTGTATTTTGGTAATTCTTTGAATGTTGTGGAATGAATAAATTGTTGTGTTACAGATTGTCTTTGCTTTTGGATTTGGTATACCAACAGGGGCTATCTCAGCATTTGCTCCAAGGAAGCTGAAATACAATACTTGTTACAGGTTGTCTAGAATTATACAGTCCAAATGGTAAATAATACATTAAATATCACTGTTGTATTTTCTTGGGAATTATACAATATATTGCTGTCGGAGATTTGTGGAGGTAGTCTAACAAGGGACCTTTCAACAGGTTCAGATCGAAATCTAGTCTGATTTAATTTTCTTTCAAAAGATATTTACTATTTATAACATCAGTAAAAAAATTAGTTGCCATTTCGCCCTGGACGTTACTGAAAAAAATTAAGAAATTTCCACACTTTTCACGACGCAAATTGTCGGTCGCCTGGGGTTTGTGCAGCCCTGCCTACTGTAAGAATATCCGCTGAGCGAGCAGGCGCTCCTACGGGCACGAGTCCCAATTCAAGGTCGCGAAACACATTGCTCCCGCCCTTGACGCGAGGCAAGGCGCCGGTTCTTTCCGGCAGTAGTTCTTCGACATTCAGAAATTGAAACCTGATGCAATGCCAACGCGTTTCCGCGACACGCAAGTATAGTTAACATTGTTTACCGACCTTCCATTACTTTTGACATATACATCAATGTACGATGGTTCAATAAAATGAGTTTCTTTCCCCTTTCAGTTAATCTGTGACTGAATTCAACACCGGGAGGCATTGGATTAAAACAAAGAAATTTGGGCGTAGGAAAGAGGGTAAATCCTGTAAACTTCCACGTAATCATGATTAAACTAAATTTATGCTTAAAAATACATAACAGAAGTCACTATAATACAATACAAATTTATTCAGTGAAGTTATTACAAAAATGACCAGTGTCAATTGAGTGTGCGAATCACGAGTGTGTCTTGAACTGCCAGATCAAGAACCCCTGTCAAGAACTGCCAGGCACAACCGTTGAGATCCTCGGAGTCGGGAGTCGAAGGGCCCTCGAGCATGAGTCGTCGCGGGCGGCCCCCCCCCCTCCCGCCTTCATCCTGTGCTCGCCGCACCTTCCGCCGCCGCCTCGCGTATTAATAACGCGCTATCAGCGATGGTATCCCATGTCGCGCGCGCAGACTTCAACGCAACGCACGTGCACTTGCTATCGGTCCCCTTCCTGCCCCTCCCAACCCATTCCAACGCACCGCGCGGCAGGACGCTGTATCGCATTGCACAACCGAGGAATAACAGCACTATTTGAGTCGTTCGCCATCACACTGCTCTCCGCAGTAAGGGTTATCCACGCTGTCAGCAAAAACAGTGCGGCCAAAACCGACAAAATTCTTAAATTTTTTCAGTAACTTCCCGTGCAAAATGGCAGCTAATTATTTTACAGCTGTTATAAATAGTGGATATCTTTCAAAAGAAAAAAAAAGCAGGCCCGATTTGGACCTGAACCTGTTGAAAGGTCCCTTGTAAGTTGAAATGGACCGCATGACGTAACGAAACTGTCTATTGAATTACAGATAGAAGAGATGAGCTGGCAGGAAAAGAGATATCAGGAGATTTTGTGTAAGGAGTGAAGATATCGCTTCTGAGAGAGCAGGATATATTTTGTGTAAGAACCAGAGGTATTGCTTCTCAGTAAATATCATTCTCCCTGGGATTAGGAGTCTTTCTCCATTGCAACGTAACATCTGGTAGAGCCAGACCCAATGCACATCTGGCAATGACCCAATGCACATCGCTCTCTCTACAAACTATATGGAAAATTTTTCAAAATAATACGATTTATTTTTTCTTCATAGACAACTGCATAATTACGGCAAATCACTGACATAATTTAACTAATATTCGTAATTGAGAAAACAAAAATTATATTTTTAATAACAAATCATACATTGACAATTGGATATAATCGGTGATGTCCACTGATTCCTTACTCTCATTTTATTCTATAGTGATGCTCTATTTATTTTTTAACCTGAAGTGTGCATTTACAAACATATATGAAATTATCATATGTTCTGTATATTTGTTTAATGCCTAAAATTTTCTGATTAATGTAATTTTTTACATTTTTTAAAATATTTTGTGTTGTACATAATGTATTGTACTAATTATTTTTTTACATTACTTATTGTGGTTACCTAAGGCTTCGTTTTAGATACTCCGTGCGAACAAATACGGCTCTATTGATTCTGTTAATACCTGAGTGTTAATAATTTAACAACGCCAATTATTTGTTAACAAAAGCCGTTTTCAAGCATGATAAAGTGAAACGAGAGCGCTAGACCATGAGTTAGGACGGCTGGAAAGAGCCATTTCCCAGCTTTCGTCAGAGGTCCAAAAAGTAACCGTTTTTCAGCGCGCTCTACCGCCTAAACCACTCTTCAGAAATTTAAAGTCAAAGTATGCATTTTATAGGAAATTGTATCTACTTTCATTTTGTACAGAACAACTGTTTCGACAAAACGCATAGTTTTGACAATATTAGCGTAAAAATTAAAAACAGGGCATATTTTTTGCACTTCTCTGACAAGCCGACCTTTTTGACTTAGAAAACATCAAATTTAAGCCTAAATTTACCCTAAAAAAATAGAATATTTGAGAAAAAATCAGAATTTTTTCCCTAGGTCAAATACCTTTTGATTGGACTATTTATGATTTGTTGTTCTTATCATGCACTTTCCATTGTTTTTCTTACCATGCACTTTCAAATAAATAATAAAACTTGGTCATTTGACTGAAGTTACAGCAGTGTATGAGCTACTACTGTAACCATCTCATTTTAGGTCGTAAGAAATTAAATATTTATCATTACTACTGTTAAAGAAGACTAATTATCTTTAAATTATGATAACGCTTACATATTTTTTAATTTTGATGCCAACAAATGATCTATTTATAATTCTCATAACCTATTCATATCTCACTATGAAGGTTATCGTTAATTTACCTCTTATTCGTTAAATTTCTTTAAACATTGCCTTAAACATTTATCTTTTCAATGCCTTTTTAAAATTCTTCTATTTCAAACACTTTCCTTTCAAAACCCTTCCTTCCCATGTCGAAAACAGCTCACTTGGTAATACGTCGATACTCCGTCCCGGGCGTCGACACCACTGTTCCCATTGTCCGCACTCCCTTCTGGGCGCCCACACTTAAAATTCCAGGACTTTGTCGTCTGAATTTCACGCGTCACTACCATTATACGACCTGACTTATTTTTCCATATAATGCTTTGGTAGCATACACTTATTAGAAATCCACAAAAATAATTAATATTACAACTATACGACATCTAGTCCGCCGCGAATTTGTATTTTCTCGCTTTTTCTAAAATAAATCTAACTCGGAGAAAATTCATTTTACTCGCGAACTAACATCCGCCGCCTAGCGAGCCACATTAAAATATCTTAATTTTTTTAACTTTCAGAAGCTTATTTAAAATTCGTCTGTCTCTTGTGTTGTATCATTAGCATCTCGCCTCTTAAGTACTTGATATTCACATGTCGCATTACGGAACAGTCACCGTTTATATATATATATATATATATATATATATATGGCACCTACATAAAGAACTATTGTATTCTGTGTCAGTATGTACTAGTATACTATTCTATTTCTGTATTCGTGAAGAACCGTTTTGTTAAAATAATTAATTTGTTGAAATTTTATACGAGAGTACTTTCTTTGTTGTCTTGAACAGTGTGTGCACTTTTTCGTAAACAAGTTTGTGTGGTTTTATTCAACAGGATATTTGTTGCTGCAGGATATTAGTTGTAAAAACGTATATTAATTGTGTTACTGTTTGTAATCGTGTGACAATACTGGTTGCAATCGTGTTTGTAATTGTGTGACAATACACTTTTGTACCATTTACAGTATTTAAGTCGATTGATTGATAGATTAATTGATTAGTGATTCCACTGCTAAGGTCATTAGTCCCGTAACTGGGAGATTATTTTCGGGAGGTGGCTGGATGGTGAGATCCGGCGTCGATAACGGCCATGTCAAGCTAGCACAACCACCATAGCACAATCACATCAAACCAAGTGGAATATTTAGTACTCATTTATTACTAATTTATTACCCAAAAATTAAATTTATTACTCCTCCCGTTTCTGAGATAAAGGTGGTTGTGCTAGCGTGACAGTCACACTAGCACAACCCAATTCAAAAAATGAGCACAAACGATCCAAACTAATACGAATGTTTAGAACACATTTATTACTAATTTATTACTCTAAAATGAAAGTCATTACTCAAGCGGTTTACGAAAAAAAATTGTCAAACACAATTAGTTATGCAATCCGCACGACATTTGTGTATATTACTAAAGAGTACCAACGACCTCAAAACACTACAACCAATTACAAACATACATATACAATCAATAGTACACACTCAGTTCTAAATTTTAAGATCAAGAAACAAATTTTGAATGTGAAAAAATACAAAATAAACAAACTCAACATTTAACAGACGTATCACACTATCACTTAACACTAAACATAAATGTATTACTCCTGTTGTTTACGAAATAAAGTTTTTTAAAAATCGACATACATACGCAATAACGCACGGTATTCATGAAGTAATTTTAGAGTATAGTAAGCCACAAGTAAATGAAACCTATCCTGTACGAAAGTAGACATTATGTTCTATTATCTAACACCTAGTAGAAAATTATGAACGTCATAACGCATTTCTGGAATATTGTGTAAACTCAAACATAATGGTCAAAATATACAAGAGATTCAAAATCAAAAACCCACAATCGCATTAAACCAAACACATCATTTAACAGACGTATCACACTGTTATTAAAACTAATTAGAAATGTATTACTCCGGTTGTTAACAAATAAATAATTTTAAAAATCGAAACATACGCAATAACGCACGGTATTCATGAAGTAATTTTAGAGTATAGTAAGCCACAAGTAAATGAAACCTATCCTGTAAAAAAGTAGAAATTATGTTCTGTTATCTAACACCTAGTAGAAAATTAGGAACGTGGAAACGCATTTAAGAAATTGTGTGTAAACTCAAACGTAATGGTCAAAATATGCAAGAGATTCAAATTCAAAAATAGACAGAACCAAAGAGCACAATCGCATTAAACCAAACACATCATTTAAGAGACGTATCACACTGTTATTTAAAACTAACTAGAAATTTATTACTCCTATTGTTAAAGAAATAAATAATTTTCTACTGGTGTTAAATAACAGAAGATAATGTCTACTTTTGTACAGGATTGGTTTCATTTGCATGTGGTTTACTATACTCTAAAATTACTTCATGAATACCGTGCGTTATTGCGTATGTACATCGATTTTTAAAATTATTTATTTCGTTAACAACCGGAGTAATAAATTTCTAATTAGTTTTATATAGCAGTGCAATACGTCTCCTAAATGATGTGTTTGGTTTAATGCGATTGTGCTCGTTGGTTCTGTCTATTTTTGAATTTGAATCTCTTGCATATTTTAACCATAACGTTTGAGTTTACACAATATTTCTTAAATGCGTTTCCGCGTTAATAATTTTCTACTGGGCGTTATATAACAGAAGATTATGTCTACTTTTGTACAGGATTGATTTCATTTACTTGTGGGTTACTATACTCTAAAATTACTTCATGAATACCGTGCGTTATTGCGTATGTATGTCGATTTTTAAAAAACTTTATTTCGTAAACAACAGGAGTAATACATTTATGTTTAGTGTTAAGTGATAGTGTGATACGTCTGTTAAATGTTGAGTTTGTGTTATGCGATTGTGCTGGTTAGTTCTCTGTACTTTTGAATTTGAATCTCTTGCATGTTTTGACCATTACGATTTAGTTTTTACAACATTTCTTAATTCGTTTTCACATTCAAAATTGGTTTCTTGGTGTTAAAATTTAGAACTGAGTGTGTACTATTGATTTCATATGTATTTTTGTAATTGGTTGCAGTGTTTTGAGGTCGTTTGTTCAAAGAGTATACACGATACCAGTAATATACCCAAATGTCGTGCGGGTTGCATAACTAATTGTGTTTGACAATTTTTTTTTTCGTAAACCGCTTGAGTAATGACTTTCATTTTAGAGTAATAAATTAGTAATAAATGTGTTCTAAACATTCGTATTAGTTTGGATCGTTTGTGCTCATTTTTTGAATTGGGTTGTGCTAGTGTGACTGTCACGCTAGCACAACCACCTTTATCTCAGAAACGGGAGGAGTAATAAATTTAATTTTTGGGTAATAAATTAGTAATAAATGAGTACTAAATATTCCACTTGGTTTGATGTGAGTGTGCTGTGGTGGTTGTGCTCGCTTGACATAGCCGTCGATAACCCTTCGGCCAGCGGGGTTCCCCAAACATATAACACACATATGTCCCAGAATCGGGGACCCGCCCTATCTCGATCGGTCTCCCGGCATGTGTGGTGGTGTAGTGCATGTACGTGTGTGTGTGTGTGTGTATGTAAGTAAAGGATAGGGATAGGTCAAGTAATAGGAAAGAAAGAACGTGCGCGGCCCGTAGCCCGTTTGTTAGGGTACTGCTCGCTATTTGTCTGGTATTAATGGGAGCATTGAAATAAATACTATTGTTGACAATGACAACGCCTTCAATCATTTCAATTATGTAAATGTCAACGACAACTCACCACTGAATCAATTAATGGGAGCAACCGTGGAAAGCTATCAATCAGAACAGCCTGCAGCTAAAATTCTCCTCCAGATAGCGACTGAAATCGACTTAGCGATACAGCTAGAGTTGAAAATCCAGCCACCGTCGGGACTGGAACTTTAAACCTTACGATCAGAGACTCTGCAGTGACATTTGAGACACTATTCGACATAAAATGTTCAAAATTATATCCTAATGTTCTCCTATAAATAGAAACCATCCAGTGGTCGTGCCATGCACTACTTTCTCTCCGTACTGTCTTCAGACCCGCAAATTCGTAACTTTCTTACGAGTAATAATTCAGCAATACCACGAAAACAGATTTATATTTTGGTTTATGTAACCATGACTTCACTTAATCACATACAGAAGCAATGAGATATTTCCTTTTGAAGCACAACGCAATGTTCACGAATGAATCAACCTACGACGTAAATGGAGAGAGAACACGCAGGGGACGCTAGGCAGACCTGCGGTACACGAAAGTGCTTTGGGGTTGCCTGTCTGCTGCCTGTCCCGCCCGATTGCGTGCCTCTCAACTTTCCATCTAAAAATACACGATTAAATAAAAGGAGAAAGTAAGTTATGTACGTAAATACATTTTCTAGAAATTTAATGAATACTCTTACAGTTTACCAGAAATTCAACAAGTGGACATGCTTTAGAATTTTAATTTAGAGGAATTGGAATGTGTAAAAATAACTTTTAAACGTTAACATTAATTAATCAACATTACCAAAAACTAAAATGCAGTAATAAATGATGGGAAATTATTTGAATTTACACGATTTAACTCAAATTTACTCTCTTCTGAGAAGTTAGTTTAAAGTTAGTTTAAAACCAGAAAAATTCTGCGGGTGTTAACTACTTCGTAATCTGGAGATAATATTAACTCCAATATCTTGATTCAATACTGCTTGAACATAAAATCTACTAACGCCTAATGAGATTAAGATTCTTATTTCAGATGCAATGCAAGAGAAAATGGCAATCAATTCTGATAACCGTTCATATACTAGTCGATTTCGGATTTTCTGATAATCGAGAAAGATTACATGTACTAAAGGGGTACAGAGATTTAGGTGAATATTAACATCGGTATCCACACTAAAACGATTTATGCTCCATTTACGATTTGTGAAAAGATTAATTTTGGGAAGGAAGAACAGCCTTCGGGAAGTTATACTTTTGTAAGAGAAACTATATAGAACAAATGAATTTTTAATGAAAATATTTCGAACGAGCAGCATAGAAATGAGAAATGTAATTGGTTTACTTTACTAAATACCAAAGCGTTAAATTATTGGAGAGCTAATGCAATTCCAATGAAGCTAAATCATGTGTATCGCAGTAATAATTATGAACATTTGTATGAATAACTTCTTGTCTAACGTATTAAACTAAATTACAATATTTTTTTTATTATAAGAAATATTACAAGGACGTATTTAAATCACGTATGTAATTTCACGGACTCTTCAACAAACATACTGGGTTACCTGAAAATGTATATAAATAAGTTTTTTAGCCATTAGTAAAAGCAGTTCTTTCAGGTCATGTGTAAAGTGCTAAAAGTTAAATTTTTAGCACTAATGCCGAAAGTGACGCAATGCTCAAATGTTCAGATAAATCTGCAAATGCAAAACAAAGGAAACAAATAATTTCATTGGATCACATCATCTACTACTAACCTTAGATTGGTTAACCTATTAACCTTACAATTAAGTGTAGTTACAATTAAGTATATTTGTTTTTAAATAAAATGAAAGTCAGTAAAACAGTAAAAAATTGTGTACGACACGTGGTAAAAGTGGTTTTATTTTGCTCATAAGATTGCATCACTCGGTCAATTGACCTCCTTTCACAACCTTTCCTACTCGAAACAAAACATGATTTTCACCAATCCCATCAGAAATAACTGTTGTATTTCATTGACTAGCTTTTTAATTTTTTTCTTCTTTGTAGAGATTTTTCATGAATGTAACTATGTGAAGATACACTTGTATACCTCCATATCCTCTCCCGTTTCCCGAGCAAATTAATTTTTTCTTCTTCAATTGCCTCTTTAATACATGACCAGGAGATGAATGGACTTAGAGAAGACTTAAAAGGTCCTGCGACTGGCCAAGCAACGGCCCAGTAGAGAAAAACAGCAGGGTTCCCTCAACCAAAATTTCCCCACACACTTTGCCCCTATGGGAACCTATGCCCCATGAACGCCACCGCGGCTAGTTCTATTTAGAAGTCCACGCGTAGAACAAGAACACACGTGATGTACATCCTTCGAGGAAGGCAGCTTCCACTCCTTAGAAACTCGCGTTGTTGAGAACTAAACACGAAGGGAAGGCAGGGCTGTTAGCACAAGATTCGGGCACGGGAGAAGCACGCTCGCACGCTCGCGCGCGCAGGCGCAGGCGCACATCAAAGGCTTCTGACGCTGAAGCTCGCAGACCACACGAAAGGAGGAGGGCGTAGGGTGAAAGGTGGGGGAGGGGTGGCGGGGAGTTCAAAGACGGCGTGCAAGGAGCCTTCTAGACGTTGGAGCGGGGTGTTTGACTCAGCAGGGTACCTTTGCAGACGAAAGTGAGTTACAAGCGAATGACTAAGAGATGAAAGTAAGGATGTAAGGAGTGATGAATGTGAAACTTAAATAAACGCCAAAAACGAACAATAATTTTACCACGTTAAAATACGTTCGTGTTACTGATATATAGAAGAAAGATGCCGAAACAAAAAAATTTGAAAAAATATAAATAAGAGGTCGACTTTTACAAGATACCAAAATAATTTTTACTAAGTTTATTAAAACCCACCTTCCGAGAAGATAGTGAAAAAAATTGTAACGAAAATAAATGATAATGCATATGTGGGTATTATTGAATAATGAACCCTGTGGAACACCTTCTTAAGAGGCAAATTTCGCAAGAGAATCAAAGCATACAATAGCATACAATCAGCAAAACAAGCAATCTCAAAATCGAAATTCATTTAAAAATAAAGGATTATCACCTGCAGATTGTACGAATGTGGACTACACAATAGGTTTGTCATGAAAATCGTGACTAACAACTACGGAGTGATCACAGGACTGGTGACAATCGACAATACAAGACAGCATGCGCACCCGCGACCAACGGTGGGCACAGCACGACGAGGCACTCGATCGCCCACCCACTCCCCGGCCACGCCCACGCGCACGGACCCGGCGTCCCCAGGGCGCAGTACACAGTTCGAGAGATACGGGCACTGAGCAGGCGACACCTTTCTCTTTGGAGCGGTCCTCGCCGCAGAGGGACGAAGCGGGAATAGCAAGAAGAGGCGCCGCGCAGCAAGGGGAGCGAGGCGGTCGGGGAGGAAACGGGTGGGTAAGTGGGAATGGGAGAGGAGGCATGTAGCAGGGTGGGATTGGGAGGAGATAGGCAGGGGGCGGCGTGATGACGTCGGAGCGAGGCAGAGCAAAGAAGGTTGGAGCGGAGAGGGGACGGGTTGGGAGGGAAGGGATGTGACTGAGAGGGGCTAGACTGGGGGCGGGGCGGTGGCGGCGAAGGAGCAAGGTAGACCAGGAAGGACAGTGGGGTGGTGGCGCAGAGGCGCGGCGGGGGCGAGTCCTCGGAGGGCTCTTGTGGGTCTCTCGCGAGACGTCCATCGCCCGGCGCGGCGGAGGCGCATCGGCCGCCGCAGCCCGCGAGGGCTAGCCCGGGGCGCCCCGGAGCCAGCGCGTGGAAGCACCGTCGCGTCGCGCGGCAGGGTGCGGCAGATCAACCTTCTTTAGTTCTCTCCAATAGCTTGTCAAAGATACGTGGGCGACACAAGAGAAATGAGGTGACATTTTTATGCTATCGAGTGCGATCCTATTCATTTTCAATTTCTTATATCAACAATTGAAAATTAGTTGTAAGAGAAATTATACCAAAATTCTTTCATATTTCCATATAGTAACGAATAGTAGAACTTACCACTCGCTAAAGTGCCAGCTAATAAGTTCACTTTTTTATTTCAATAACAATAATAATAATAATAATAATAATAATAATAATAATAATAATAATAATAATAATAATAATAATAATAATAAATGCAACAAAAATAAAAATCTTTGTTTTTATTATTGTAAAAGTAATAATAACGATCAATATATTAAAAACTAAGCGTTTTTGTTTAGAAAGAAATTTGACTTTTCTTTAGAACTAAATTTTGTAATTATTTTTTAAATGGAAGAAAGTGAGCCTTGCTCCTACTGACAATTTTCATAATAAAAATATTTAATGACACATTAAATTAATAAAATGGATGATTTTCTGCCGTCATTTGTTCATTACGTTCTTTTCAGAAGTCGTTTAGTTTTGCGAGTTGTTTTCCACCTTTCGCAAGCAGTCTGTGTTTGCCGAAATCAGTGTATCGAAAAATCTATGTCTGCACGAGCATGCGTGCAGATATCCTTGTATTATGGGATTTTAGTTGGTGAAGCGATGACTAGAACTTTTTTATTTCATAGATTGACTCTTTAAAAGCAAACTAGGGGCTAGACAGTATATCAACTTAAAATCCAGCAATAATCTTTACAAAATATTTTCTGCGATTGAAGTTATACATGATGCATTATGTTTTGAAGTAAAGGAGGGTAGTAGGATACCCAACAATAGTACACTACAACAATCACAGAAGTTGGTAAATATAAAACATTCCAAATTAAATTTTAGTTCAACTTTTTGTTTAATATAAGTAGTAATTGTTTTGGTTCAGAATTTGTAAACCTCTTCAATTTCACCCGTCTTGGATAATAAGTACTAAATGACATGAAACAATTTTTGGAGTTTACCTTCCATATAGTGCATATTTACATACGCAACAATTCTACAGTTATTCCTTTTTCGCGATGTAACTGTAAGGGTTACATGCTGATAATAAAAACAACAATAGCAATAACAACAATAATACCATAATAATAACAACAATAATAACGCTATTAACAAGAATTATTATTGTTATACTAATAATAATTATTGTAACGATAATAATGTACGCACTACTACAGTAAATTAGTACATTGCAATCTTTCTTTCGCTGGGCTGGTAAGTTCTAGTAAGAAATATGCAATTCTAAAGGGGTAATCCTTCCTATTTCAATCACAGGCTCCCACAAAGACACAGAAATGCAATCCCTCCCCAAAAAAACGAGTACTTCGTAGATGATAGTGATATCCTGCGTTAGTACTACATGAGACGATTTAATTTTTAGCAGTGGCAGTAGTAGCCAGTAAAGAGCATGATACCGTTATATATTAAAGGGATTCCGAACATGTATTCACGGAACACATCCTTCAGTAAGAAATAAATCAGAAATCATGTCAGAAAAATAAGTGTTTCGATTCACCATTAGAGATTAATTTAATACAATGAAAACTATGTACTGAGTGTTTATTAATTTTTATTATTAAACTTTTAAAAGTAAACTTAAATAATAAATTTTGATAAGTACTGAAGAAAAAGAACATTAATTTAGTTACTACGATATATTTTCTGTAAGAACATTTGAATATTTAAAGCAAAATATGAAATACGCTGAAAAGTATTAAAATTCATTTCCTTTCCCATACGATCAAATTTTTATTACATTTTTAAACTTATCACTACTATGCAAACAAGGAACTAAAAAGTACAACATTTAATGGTCTACATAATAAAACGGTTATGAAGAGAAGTTTTAGAACCACTATACGAGATAAAATATTTATGAAACATTCAAATATTATCTCTAGTTGTGACGTTTTTGGAAATTAGCATTAGAAATTGATTAAAAATTCATTTAATTTCATAATTATTAATTTGAAAATAAAAGAACGAATAAATGGCATGGTAATCAGCAGTTCGCACAACTCTCATACAAATTCAATAATTAACTAGTATTATCACAGTCGTGGGATTCTCTTAACACAATAACGAACATGGCCTTACAAATGCTGCGAAAACGACTGGCACCCACGCCCGAAAGGGGAGTGCCTACGCAATAGGTTTGAATGTGTATTTGCCACCGAATGAAACGAGAAGAGTGACAGCAAGCTAATACCTGATCACTTATTCCCAGCGTTTCAGCCTCCGCAGTGGTAACTCAATAACGACTCGCCCATGTTCCGGGTGATACTTTTCGAATGAACGCGGAAATGGCGGAGAAAAAAGAGACGGTTGTTGATTTGGAGCGGAGGCAGCTAACATATACGTAGAGAGCAGCTGGGCAAAAGTGGAAAACGAGATTGCAGGGCACTTTGTGTGAACAACAGTGGCTTTCACAATTTCAGCATGCAGCACATATGACTCAACGGAATGATCGGAGTAGTAATACTGGCAAAACGATGGATTACAATTACGGTAATAGAGAGAAACAATTCAAAATGTTTGCGCAAAATTATCAAGCTAGTTGCAATTTTCGAAACGAACTTATTCATGTAATGGTTAACAAGATGATCTGAACTGAACGAGAGCAAAAAGGACGAATTCCTGTGCGTAAACCACTGAAAGCAGATGATAGTTGGTGGACAAATAAGTGAAAAACAGAAAGGAAATCAAAAAGGCGAAGTTTTGAAAAGTGGAGAGTGGCAGGGAAGGGGATGTAGGAAGAATAAAGGGGATGTAGATGGATAATTTCATGCGTGAGATAACAGGGAGAACAACAGTAATGACGAAGTCAACGATAACGATGATGAACCCCTCTGCCGCCATTAACGATGAACTGACACTGCAATCATCGGCATTAAGGTACTGTTAGAACGAGCACCGCGCAGCGAGGCGAAATGCAGAATCTAATCACGACAGTGATAATTCGGAAACCAGCCCCGGTGTACGTTAGTGGGTGAGGCAACAGGGGAGGTGGCGAGTGCAGACGACGAGTGACAGACGAGCAACCAGCTACGGTGGATATCGGCGCGGCCGGCAATTACGTTAAAGTTGAATCGGGGCGCATCGACTCCCACAAAAAAATGTTTTATGGGGTGGCCGAGCAGGCGCAACGGCGGAACGCGACGCATATGGCGGTGCTGGAGAGTCTCAATGGACCGTCCGCATAAATAGAACACACTTCATCACGGCGAGGGCGAAACTTGGCGTCCCAGGGGGCGTTGCCACCGCCGCCACGGCCAATATGCTTCGGCCGCCCTGCGCCAGTGCGGACGGTCCAGCGGAGGGTCGGCCCCATGCCGGCGGGGATGGAAATTTCAAAACACTGGTGAATGAATGATATTTTGAATTAATGGATAAAAAAAGCATTTGTCCCATTATACACAAAACAAAAATAACAGAATGAATATTTTGAGACACCGGAGAAAAATTATTTTTTCCTACAGCAGTATTAAAAACGACCTTTTCTGCTGCTAGAAATCGTTCACAAAAGAGGACTTTATGGCACAAATAATGACGTTTTAACATTTAACGGCACGAATGATTGCGTCGTCACACATTCAGACAATTGCAGCGAGAGAATTGTGGAATAGAGGTATACGGAACTGCCGACCACCGTCTTCTCGCACATATATCAAGAGACGTTACAATAAAATCGCTACGCAAAGTTCGATTTACAAATTTATAATGCTTATTATACAAGAAATAGCGTACGAAACTCATTTATAATGTTGGTTTATTTCATTCGTGCAAATTTGAAAACACGCTCTTAACGTCGCTCGTTTTCAAAACATACTCATACAATAAAGCTTAACATTATAAAATAATTTAATAAAATACCATTAGTAAATTTTACACAAATAAAAATATTTCTATAATTAAAAAATATACATGCATTAATTATGGCAAAGGTGTGCAAGTTAAGAGCTGTTTCGTAAACTTGTCTTCTGCCGATAATCTGATATGTGATGTAAGTTGTTGATCATGAGCTTCGTTAGCAGCTATTTGTAAAATCATTAAAGTATGATGTAATTGATGTTTTAAAAAATACAGCAATAGCACATGATAGTCCTATTTTTTCTCTCATAAAAAGTTCTATTTTTTCTCTCATAAAAGTTAAAATACAAACTAGAAGTACTACAGAATTGCACAGACTTTCACGCACTAGTTAGTTTTCTATTATCTTTAGCCTGATTCGGTATTGCATCAACGTCTTCCCAGCTGCTACATAAACGCGGCTGAAAGATTTATTATTTTTGTTTATTATTTGAATTTTTTTTTTATTTTTTGTAACTATTAGGTACCTTAATTGTATAACTGAAATGACCGGGAGCGGTAGCTCAGTGCATCAACTGATGTCACTGCAGCACCTCTGACTGGGAGGTCCTAGGTTCGAGTTCTGACGGCGACAAGATTTTCGACACTAGCTTTTCAGCTAGATCGCTGCCTGGAGGAGAATTCTAGCGACCGGCGGCTCTATCGGTAGTTTTCCGTGGTTTCTCCGATTAACACCAGGCGAAAGCCGGAGCAGTACCCTACCAAACGGGCCACGGACGCGCGCGATCTTTCCTTCCTCTTCCTTGTCCTATCCTCTCCCCTTACACACACACTTACACTAACATGCACTACACTACCACATATTCCGGGAGACCGGTCGGGAGCTTAGAGCTTGTCCGGCTGGGGCGGTGCCCCGCTGGTGGGAGAGTCCTGGTTAGGGGGAAACCCCACTAGCCGACGGAAGGTCGGCGCTGGATCTCGCCATCCAGCGGGGAAAGGTCACCGCCATCTCCAGAGAAAAATAACAGGCACTACACTAAGGGGACTAATGACCAAAGCAGTTGACGTGCCCGGAAACACGAAAACCAAACCAAACTAGAATTGAAATGTACCTTAAGGAATACTAAAGAAATGTAAAATTAGCATCAGTTGCACTTTTTCATTCAACAATTTGGAGCCATTTTTGAAAAAAACGTCGTTTAAGGGTTTCTAAAAATACACAATTTTGAGTATATTTTTAAAAAACATTGATTTTTCGAGAAACTTTATAAAAAAAATGGATTAACTTGTATCCAGACTTTTTAATGTCATCAGCTACATTATTACTGATCAAAATTACTCTCTCCCGCAAAAGTCCGCATTTGAATACAGGCTTCATGAAACATCCTTCATAGACGTTAATTTCAGGTAAAGTTTGTAAAAATAATAATACTGAATTTTCCTTTCTTTTTTAAGGCATTTATACCATTTTTAAGATACAAAAATGTTCACTGAAATCCACTGTTAGCTTTTTGTTCTGGGTTTCCATCTCCCTCCGCTTGTCCTCTGCGTCAGCTGAGAAGCACGCCTGGCCGGCCAGACCCCGTCTCCTTTTTCCGGGAATGAACTCCTCCCCACGCTCGGCCTCCCTTCCATTCGCCTGGGTGTTCAACAAACCATGAAGTCAAGAAACGTGGGTAATAAATAATGAATGAATGAAAGAAGAAAGGAATGAAGGAATGAAGGAATGAACGAACAAAAGCGAAAAAGCTGCAAAGAATGTATGAAATTATTTCTGTAATGAGTTATGTAAACATCCCTTTTCCGGATGAACAACTCAGTTAATGGTAGACAATAAGGTGTCGTTTGAGATATGTAAGTCCCCATTGTCTGCACATGTAGTTTACATTATTTTCAATATGCTATATAAACATTAATAATACGAAAAGAATTTAAGTCGGCAACACACACGTCCAGGTGGTAAGGCTGGTGGTATCGGAATCAGGCACGACAGCTCTCAGTAAGGACGCAAGGTGGGTTTTGCAAGGAGCAAGGTGGGTTTGAAATTCCATGGCAGACTACAGCACATCAAGGCAAAGCAATACACGTCATCAGGCCACAGCAGGACACATTCTAAGCAGAGTAAAATGCATTCCTATTCGTCTAAAGAGGAAGGGTAATAAATATCCAGAAAAGTAAAAGGATTCTGCTTTAAACTTCCCCTGCAATTTAATATAATTTCCTCTCTCAAACATACCAGGAAAGTCATATTCATATGATACCGAACAGAAAATTACCCATTAATGGCTACACTAAGGAAGAATGTATGAGAAAATACAACACTTACGAATTTGAAATAACGAATATTGGAAGACCAGTGATAAGCATGGAATAAACTACAAAAAAAGTAAAATAAAGATAGAATACACGATCTCTTTAGGGCTATAAATCGCCTAATATCTAAGGAAACAAAAATATACTGTTTTTAGGGTGACAGGTCAGAATCTGTAGAAAGAAAGCGACTGAGAAGACGTGAAATGGCCGAGCAGGAAGGCAGCGGGGCGAGCGCAGGTCGCGACCTGGGTACCGGAAGCAAGAAAAGACCCGTGGGCGTGGCCGGGGAGGGAGGGGCGCGGGGCGCCCAAACGAGGGTGGTGGAGCGGGACTACATCCGCCTCCGCGGCACGTAACTTCTGCGTATCTGCGCGCGAGTGTGGGAAATTGCCCTGGCGAACGAGCGCACACGGGCGGCGCTGAGGTCACCCCGCGCAGCGGCCGCGGGGACGCGAACGGAGGAAGAAGGAATGTCTCGAGGCGAGGCGAGGCGAGGCGAAGCGAGGAGAATAAAAAATGCAGTGAGCTGAAAAAAGCGAATGGACGTGATGATGGTGGCCTGGTGGATTGATTAGCTGCCTGGAGGCTGAAAAAAGGGGTGGTTACAATAGGTTGCGCAAAGGGTTTGTGGGTGGAGCTGAGAGAATGTTCCAGACGGACATGGATATGCGTCAACAAACAAGGCTGAAGGGAGTCGAGAGATATAAAGTGAGAAGAGAGAGAGAGAGAGAGAGAAAGAAAGAGAGAGAGAGAGAAAGAGAGAGAGAAAGAGAAACTGAAAAAGGGGAGGAAAGGGGAGAGAGAGAGAGAGAGAGGAAAGGAGAGGCGAGAGATTGTGAAAGAGAGAGAGAGAGGGTGAGAGAGAGAAAGGGGGAGAGGGAGAGAGAGATGGGGAGAAAGAGTGAAAAGGGGGGTAGAGAGTGAGAAAGGGGAGAAGAGAGAGGGAGAGAGAGAGAGAGGAGAGAGAGAACGGGGTGCAACGGGTGGAATGAGAACATGCAGTAGAGGGAGCACGCCAGGTGCCGCCAGAGGCAGCGGAGGTGGACGCGGGCGAGACCGAAGGCAGACGTCAACAGGCGACGTGCTTGCATGTGACGATGTGAAGCGAGCGGGGAGCGACGAACGCAAGCACAGGGAGTTGCGAAGGCTTCCCCTGGCTGCGCCTCCCGCAGAGAGCTTCACACAGTACTCGCCCTTGCGTGAGTACGAGTGGGTGCCGAGCGAATAATCGCTTCATTGTGCGCGGTAGCGGGAGAAGATATACATGGTATCCCTCTAATTTATAAGACACGCCTGTGTAATTCATTGCAAGCAATGTACTCCGATTTAAGGGGAGCCAGAAGGGACAAAAATTGTTTAATTATATTTTTTTACTTTTTAAAATCATTCATTAATTACTTAATAACTTTCTGTGTTTAATAATGTCATTTTTATCTTCATACGTCATCTCTGAGTTGTTGGTTTTTAATTTTAAAGTTTAATTAGCGTTGATGTAGGCGTGTGCGTTTCGATATATCGTGGGTCATGCATGAACGACGTGGGTGTTTTTCACCTATTGTTGAGAGAAAAAGTGAATATTTTGCTTCCTAGTGATGGACACACTGTTTCTGGTAACACGTGAGTGTTGAATAGCGTCAAAATATCGGTGTTTGTGTTTGCCCAGCAAATGGATCAGGAGGGCACTGAAAAGTATAGGAGTCATTTAATGCAAGTTTAAAATTATCATCTTCAGGGAATATTTTCTCAAAAACTATTAATAAGATGCTCAAATTTTAATAGAGCATGTAACACATCAGTTTATATACTTTAACACTAGAAGCACCGGGTGTGTCAAAATGATACATTTGCTGGACATACTACAACATTGTGATAGAGTTTTAAAAGTTAGAAAACTGATTCTTTGTAAGTGCTTTCTATAGTGCACGAACTTCACGTGTTGTAAAGCCCAATTCTGTGAGTTTCATAGAATTGGAAAAATATTGGATATACCTAGAAGGACCATAATGTGTCGTATTGACACAGTATACTTTGTCTTGCTATCACAGTTTTTGTCTCAAATGCTTGTTTCTAGGAGGAAGTATTATAGCCCTTGTTTTCAAACTGATAAGACCTTCCTTTGCCTTCTTGAAATTCGATGCGTGACGATAGCTATCCGTTAGATATCGCCGGGTACATCCTGTTCTTTTCGAATCAACAGTAGTTGTTACAGAGAGGTTTTCGTGTGCAGAACATATTTAGAAGCCGTGAGTGCGAGTAAAACTTTTTATAATGAGTACAGGAAAAGGACTGAGTGCAAAAGAAATACTTCGAGGACTTTAAAATCTTCCTGAAGTAGACAGTGAAGGTGGCAGTGAAAGCGATGGAGACATTTCTGATGAAGAAAATGACAAGAATGACGAAATCACAGGTATTTCTTCGGATTCTGACTGTGATATAGATTCTAATGAAAAGAAGAAGATAAAGAAAGATGATAAAGAAGAAGAAGAAATTTCCAGTATTCTCCAGGATGTAGGAAAAGCAGCATACGGAACTCAATGGGTGAGTTTAATTGATCCTCATGTTCATGGCAAACACATGTCGCATAATATTCTCCGTGTTGCACCGGGACCTACTAAACACGCACAGAGAAATATAGCTGAAGATTCTCTCCTCAGCGCCTTGAGATTGCTGATAAACAATACATTTTTGAACACTACGTTATACGAACAACGTTATCAAAAGATGAATTATTGGTATTTCTTGCATTGATTTATGCCCGAGGAGCTTTCGGTCACAGACACCTACCTCCAAACATTTCCTGGTCACAAGATTATGGTATAAATATATTTTCGAAGTCAAGAAACAGATTTCTTGAAATTATGAAATTCCTTAGGTTCGACTTGCTGGATCAAAGAAGGGAACGACTAAAAAAGATAAATTCGCACTTGCATCAAGTATCAGGGAAATCTTTGTTCAAAATCCATGTGCTTGTTTCAATCCAGGGGAGAATTTGACTATTGATGAACGACTCAATCCCACAAAGTGTAGATGTAGATTTCTGCAATACATGGCGAATAAACCAGACAAATATGGTATAAAGTTTTGGATGCTCGTTGATACAGAAAGTAAGTATATTGTAAATGGCTTTCCATACCTTGAAAAAGACGAATCAAGACCTCAATCTCAGTCGCTTTTAGAAAATGTGGTACTAAAACTCACGCAACCTTACTGGGGGAAGGGCTTGAACGTGACCTGCAATAACTTTTTTTTCTTCCGTGTCACTGGCAGAAAAGCTGAAAAAGAATAAAATAAGCTTTGTAGGTACAATGAGAAGGAATCGGCGAGATCTACCACCGGAAGCAAAAACGCTCAAAAAATCAAGGCAGTTGTATAACAGAATATTACAAGAACAACTTTGGACAAACTCTTACAGACTATAAGTGCAAAAAGAATAAAAATGTCCTAATCCTGACCACCTTACATGACAGCATCAGCACCCAGAACACTGGGAAAAAGAAGCCGGAAACGGTTTTGTTTTATAATAAAACCTAAGGCGGAGTCGATGCATTGGATCAGATGGTTCGTATGTATTCAGTGCGCGCAGGAACAAAAAGATAGTCAGTTCACATTTTATACAATATTCTAGATATCGCAACAATAAATGCGTGGATATTGTTGAAGAAAGCTGCAAGAAAAAACAAACTGGTGAAGTTTGTTGATGAAATATTGTCAGAAAATGTTAAATCTTCCCCCTCACGGTTAATAAAAAATGCAGCTATTTCTAGTCATTTGAAAAGGAAGCATTGCCAAGGACAGAATAAGTGTAAAAACCTTACTTCTACTGCATGTTGTGTGTGTGGGAAGTTTGTTTGTGGAAAAGGTGAGAAACAATCAATATGCGTCAACTGTAATTAATTTTTTCTACATTATTATACACAAAATATTCAAACATGAACTAACAGAAATTCATTAGTGTTTTCATTCATTTCTCTGAACTGTGTCTAATAATTCAAGTTCTGTAATATTTTTTTTTACAATTTAGTATTTTGTAACTTCATAATTGCTTAAATATAATGTATTGAATTATCCAGAAATATGCGCTTTTATTTCATTTATCTTCTTTTCAACATAGTAAGTGAGAAAAATGTATATTATTAGCTTTTTAAATGCCCAGGAGATTATGTGTCAAAATGACACACAACGGTCCTTGTAGGTATAACGAAATCCCGGACCTTCTAGTGTTAATGGGGCGGATTTATAAAATGTTAAATGCATTAGGCAATATTCTTATAAATGTTATAATTTTGTAGAACAAAACGGAACAAAAATGTATAAATTATTCAAAACCAATAAATTTATAATTTATTCAAGAATTATAACTAGTTTTTAAAACGACTTTGTTAAAATACTTATAAATATTGAATTATACACTCACATAAAATTTCAAGCCTGTAAATTAAATACTTTCTAATAAAATGTTCCATTCCGGCTCTCTTTAAACAGAGGGGTACTTCAAGGACACGAGCTGGAAGGAGAAAGCTACATTGCCACCCAATCTATTCGCAAATATTTTACTAGTAACGAAGTTCCCGATTGGAAAACGGTGTATACCTCTCCGTTCACCTCGTGACCTTGAATTACTACTATGTTTGATCGGAGAATAGGCATGTGTCTGACGGGAGAGAACAACAGGGAAGGGTGTTTCAGGGAAGAAGAATTAATGAAGTCCTGGAAATTCTGAACACACCGTGAATGAAATAATGTTTCTGTTTCGGCAAAGTATTTTTCAAATATATATAAATCAATATACATCTTTATTTCAGGCGGTAATGATTCATATTTATTAAATGAAATAAATTTCAGAACTTTGATTCTAAAAATGAATTGAAAAACATGTATATTCGTAATTTAGTCTTTTGTTGTGGGATTGTTATTAGCATTGTATTCCATCGTTTTATTATTTCATTACAGGTAAAAACAATACGTTCATCTCAAAAACTCTTCTTATCAATTAAAAGCTTTCGTGGTCATTTATTTTCCCAGTCAATATTCACAAATAATTGCACTATTCTGCAGGTTATGACCAGTAACGCCAAGAACAATGCTTGTATGCACGGTCATAAACTATGCACCTCCTGATTTAGAGAATGCTTTGTGTATTAGAGTTAATTTATACTAGGGCGCTAAGGGAGAATCACTGGCCACACAATGGATATTAACACCCATATTTAACATCTCCACTCTCGACTCTGATACCACCCAGAATAGCCGTGTTGTCGATTTAGCGCATTGACATGCCTCCACACAGAGATTGGGAAACGCAATACCTTATAGATGATGCATGTGGTACCGGATTTCAACGCTACGTAAAAGAACGTGACTGCATACGAAGCCACTTCACTCATTACAGAATTCCTATCATTGTGCGCACAATCGCTTGGCAACAGAGGAATTTATTGATAATTAGATTCGCCCACGCTTCTATGTTTCCAACAGTTTCGTTTATCACCGTGCCTCACATCGTTGACATGCCGCGGGACAAATTCGAGTAGAATATTATTGGTATGAGGAACGAGAAGCATCGCCTCCTCTAAGTAAAAAAACTCACAAATATCTCAATGTAAAATTAAGTATGTCTTAGTGAAATTTGAAGTCATCAATGAATGACCCAAATATTTTTATGTACATTGTTATATGGGTTACTGTATTCAGTGAAAAATGTGCACCTCAGTTTTTTTAGTTCTTTCATGAGACCATTGGGTGAATTTATGCTTCAGTATAGTATCATCAATCTTCTTAAATATTCGCGCCCACTGTGGTTATCTCATAATTGCTAAAATACCTTAATGACTGCCGAAAATTGATGAAACCTGATAGTAATATGGAAAGGAGTAGTTATTTACGATATCAGTATCGTAACACATCTTTTTACTACACGAGATTGCGAAATTACCAAATGCAGCCGTTAGGCCGGTAACCAATCGAGTATTATAATAAGATGTTACGATACGTATATCGTGCGTTTTATCCACTTTGTAAAATCTCAAATATCTGAAATATTGACTATTTCTTCTTCTGAGAAATGTGATCAACTCATAAGACGTATTTTGTTGATCGTGGTTAGTGGGAGGTCATGGCTGATTTCAGCATTAAAGACAAAAGAACGAGAAAAGGAGTCGTGAAAGAAAGTAAAAGCTATACGCATGTGAATTATTTGTTACTTCAGAAAATGTTATTGAGAGATCAATAAGCATGGATGATGATTGACAGAAGAGCTTCTTTCTATCTTTCTTTTCTTTCTTTCCTTTCATTTCCTTTCTTTCTTTCTTTCGGGCACCAGTTAATCATTTTCTTCGTTGATCTACTATCATCCATTCGGTAGATTCAGTCAAATCAGCCAGAGAACTATAGTTTAGTTTGCGAGTATTTTATTCTTGATTAAATTATTAATTTCACAGTAATATCTAATTCTTCAGGCAGCATCAGTGCCATCGGTACCACCGGTCAGTCTTTGCATATCACATTCTTTCATCCACAACTCAGCTGCATATGATACTATTTCGAATATCTGCTCGGTATAATCTTAGGGTTGCTCCTCTAGATAACAACTTGTTCATTAATTGTTCCTTATGAGCAGTTGTTTCCCTAAATTCTTCTTCTGTTTTCCTTAGTTTATATTAGACCAATTTTTGCGTTACTATTCATAAATTTAGTTTTTCTGATTATTATTGATTAGAAGCGCAAATTCCATTCTTTTTGTTTAAACTCCGTCAATATTTCTTTCAATTGTTTCCTTGCCCATGATGTTAAAGGTAAAGAATCTACGCAAGTCAGACATCGAATCAGCCGTGTAGTTATATTCCCTTGCACATAAATTTGAGCTAAAATTACATCTATTTACCCTTACATATTCTACCCCTAGTTACCCTTTCATATTCTGGCTTTTTATTTGACAGGGTTATTAGTTTTAATTAGCTTTATTTACTTGTAATTACTCTTCTTTTTTACATTTCTCTAATTCTCAATTATTTTATTTCTCAGCAATGGATCAAACCTTATTTGAAATCAATAAACTCATTAAATAGATCTATTTCGTATTTACCCATATAACTGTCATTATTTTCGCATATAACTGTCTAATTTAAAGTATATTATTTACAATTGATCTAGACAAACGTCAGATTTACTCTCGATGAATTTACTTTCTATGATTTCTACTAATCTGGTATTTAATGCCACTGCAATAATTTTAGACATACATTTCAGCAAGTAGTTTAAACTAATTTCTACGCTTTGTCTTCTTTCTTAAATATCGGAATAAAAACACATTTATTCCGCTGGTTGGCGAAGCAGTTTCGTAACGAAGTTTGAAGGAAATGCAAAGAGTTAATGAAATGCGATGCGTAATATGATAAATCCCAGAAACCATATTTCCAAATGATTTGAAAATCTTCCGAGAATGCACCATCCAAATAATTTATACGTCATATTCCATGAATTTTAATTCTATAAATCATCATATAGCAACATGAACAACGGTAAGAGTAATATCAGAGCTCATCGAAAAAACGAAATAAAAACCTCTTTTTTTAAATAGCATTTTAACATTTTAATTTACGAAAATTGCAAATTTCTCATACAAACAACACAGTATTTTTATAAAGGGCACAAAGAATGCAGAAAAATCACATTTCACTTTCTTATTAAGAAAAGAGCAGTAAGGCTAAACAACATCTCGTCGAAACTTAAACAGTAAAATACTTTGGGCGGCATTTAGATAAACGACTAACTTGGATAATGTACCACGTGGCGTGGCGTGGCGTGCCCAGTCGGATCGGTTACGGATTGGGTCGGGTCGTACAGGGTCAGGTCGGGTGGTTGTGGGGGTGGTCGTGGTCGGGTCGGGTGGTCGGTCGGTGGGTCGGGTCGGGTCGGGTCGGGTCGGGTCGGTCGTCGGTCGGTCGGGTCGGGTCGGGTCGGGTCGGGTCGGGTCGGGTCGGGTCGGGTCGGGTCGGGGGATCGGATCGGATCGGGTCGGGTCGGGTCGGGTCGGGTCGGGTCGAGTCGGGTCGAGTCGGGTCGGGTTGGAAATAGGGGGTGGGCGGGGGGGTGGGCGGGAAGGATAGTGCGCTGGTAAAGAAAACGGGTTGATGCAAGGAGGTGGAGTGCGGCGAGGCGTGGGGGCAGGGAGGACCGGGTGCCGAGTGCAGAGCCGCCGGCGCGTGTTTGAGCTGCGTCGTCGGGGCGCACTGGAGGGGGGGCGCTGGGGCACTGGTGCGCTCGGGGACTCGGGAACAGGCGGCGCAGATCGATGCGTGCTCACCTGAGTGATTGGGTGTCAGCGCTGGGCACGTTCGTCAACAGCCTCGGGCAGATCAGCGCCGCGCGCTCGGGTCACCACCACAGGCCTCTTCATCGCTAGGGATACGCCACCAAGGACCGACAATGAACACTTCCCTCCGGGTCCCCTTTGTTGTTAGAAACTAATCGAATTCAAAGCGAAAAATAATCGATCACAACACATTAAGTTCAAAGATGCAACATAGAAATGGAAGACCTTAGACAACTGGACAGATTCATTTTTATCGTGATTTTACATTGACAGATGAATTTTTATCGTGACAGTATTTTTTTATCGTGATTAAAAGTTAGCATTTTCTCTTTTCCTGCGAGTTGAGGCTCTTCATGAATACGTATGGCAAATTGCTCTCTGACCCACACCTCCTAATGACTGACATTTGAGTGAATTCTATTGGGCACAGTTAGGGCTTCATAACAGAAATACATATTATTATTTATAGAATCTATGCCAACTCTATAATCTTAAATCACTCTTCATACTGTTTATGATTGAAAACGAGTAAGATATTACATATTTCCCATTGGAAGCAATTCGCATCTAATTTCAAAGGATACAGTGGAATAAGAATGTAAAAACGTTTGCTAATATCGTTGAACCCATTTTGTGTGGAATACGTCGAAGACCAAGAATAACTAAGGTTCGAAAATGTTCCTGTCCTCCTCCCATTTCATAAATAATGTGTCTTTAAAATTATTTTGATTTACATGTTCAATTGAAAAATGTTTTAAAGTTCAGTATCCGATTGGGTATACACGATGTAATGAATCTCTGAAAACAAATGAGAACTCGGATTTAAGAACAACGTAACGCAGGTTGTGCAGTTTTTCCGTTTCTTGGCTTCCGATCTTCATAGGGTGGATGAATAACATCCTACAAAATCCTACTAAATCACATTTAGGAGAATACAGAGATCAGTAGGTTTCGAGGAAGTCGTTGTTCCGAGACAGTCGTTCCGTGGAAGCCGACGACCCCTATCGCACCAATCTATTCAATCCTACCCCTCCCGACGTTACCGCCCGCGCCCACCTGATTGGTCAGCTAACTAGCCAACCAAAAACCTGGTTTTAGTTTAGCCAAACAATATAGAAACGCACTTTATCCCTGAAGAAGGCCTCGAGAGGATGGAGGAAACGCCGTCACCACTGGTCTGGACGCGGCGTCACCCGACAGCCCAGAACTTAATTTTTATCCAATCCGAATATGTATAATTTTCTTGCACACAATACGCACGGATAAAATATATTTATTTAACATTTTCCAGATGTAATAAGTTTAAAATATGTCTCCAGAACAGCACGTTAAGTGAAAAGTGAAACGAATCAAATACATGCAAGAACGGCTTAAAACATATTGTTACTTATATTTTATATTTACATTACGAATACTTTCTGAAATTAACTTAGTTTCAATACGTTCTCATGTAAATTAATACAATAAATATTCTGAATTTGAGATTACTTACTGAAAAATAAAACCTGGTAAAATCCCACGTGAACCCACTTTTCTCTGAACTGTTCTTTTAGGGTAAGCAGTTCCTCCATCCAACTCCTAACATGAGTTTAAAAAATAATGAATTTTCCATTTTCAATTTTTTTCGTAAAATTGGGTTATATACAATATTTGGCTACTTTTTAACCAATCACCTTATGAAATATAAAGATTACACGTTTTAAAATACTTATGATTACGTGATTCATTTACAAGTCCCTCAGAACAAAATACTGACCTTAAATAAGGTCAGTATTGTGTTCTGAAATTGAACATTTATTAAATAACCGAAAATAATCATTTCATTTACAATGTAACGTATATTTCCATAACAAAAATATGGGAGGTATTGAAACAAAAACCATAATTCCATTTGAATGAACATTTTACCTATACATTGAAGTTATGACTCACCCACAGGTCGTTTGTACTTGTAGGAACATGTAGCTGTCAATGTAGGGTCGTTCAAATTGATGCGGGATACAAATGGAATCTGAAAAATCATAAAAACATGAATATGTTGGATGTTCAATTAAAATCCAATTAAAAATGTGTAGCAAGAATGGATAACTTCAAATTAAATTTTAGCAATAGATGTATCAGAAAACTAGTAAAATAAAATATATTAGACAAAAAATAAAATATTTCCAAAAGATTTATTTAAAAATGGGCGTCATAAAATGCTACTAGTTACTTTTTCTTGGCTGCACTTGGAACGAAGGAATATATTGGAAACGTTCCAAGCATTCGAAGTGAAGTTTGGAGTGGTACAATCTGTTTGTAAGTCTCCCTGACCGAAGAGTTATTTTTACCATATGACTATAAATGTATGAGGGTCATGGATACCTGAAAGAGATAAGAAACTTCAGAGCTGCAACTTCATACAAACATCATGAGTAACGTACGCTCGTGCGTTTTAAATGTTTTTGAGAGCGTGCAGGTGGTAAGGTGACACACAATTACTGTACAAAAATGGCTAAAACTCGAAAAAATTGCCTCTTTAATTAGTGTGTTCAGGAATGTGTGGAGGAGTTCGGAAATGGAATAAAGCGTTATGCCAAAATCCCCATCTCCAGCCCCACCACATGTACAGTATCTTCTGATCCACGCAACTTCAATGGGGATAACTACCAGAAAAGAAAATAGCATGTTGTAAATGAAGAGAACCAATTCCATAATTATTTAGTTAACCCAATCTACGACAGCAGATATAGAGATAATCCGTCCGGTCAAATGTATCTCCAGTATCTGTATTTTCAGCAGAATGATTTCAAGCCATGTTAAAAGAAAAGTATTATATTTATTTTATTCATCAGTTCTCGCCCGACCGCCGTGGTGTGCGGATCGTGTCCGCAGCTCCGTTGTGCCTTACCTTGTCGCCTGCGAGTGCGCCAAGATAAGGAGAGGTCAAGCGATAATAAACCTGTGTGCAGTAGTTCTAAGTGAACAGTTATATTTGTGCAGTGAAACGGTGTTATTAAATTCAGTTCTACAAAGACAATTTATATATAAAACTCAGTGATGACAGAAGTGTACTCGGGTAGGCTCGGTAGCATGTAGTGTGATCGCACAAACTACCAATACCCGGAAAGTTACGTATCTCAACAAATGTCATCAGAAGAATCAACAAGCAGCGGCAGCCACAGCATGGATCTTGATTCATCTGATCCTGTGAACCTGACACAGAATGCATGGCAAATATACGCACCAGCTCGGTCAAAAAGACCGAACCCAGACGTCCTCGATCCTGATGTAAATAGAAGGGTAAGGCAAAAGACAGCGTCTTGCGATAGTAATAATAGTATTTATACAGTTCCCACCAAGAATCAATTTAGTGCTCTCAATACAGAAGATGCAATAGAAAAAAATGAGGAAACTTCTCCAAAAACCACTGTACCTCCAATTTTTGTGCCAAATGTAAATAATGTTCCAGCCATGATTAAGTTTATAAAGGAACCTAAGACTTCGAAATAAAATCTCTGGCAAACGACAAAATTAAAATAGCTCCAAAAACTCCAGATGTTTACAGGGGAATAGTAAGACATTTATCAGGCAACAACTACGTATACTATACATACCAGTTGAAACAAGAACGTGCGTATAGAGTTGTCTTGCAGCATATACATCATACGGTAGATGTAAAAGATATCAAGGCTGCGCTTTTAGAAAAGGACCATAAAGTTAGAAACATAATAAATGTCCGCCATAGGTTGACGAAGTTACCTCTGCCTCTATTTTTTGTAGACCTTGAGCCCAAATCTAACAACAAAGAAGTATTCAAAATTAACCGACTACTAAATTGTGTCGTTGCAATTGAACCACCACGCCTGAAACGAGAGATAGTTCAATGCAAAAATTGTCAGAGATATGAACATACCAGGTCGTATTGTGCATACCCGTTTCGTGTGTTAAATGTGGAAAAGAACATGATCCAGAAAAGTGTCAAAAAGAAAAGGAAAGTCAACCGACATGTGCGCTGTGCAAGGGAATCATCCCGCCAACTATAAAGGTTGCCAAGTATATCAAGAAATACTAAAAAGGAAAGGGTACAAAACTCAAGTAAACCCAGATCATTTCAACAAGAGATGCCTAAACAGTCACAAAACAACAACATTGGAAATACTTATCCCCAAGAAAACAAAAGAAGTCTACAAGCAAATGAAGGAACATGGGCCGATGTTGCGCGACCAAAGCCATCAGAACGGCAACAACAACAACATAATGAACAACACAACGATAACCACTCCATTATGAACATTATACAGCACTCCTTTGAAAGATTTGAAAACATATTAATGCAACAAAGTCAACAAATAAACTCTCTAATTAACCTCTTAACGACGCTTGTTTCCAAATTATCCAATGCCTAAATTTCTTCGCATTGCAGCTTGGAACTCAACGGCTTGGCAAATCATCGCCAAGAAATAGAAATATTTCTCAACGAAAACAAAATAGATATTCTACTCATCTCTGAAACTCATTTCACAGAAAGAAGCTACTTTAAACTAAAAAACTTCACATTATACGATACTAAACATCCTAGTGGCAATGCTCACGGTGGCACAGCAATATTAATAAAAAGCACCATTAAGCATCAAGAACAGGAAGCCGTACTTGACCAAGAAATTCAAGCAACATCTGTACAAATTACGGACTGGAATGGACCAATCACCATCAGCGCCATCTACTGCCCTCCCAGATTCAAAGTAGATAAACAACGATTTGAAACCTATTTTAAGTCACTAGAAAATAGGTTCATGGTAGGTGGAGATTTCAACGCCAAACATACTCAATGGGGATCCAGGCTCATCACCCCTAGAGGGAGAGAATTGCAAAAAGCAGTTACTTCTCTACAGCTAGAAACCATTTCTACAGGAGAACCTACCTACTGGCCTACCGACCAAAACAAAATTCCAGACCTGATCGATATATTCATAACAAAAGGAATCCCATCCACTAACTGTATCATTGAATCTTCCCTCGAACTGTCCTCAGACCACACTCCAATAATTATCACCGTTGGTAACAAAATTATCCTTTACCCCTCTCCCGTGTCGCTAACGAACAGAAAGACAAACTGGGCCTCGTACAGAACCCAGATATCAATGAAAACAAACATCCGATTACCATTAAAAACAGCTGATAATATAGATGAAGCGACTGAATATAGACCCAAAATATTCAAGAAGCGGCTTGGTTCGCTACACCGCAACTCCACTACACCCAGAGCAGCATGAAATACCCAAAATTTCTTTTAAACAAAATAGCTGAGAAAAGAAGACTAAGAAGAATCTGGCAAGCTTCAAAATATCCTGCAGACCGTACCAATTACAACAGAGCAACTAGGCAACTAAGGTGCCTCCTAAAAGATTTCAACAGCAACAGGTTTCAGGATTTCATAACCAGCCTCACCCCAACAGGAGATACTAATTATTCTCTATTTAAAGTCACCAAGAAGCTGAAACAACCAAATCCTCCAATCAGGGATGAAAATATGCGCTGGGCGAGAAACGCCACTGAGAAAGCATCTACATTTGCCAAATTCTTCGCTAATGTATTCCAGACTCATCCCTTTTCAAATACAAACCAAGACCAACAAATCAGGGATTACCTGAACTCCCCAAACCAAATGACGCTTCCAATTCCACATTTTACTCCCAGAGAAATTACAAAAACCATTAACGCCTTATCAAGCAAAAAAGCTCCTGGCTATGACCTAATCACAACACCTCTTCTCAAAGAACTACCACGAAAAGGCAAGACTATAATTACTGCACTATTCAACAGTATTCTAAGAACAGGGCACTACCGGAACAATGGAAAGTAGCCCAAATTCAAGTTTTTCAAGCCTGGGAAACCTCACATGAACCCTCTTCTTACCGCCCCATCAGTATACTTCCAATCCTATCCAAAGTGTTTGAGAAACTTCTTCTATCAAGACTACGTCCACACATAGCAACCAATAACCTAGTCCCTGACCATCAATTTGGCTTTAGACAACAGCATTCTACCATCGAACAAGTTAATAGAATCACCAGCTACATTGAGAATTCTTTCCAAGAAAAGAAATATTGTTCAGCCGCCTTTCTAGACATCGCCCAAGCGTTTGACAAAGTCTGGCACGATGGACTCCTATTTAAACTCAAACATTTCCTACCATATCCCTTCATCAATATTTTCAGATCTTATCTATCCCACCGCACTTTCCAAATCAAATATCAAAATGAATTATCTGAATTCCATCCAATCAAGGCCGGAGTACCAAAAGGTAGTGTTCTTGGCCCTATTCTGTACCAACTCTATACGACAGATATACCAGAAACAGATAAAACAACCATAGCCACTTTTGCAGATGATACGGCCATACTAGCTTCGGATGACGACCCAAATGTCGCAACAAGACACTTATAAGAATATCTTACAATGATTGAAAAATGGGCCAAGAAATGGAAAATAAAAATCAATGAAAACAAATCAACCCATATAACTTTTACCCTGAGAAGAAAGAAATGTCCCACTGTCCACATCAACAATAATCCAATATTACAAATGGAAAGTGTAAAATACTTAGGGATACATCTAGACAAACGTTTAACATGGAAAAATCACATTTTAGCCAAGAAAAAGCACCTACAACTTCAAGTAAGAAAATTATACTGGTTCCTAGGATATCACTCAAAACTATCACTGGAAAATAAACTATTGCTTTATAAATCCATAATAATTCCAATATGGACCTACGGCATCCAAATCTGGGGCACAGCAAGCAAGAGTAATCTCTATCATCCAGAGATTTCAGTCCAAGACCTTAAGAATGATCGCAGCAGCGCCTTGGTTCATCACAAACGCAGCATTACACAAAGACTTAAAAATGCCCACTGTCTTGGAAAGAATAGAATCAATCAGCTCAAACTATCTCCAGCGTCTTGAAAACCATCCAAATCACTTAGCCCTCAACCTCCTTGACAACAGTGCCGATATCCATCGTCTAACCAGAACCTCACCCATACAACTCCCATACAGATACTCAAGAAGTAACTGAAACATGATCACCACCAAAATATCAATTCCAATAGCTGTCAACCTAAAATAATAATTATTGCTTTTTGTTATAGTACGAAGAAGAAGATGAAGAGTACCGATGGGATACCTTCACTACTAACCATACTTGTCATAATAATTCTACAATAGACATCACATTTACTTATTATTTTGTAAAAAATAGATTGTAAATTTATCTTAAAATAAAAAAAAATTATTCATAAGGTTAAATACTGTCCTTAAGGTACAATAATACACTGCTACAATTTTATTTTTATCGGCTACTGGTGATAAAAATACTGTTTCTACTCCTTTTGTATAAATCTGTAATACAGTGCCTGCAACCAGTTGCATAATGATATTACGATACATTATGATTCAGGTTCTTGACCAATTACAAAGACGTTAAGAAACCGACTATTGACTCTTCATTAATCACTGAGAATCGTTAAATGTTTTGTTCGAGTTGTACTTTAAAATTGCATTTAATATTAGATTATTTTTTTTAATTTAATTTCTTTAATATTACATATTTTGATACACAGTGCAATTCTCATACTTGAAATCACATCTACAGTTTTTTTTGTATATCATTTTCTCATATCACATACTATTTTCATACTTCATCTATCATTATTTACATCATCACATATCATTGTTTACTTGTATCACAACTCATTATTTACATATAACATAATTAATTTCACATACTTAACAGGTTATTATTTACTTACATCACATAATATAATCAATTATCTTTTTTTTGTATACAACTTAGATAAGGTCATATTTTTTTGTTCTCTTTAAGTAATCTAATGTTTTTTTGCATCCTGTTTCAGTATTTAAACATGCTTGAATGCTTTTGGGAAGTTTGGATTGGATTTTTTCTGATTCGAATTCTTGGCATTCAACTAAAAGGTGTTTGACTGTCCAAGCTGAACCACACTTTTCACACTTGTTTCTCGTTTCTTTTGTAATTAGATGTACGTGTGTCAAATTTGTATGACCTATTCTTAGTCTATCTATTGTCACTTGCTGTTTTCTTGATGTTGACCATGTGAGTGGCTTATCCAAAACGGATGGTCTGATCTCCCGTAATTTATTTGAGTCATTTTTTTTTCCAGCTGGAGTCCCAGAATTTTTTCATGTTGGTGCTAATATAATTCTTAATTTCTTCTGAGGGTGAATAAATTGAGGTATTTAAGGCTTCATTGATTGCTCTTTTTGCCTCCTTATCTGCTTCTTCATTCCCTTGTATGCCCTGATGACTTGGGATCCATACTAGTTCTATACTATAATTCTTTGTAGTTAGCCAAATAATTAATTCTTGGATCTCCTTGATGAGTATGTTAGAGTTGCTGGTGTTTCTTATTGCCATAAGGGCTGATTTAGAATCTGAAAATATTACATGTTTATTATTTATTATATTGTCGCTTATTATTTGGAGTGTTTTTAGTATAGCTATTGTTTCACAGGTAAATACAGAGTAACTGTCATAGAGTCTGAATCTGTATATTCTATCATTAGATACAGCCTCTTCTTTCATTCAATGCTGACCCATCTGTATAATATGTCTTGTAATCTGAGTATTTGTTTTTCACCTCTAAAAACAAACTTCTAAATATTTATTTTGGTGTGGTACTCTTCTCGTATTCTGCTAGTTCCATATTTACTCTTATTATGATGTTGCTCCAAGGTGGGTGTGCTGGTCTTTTCTTAGGTATGAGAGGAGGGACTTTCATCTTCAGTTCTTCAGTGTAGAGATAATTTCTAACATACAGAGGCTTGGGGGAACTTGGACGTTTTAGGTATTCTACTTCTTTTGTGTTTTTCGCTATCAGTTTGTTTGCATAGAAAATTACTAGTTCCTTTCTTCTCAACTGAAGTGGTAACATGTTGGTCTCAACTAATATACTAATAGTAGGACTAGTTCTAAAGGCCCCTATGCATAATCGTAACGCTGTATTTTGTATACTCTCTAATTTATTTAAGAAGTCTCTTCCTGCAGAATCATACAGTATACATCCATAATCTACTTTAGATCTTATTAAGGCTTGATAAATTTGTATTAGACATTTTTTGTCAGCCCCCAATTTATTGCAGATAGAACTTTTATAATATTTATTCTCCTAAAACATTCTGTTCTTAATTGCTCAATATGATTCTTCCACTTCATCTTCTTGTCAAACGACATTCCTAATATTTTTACAGATGGGACCTCTTTAAGAATTCTGTCATCCAGTTTTAAAATTACATTATTTTCAACTTTCTTCCTAGAGAATACTATATATTCCGTTTTGGTTTTTGAAAATTTAAAACCCGTTTTTTCTGACCACTTTTGAAGGTTGTTCAAGGTGTTTTGGATAAGTTTGGCTGTGTGCTGAATATTTATTCCAGGGCATATAATCATTACGTCGTCTGCAAATAAGAAACCTTTTACAGGTTTTGGTATTGCTTGAAATACTTCATTGATACTGACCAGGAAAAGTAACACACTCAGCACCGATCCTTGGGGCAGACCATTTTCAATTTGAGCTGGTTTAGAGAGTGCATTATTTATTTTAACTTTAATGGTCCTTTTACTAAGAAAGTTCTTAATAAATGCCAAGGAATTTCCCTTTACATTGTAGTTCTCAAGTATTTTTATTACTCTATGCTTCCAAACCATTTCGTAGGCTTTCTCTATATCAATGGTAACTGCAATAGCATGACTGTTTTTGATAAAAGCTTCACATATCTCTGCTTCTAGATTTATTAGGTAGTCCATTGTTGAACGTGATTCTCTAAATCCAAATTGTAGTGGTGATAGTATATTATGTGCCTCCAGATACCATCTAATTCTTCTGCTGATAATTTTTTCCATAATTTTACATAAATTGCAGGTCAGAGATATAGGTCTGTAGTTGGATGGTGAGCTTGATTCTTTGTCTGGCTTTAAAATAGGGATTACAATAGCTTCTCTCCATGCATCTGGAAATATCTGTCTTTTCTATATAAAATTATATATATATATATATATATATATATATATATATATATATATATATAAAAGGTACAATAATGCTTTGTCCGAAAGTTGTTTTATTATTACATTTGGTAGACCATCTGGACATGGGCTTGAATTTCCTATTTGAGAGAGAGCCAGTTCATGTCTTTTTATTTCATCATTGATGTGATTTGAATTATCTTCTGTTGAATTATATCCTGTTTTTTCTTCCATCACCTTGTATTTCATAAATTTGCTGTTATAATTGTTGGAATTAGAATTTGCTGCAAAGTTTTCTACTAGAAGCTCTGTGGTGTATGAGGGTTCCAAATGTAATTTACCATCAGCATCTTCTAACACTATTTTGTCTGGTATATACTTTCCTTTTTATTTTAATTTAAATCAGGACTATTATGCTAATTCTCTTGGTTGTACAGTCTTTGAGCTCTTTTTGATTCAAGTACTGCTTGAGCACATTCCTTATTCCACCATGGCACATATTTCTTTCTGCGGCTTCCTGATGATTTGGGGATTGTTTTATTTCTTAAAATTTAAATTAATTCCAATTGGCTTTATCGAATAGCCATCTTCTGTTGATGTTATATTGTGTTCTGGAGCAAGGGCTTCCATAATTCTTATTCTTATTGGAAAATGATCACTGTCATATAATTCCTCCAGAGCATTCCATTCCAAAGTTGATGCTATTTCATTTGAGGCTATAGACAGGTCGATATTGCTTGATAGTCCTTGCTACTGTTGAAATGTTTTTTTTTTAAATATACCTATTTGGTAAATATACATTACAGATTGTTAATTTGGATGGAAATTTTATCCTGATAGCTACTGCTTCTATATTTGTGTTCAATGGAATTTCTTCAGGTAGAGTAAATATTGAGGCATATATTGCTACACCCCCACTGGCTATTATTGAGTGACATCTGTTTTTGTAAAAGTTACAATACCCTCTGATCTGGGCACAGTGGTCATTGGAGCAATTTGTTTCCTGCAGGCATAGACATATTGGGTTATATTTGTTTATTACTAACTTGATATTTTCTAGTCTGCTGTAGTATCCATTTATATTCCATTGTAAAATATTCATTATTTGCTTTTAAGTTTATATTTTTCTGTACTATGATTGTGCATGCTTACTTCCTGTAGTTTTTTTGATAGTCGAGGGCATTTATTTTTCATTGGTTGGTTCATTTTCCCATGTAGATCTTTACACATGCTGATTAGGTCATCAATTTCGTCTGTGTATTCTCTTACTATTTGTGTTATATTTTGATTGCCTTGAGTTCTGTCCATCAGACTACTAAATTGATCTATATTAATAGGGTAACTTTTTCCTACCTTAGTTAAATTTATTTCTTTTTCAATTTCTTCCCACACCCTTGTTCCCTTGTCCTGTTGTCTATGTGTTTTGGTTTATTTTTCTTTTTATCATGTTTTATTTCCTTCCATTCATCACTTGATGAGTTGCTTCCAATTTCTTCCATATTCTGTTTTTCATCTTCAAGGTTATTAACATCAGGAAGTTCAAAACTGGAGAATTCTGTCACTGAATGCCCCCTTTTAACTCCTTTGGCGTTTTTTGTGTTTCCTTGTTTCCTTTTTTTGTTGGTCTGTATTTTTTGAACTTCTGTTTTATTGTTTGAGAGTTGTTTGTAGTTGACCTGAATTATCATGTTCTTCTGTCTTGTTGTTTTCCTTGTCCCTAACCTCACAAGTAGTTTTATTATTTTGGTTGATTACATTATTTGGGCAATTCTTAGCAACATGACCTAGATTATTACATTCAAAGCACTTTAAGGTACTCTCACTGGAGATGTAAATCCAGTAGTTTGTTCCTTCATAATTAATCTGTATAGATTCGGGGAGTTTATGTTCATCTTCTGGTGCTATGTACAACTATCATCTAAAACTTCGTACATGAGAAAACCCAGGGTCATTCATTCCAGTTTTCATGAACCATATAGGGGATACTATCTTTACATTTAATTCACTGAACTTATCTTCTATTAGTGAGTGAGGGATGACTGGACACACATTGGACAAGACTATTCTTTTGTTTCTTGTAATCAATGGTTTAATAACTAGTTTTGTGTTTTAACAATTATTTCCTTCTTGTTGTTTATGAGGTGGTCTGCTGTTTGTTTGGAGTCAAGGTAAATACAAAAACGAGCATTAGAAATACGTGAGATAAATCTTATTGTGGTCGGTTTGGTTATGTTCGACATGGCTAACAGATATTCTCTTATTTCTGCTCCTTCTATAGCCTCAATAATAATGGCCTGATCTTTTTTCGGGAGCATTATGTTAGAAGTCACGTTGGCGTAGCTTTTTACTTGAGAGTTACCGTTGGATTGAATAGGCATAGCTAATTGTTCATACCTTGTATTTTGCTGGTTCGGTGATAGTACTTGCATTTCCTCTCTCATTGACATCAAATGAGATGCCTCTTGCATTTGGAGGCACTCTCTTCCTCAAATTAATGGTTCAACACTCGGAACGTTGATTCACTTTTCACTCGTTGAACTCACAGCACACAGCACACAACCGCACTGCTCCAGGCTCAAGCGCCGAATCTTAGATTATGTTTGTCAGTTTTAATTTCTTTTATTGTCAGTCATATTTAGGTGGAATATTATTTAAAATAAATTGGATCGTAATTTCATATTGATACTATTTGATTAGTGCAGTTGTAGTGGTAGAGGGAACATTTGACTGACGTTAAGATCAGAACGGAAAAAAATAGGACAGGTGGCCGTGCTCAGATAATGGTGCATACGGAATATATTCCTGCATTTTAAGTCATACATTTGAGCTAAAAGTATTCTAATATCGCCAAATTTATATACAAAAGCTATCTACAGCTTCATTTCAGAAGATTCAGGTAAAACTTACCAAAGGAGGCGTAATTAATATTAATATTTACTCTTCTCCCTTAGGGGAGTCGAGGAAAGACTAAAATTGTTATGTTTCCAAATGAAATTCAACTTCAAACAACAAACAGTGCAAATCAGTCTCAACCAGCACAAAGTATGGACTTTCAACATCTTCAACCTCTTCAATCTCTTCAATCTATCGATTCTCAACAACAGTCTCAACCTCAACAAATGGCTTCACCAAACACTAGAACTTCGTCTTATCAAGATTCTTCAGTAAATGCAAATGATCAAACCCAACCAGTCCTTACAGATATATCCAACAATATACGACGTCAACATCCTCAAGATCCTGCAGAAAATCCAACCAAACGTTCCAGACCTACTTCTACCATATATAATATTCCAACTTACTCAAGATACGAAGTTCTATTAACAATACCAGAAACAAGTACTCTTCTACTGCTCTAATTAAAATTCCTCCCATCACAGTGATTGGTAAGAACTATGAATTATTAATACTAGACATTGCAAAGGTGGTTAAAAATGAATATTCAACAAAATCTATATACAATGAAATCCAAATTTACTTCACTAACATTGATGATCATAGAAATTTTAGACAATTTTGTGAAAATTCTAATATACAGTTCTATACATATCAAGATCCTGGAAAATCAAAATTGCAAGTAATGTTTAAAGATATTCCTGTTTCCTTAAGTGAACTTGACATTTATAATGAACTTTATCGTCTTCGTTATCCTGTTCACCAAGTGCGTTGCCTCTACGATAGATCAAGACAACCTCTACAAACTTGTGCAGTCGACCTAAATAACTCACCTCAAGCCAAAAACATTTTAAATCTTGATAAACTTTTTCATTGCGTTATAAAAGTTCAACCATAAACAAATAGATTTATCCCTCTACAATGTAAAAACTGTCAACGGTATGGTCACTCACAGGCAAACTGTAAGTTAACTTCACGTTGTGTTAAATGCTCACAACTCCATCATTATTCAAATTGTCCAAAATTAGACGAGACTCCCTCCACATGTTGTAACTGTGGTCAAAACCATTCAGCAAACTACCGAGGTTGTTCCTATTATAAACTTGTTTTGAATAACAAAATCAACAAAACTAATAACAATCCATCTACAACTAACACTTCCCCTGCTACTAATATGCCTCACTCTTCTAATACATTTCATTCTCCAAATCCCTCTTTTTCTTTAAATTCTAATAATTTTCCCCCTCTTCCAATTCCACGAAAGTCTTTTCAAAACCCTTGGACAAAACCTAATCAAAATCCTCCTCTTTCACCACAAAATACCTCACTTTCCTCCTCTCCTTATAATATTCAGCAAATTGTAAGTACTATAGTAACACAAATATTATCAACACTCATTCCTCAAATTCAAAATATGATCGAATTACTTTTACAACATAAATGAATAACAATATTACTAATCAATTAACACTTCTCAATTGGAACGCTAATGGTCTCAAACGTCAACAACACACATTTGAACATTTTTTATACACACATAACGTACATATTGCATTCATCACTGAAACACATCTTCTTCCAAATGAAAAGTTCTTTATTACTAACTATAAAATTTATCGATTTGACAGAATCAATTCCATAGACTTAGGAGGTGTTGCAATTCTTATTAAACCTTTCATAAAACGCTATTTAGTTCAGCATAATATCTGTCCTTCTCTTGAAATACTAACAATAATCATTAATATTAATCAAATTAACTACCATTTTTCAGTTGCCTACAAACCACCTAAATTTACTTTTCCTCTAACAATATTTAAACAAATTTTCAACAATACAAATAAAAGCATTCTACTAGGCGATCTCAACTGCAAACATCAAGTCTGGGGATGCAATACTACCAACCCAAACGGCATTAAATTACTCAAATTTATTACTACTTATAATATTCAAATACATTCTCCTTCTGAGCCTACATACTATTCTTATAATGGCAATATTATTCCCGACATTCTTGATATAATTCTTACACAAAATTTTCCCTTTCCTATTACACAATTTGTACTTTCAGAATTAGATTCTGACCATCTACCGATTACTATTAACATATCTTTTTCCTTTAATATTACTCCATCTACTTTTAATCCTCTCTTTTAAAAAAAATTAATTGGAATCAATTTAAGTATGGCATTGAAAATAATATTCAATTACCTCATAATATCAAAACAACGCAAATATTGAAATTACTTAAGATTCATTTCTACAACCTTCCTTATTCCACAATTACCTATTATTTACAACCTTTCTCTTTTTTCGTTCTGACATCAAATCAAAACAATAAAATTTCACGTATTATTCGTTCAAAAATACATAAGTTATCTCATATCAAAATTTTCTGCAACAACTACATCCTCAATCTAAACAATTATGGTCGACAATTAAACGTCTCCACAAAGAAAAGGTAACTATTCCAATTCTCACAGATTCTTCTACTACTGCTCAAACAGACCTTGAAAAAATTCATTTACTTGGTACCCACTTTCAAACTACCTCTCTTCCTAATCCTATAATTAATACACAACTACATAATCATGTGATACATTATCTCTCTCTTCCGAATTATAATGTTCCACAAATTATTAACTTCATATCGCCATCAGAAATTGACCTTATTATTAAAAAATTAAAAATACGTAAATCAGCTGGTTATGACTTAATTGCTAATAAATCTTTAAAACATCTAGGCAATAAATCCATAGCAGCATTTACTAACATTTTAAATTCCTCTCTTCGTCTTCACTATTTTCCTAATAATTGGAAATTAGCTGTAATAACTCCTATATGTAAACCAAAGAAAGATCCTAGACATCCTTCGAATTATCGCCCTATTAGTTTACTTTCTTCCCTTTCGAAAATATTTGAAACTCTCTTACTTCATAGAATGATTCAATATGTTATGATTACTATACATAATAATATTATACAACCAACTCAATTTGGATTTACTCACCAACACTCTACTCTTCACCGATTATTACGCATCACCTAAAAAATAGAAAACTCTTTTCATTTAAAACATCATTCTAAAGAATGCTATATTTCTAGATATTGAAAAAGCTTTTGACAAGGTTTGGCATGAAGGTCTCATATATAAACTAAATATCATTGGTACTACTATCTATCTTGTAAATATTATTAGAAATTTCTTAACTAATCGATAATTTACAGTTAAATACAATAACTTCTTTTCAAAAAAATTTAATATATCTGCTGGGGTACCTCAAGGTTCCTGTCTCTCTCCTCTCCTTTTCAATATTTTTCTATATGATATGCCAAAATTCATTTATTCAGATTTAGCTCTTTTTGCTGATGACACTGCCCTTATTACTTCACATCCTCACATTCTAACTGCAAAAAACAAACTACAAACAGATCTTAATCAATATTCTAACTGGGCTAATAATTGGAGAATGAAAATTAACATGACGAAATGTCAAGCAAAAATATTCACTTTATGTAAACCCAGTGGCGGCTGATGGGTATTCGCACGTTCGCATGTGCACACCCAAATTAATTCGGTGCCATTTCTCTGAAACATCTTTTAACAAGAGGGGAATACAAGTCCTCTCAGAGCATTTACGAAACATGGTATTTCAAAACACGCGGCATTCGGAAGCTGCGATTGCCGGTCCGTCCACCTTTCCTTCGTGAAAGCCTGCGGGAGCACACTCGGGAGAATGCGACCGAGGAAACGGCGACCTAGGCTACCGCGGGACTGCAGGGGAAGGAGGGGGAATAACGGTGGCTTATGGAGCAATCCCGCCGCGGTGCTCCCTCTATGGCGCCTGCGCAGTGGCGATCACGGGAAATGCCTTGACGTGTCTCGAAGATATAACACTCGAGTAGCACAAGATTTTTAACAGTAGTAAGTGTGACATTGAACGAAGAAAGTGTGAGATATCTCTCCACTTAAATGAGCTTTCGCACTAGCGCGCGAAACGCGAACGCATTGCTGTTCATTGCTGCGTTCATGAAAATGTTAATTGTATATATGTGTATTCTCTTGTGTTTTAAAGTGAGTTGCAATTACAAAACCATTTCGAAGTATTCAAACCCCTATTGTATTTTGTAAACGTAACTATTAGGCTACGTTTCAATGTTTTGAGAAACCGAAATCAAAGAGTTATTTTTCTGTCAAGGGTGTTTGTACAACTAACAATGAATAGCGTTGAAAATATGAAACGTAAGAAATCAATGATTTCAATGAAAAAGCCACAGATAAAAATTGCTGAAAAGAAACAATGGAATGGAATTGTTCGGCATACTATCAGACTTCATAAGATGATTTGTGTTTGTCATTATTAATGTCAATATGTGTAAATGCATGCAGGTAATGTGTGTGTGTGTGTGTGTGTGTGTGTGTGAGAGAGAGAGAGAGAGAGAGAGAGAGAGAGAGAGAGAGAGAAAACGTTGCACACCCTAATGGTATGACCACGAGCCGCCACTGTGTAAACCGACTTTCCCCCCTCCACTTACAATTAATAACACTCATATTCCTTGGCTCCCGTCTACTTCTTCCATAAAATATTTAGGAGCTTGCTTAGATACAAAACTTAATTGGAAAACACACATAAAAAACATTCTTCAAAAAACAAATTTAAAAATTCATAAACTCAATGCTCTTATTAACAATAATTCCTCCCTTCGTATTAAAACTGCCAAATTAATTTACACATCCATTATTCGTCCTTATCTAACTTACGCTTGTCCGATATGGTCTAATGCAGCTAAAACAAATATTAAAAAAATAGAAATTATTCAAAACAAATTCTTACGTTCATGCCCCCTGGTTTATCCCTAATTTGCAAATTCATAAAGAATTAAAAATCATTACAATTCATGAATATATTAAACATCATACTCAGCTATTCTTTGAAAATTTACCTTCTTTACACCATGCCCAACTTTTTAATCTCGGACGCACTTATAACTTTCCTCGTCGTATCCAATCAAAATTCCCAAAAGATAAATTTCGTCCTCCATAAATCTTCATTGCAATTATTTTCATCCTTTATTTACATTCCTTCTAACTTAACATTAAAAATTCTACATATCTTAAAAATATGATTAATAATTCCTAATTTTTATAAGGTCAGTGATCAGTTTATCAGTCAGGGGTCAGTGATCAAAACAGCCGTTACTATGTTGTTATTTTAAACTCCCTGAAAGACTTGTAGTCGAACAGGTAGAAATACATTTTTTTTAAATTAAAAAAAAAAGAACGGAAATTATCTTGGGTTATATGTTGCTGCCGTGTGTTTGTCCTTAAAACCAACTAGTTCTTTAGTTTGAAATATCTAGTGAATCAGAGGATGAGTTGACACCTCCAGAAATAAGAGAAAAAGTGAAAATGGTGTCCTCGGAATTATTGCCGCAACTTTTGTACTTTCGCAGGCGGATTGGTAAACCAAAGCCACCTGCGATAGGTAGGGTAGATGGTTTTGGCTGAATCCTGCACGTCAACTACCACGAAACTATTCAATGTAAAATTGTAAGTTATAATAGTTACCGTAAGTCGTAGAAACAATACCGTATGAAACTCGCTCGTTCCTCGCTTGTATCGTAATATCACACTCGTGTATTAATACCCATCATTACATCATCGTTTCTTAACGTACTCCTAAATACTCTCCTGGTTGCTTCGGATGGTGGCTTAAGCGCTTCTGGCGTCGGCATTGAAAACATAGTCCTGTCGAAACCTAACATTTTTATTTTGTAATTTACTGAAACTTAGATTCAAATTAAATACTACACATGATAAGAAAATGTTAACAACTCGAGAAAGATACTTCACAATCGACTATAGCACATTCCGTAGTAGACAATATGTCTACAAGAATATATAATATCTTCTTCTTGTAGACAAAATGTCTCTCTCATTTTGTATCATAAATTACTATTGCATAATCGTACCAATAATGTCTATGACACCAACGAATTCTTTATTTTTCAAATCACAATTTTTCTCACCCTAATACATAGTGTCAACTTTCAAAGTAATATTACATGTACTAACTTGACCTGAGAGAAGATCGTGATTGCTTGAATTTGCCAACACTGTAGGACAATGTACACATTAAAAATGTGCTTAGTTCACTGTTCAACACAATTTCAAACAAAATTGTCACAATTGTCTCTTCTCAGAATCTGAAAGGTCGTTTAACTCCGCATGTCTGCACACACTTTATCAATACACACACCAAAGAATCGCGAACATTTTTTTAGAAAGGCAATGAAAGGCATGAAAAAAAATCTTGTGAATGGTTCCGATATTGATGAACATGATTGACTCTTGAATTAAACGCAATGAAAAAAATACATCAAGAGACTTATTTGAGATACAATAATAATATGGAATGGAATATTTCCACTGTGAAAACACTAACTGTCGGTACTAAATAATTACCAGCCATTATGAATAATATCTAACCATTATGAATAATATTTACCGAATTTTGTGAAAATTATTAATGGAAGCTGAATTAATCATTTTATCCAGCCATTACACATTCTCTTCCAAAATTAATAACTTTGTCTAGGTACTATGCACATATGAGCTAGTCTGAGCGAGTCAAAATAATAATTTTTATTTTTTGTGGGCAGGAGGAGAAGCCCCGCCGTCGATCTAGGTATTATATTTTCTTGAGCCCCGGAATACCTACCCCTCTCTTTTGCCAACATTAGTTGAATTAACAATAAAAGATACCAACGAGCGTTGTAGACAAAATCTGATAACCCTAAATGTTTTCTCCCATGTAATAGAAACTATTTTGTATTGAAAAACGAACTACAAATTTGATATAAAATTGATTTTTTGAAAATAGCTAAATTCCCCACTCCTCATGCGCAAAGACGAAGTGACGGCTCAAGAAAACATGCGCAGGTAATATCAACCGGAGCTATCGGCTTGGATGGCAACACTAAAGACAAACCAGCAAACTACGGGTGAGCAGAGGGGCATCCTATGTAATCTAATGTGTAATCTATGTAATCTATGTAATCTAACGTGTGCCAGGAAAGCCTCTCCGCACACTCTTACTAACAATTGCATTTACGTTCGGAGCAACCAGAAAACTGGGAAACTCGACAAGGAGACAACACTTTCAGCATCTGTTATGATTGTGGGGAGTACGCAGATTTACGTTTTCATTTTTTACAAGCTGTAATTCGTGCTACCAACACATTTTATATTGCTAGCAATCTCACCAGCCTTTGGTTTCACTGCGGAAAGACTTTCCTGGGTCACTGTGCTTTTAGGATGCAGCTGACGTTTGGCTACGTTTGTCCAATTGCTGGTGAGGATCCAGCCTTTGCCATACACAATTAACACGAAACATCCTCGAGTCTGCACAACACATAGTTTCCAACATATTTTTGTCGAACATTTTTTCTTCCTTTTTTCCCAAACAAAATTTTCAGCTTAAAAGGTTAGAATAGAATAGAAAGGTTAGATTTCAGCCTAAAACGTTGGAGCGGGGCAAGACGTGCCGACATGAACTGGGTCAGAGTGGGAAGGGGTAGTTACAACAGAATCTTAAACACGGATTTTACTACCAATTCTACATTATATTGTTCAAGTGCTTTCAATACTTTTCCTCCAGATATGAGAGGAAGGTGCGAAGTGGGTCACAGGAGGGGGAGGAGAGGAGGGGGTGGGTGCGCGAGGTGGGCTTCCCGCGGGAAGCGGTCGTTAGCGCGACGCGCAATCAATCCGAGCGGAGCGGTGCAGCACAATGGAGCGGCTGCCCGCGTCCTCATACATCACGCCGCTATTGTCCACTCTGGGCGGCGTCCGCAGAATAACCGGTGGCCCGGCCCCTCGCTTGCCCCGTCGCCAGTGTCGATTGTCAAGAGGTACAAAAATGTCGCGGAATCGATACGAAATATTATCATTTCGCTTTTGTATTGTTACACATACGTCGCGTGTTCCGATTCCCAAATCACTGCATACTTCTTATGTTATTAAGTTCTGTATTAGCAAAAGCGTGGAAATTAATAAATTAAATAATTTGAAATGTTTTAATATCACAAATGAACACACAGTTGTGGATTCGACATTACACGTCTCGCTCTCTGAAAAATGCTATGCTATAAATTTAGCTATGGGAAGCATTTTACAACTAGCGGACACCAGATGCAAAAATGCTGCTGAACAAAATCACTCAAAATGTTTTTCCAACAACGCAGTACGCCCACTGACTAATAACAACAAATAAATAGTCATGTATAAAACCAACAAATGTGACATAATGGAATAAATTAAACATTTTAACAGAAACAATCTTCACGAATACTGAAATAACATTGTATAGTATAAGATAGTATATACTCGGTACAACAGTTTTTTACACACAGATTATCAAAAAAGTTCCTGATTCATAATGTCATTCCAAATATATAATGGCGAGCAGCCATAATAAACCGCCAATATTCAATGGTGGGCGGCCTTTCCTTTTTCTTTTCCACTGAGTATGAGAATTCAGTTCACACGCATACTACAGAAATAGGTTAAATAACCGTATTAAATATTTGCCTTTTTAAATTAAAGTCGAAATTGGTTCATTGTTTTTAGATTTTCCCTGGATAACTAATGAAGTCATCTTACAAATCTTATATTTGCCTTCACCAATGTTGAGTTGTTTCTTACTCTTGCGATGCAAGTGACACGTTCACAAACATCTAACAACAAAACAAGATACTAATTCAACAAACAATAATTTTATTAATAACACAAGTTATTGTTTCTACAAATACGATACTTTCTACATCTCATGTCTGAATTCCAGCTCACTCGAAAACAACCAGATTGACGACCTGGAATTTCCTTCTGCACCTCTGGTAAGCATGAAACTTTCAAAACATGCCAAACTCTTTTAAATATCCAATTATTTACAAAAAAATAATTCAACTGATTACACAATTCATAAATTACATATTAACTACCATTAAAATATATTTAATGTAACTAAAGAACGTAACAGGAATCTTTTAATGAATTTTATTTGGAAATATTAATATTTTTTTAAAAATTGATGTTTCCTGTAATATCTACTTTTAATGTCTCACCACTAATAATTTTTGTCAACTGTCAAAAAGAATTGAGTAACAAATATTCAAAAGGTGACATATTCATTTCGCATTAATTGAGTTCTTTTGTTTATACCAATAATTTTATTTCCAGGAAAAAACATGAGAGGTCTTACAATACATTTAGTAGGAATCTATTCATTGAGTTAAGCACGGTGTTGAAAATTGTAAAATTTGTGCTGCAACAACTTGTTCGCGAATTTCTCTTACTTACTCACTATATTTCCCTTATATATTTACTCACGCCCGCACGTTGGGCGCCCAATGCAACTGTTTTTTCTCTTATTCTCTAAACTACCTTGACTACCCTCGTAAGTGACGCCCTCACACGGCGAGCACAATAACCTAACTATTCATGCCTTTCTCTGTTTACCTGTCACGTGAACTATTTTTGCCCCGCCCTAGCTCTAACTTACAATTGGGTGCCACAATACCTTTGCTTTTCAGTTGCCCGTACCTCTGCTAGCTCGTATCACTATTATATCCTACCTGGTCGTGGTCCGCGCGCTCATTCCATACGGACTTGAGGTAGGGTCCGTTTCGTTCGTGCTTGGGTCAAATTTTACACAACTACTAAATAACGACACATGGATCTAAGACATTTATGAGCCATATGGGATGTTCATACATTTAATGTCGGATTCTTTTTCTCATATACCAAACATAGATACAATATGCCCCTCCGACTTGCGAAACATAACAACACAAAATACATAAACAACACAAAAAATACAAACATGCACACTGAAAATATAATACAAAATCTCATACACACACAAGAATGCGCATTCTGTCGTGACCTTTTTGATAGTTCCATTCTTAATCTAGTTATCAGGACTTGGTCTTCGACAGAGCCTTTTTCCTCGGACTTGCGCGTGAACAAACAAAAAAAAAAAAATAAAGTAATTGCGCAAATCGTGCCACTTCCCTTTTCGCAGTGATGTCGCTTCCTGTCAGCGCCTGTCGTTGCTAGTTGTAATGTGCAGTCTCCATGCACGCAGTCCCCGTTCAGCTGCCATCAGATCCCAGATGCACTCACCCCTTTAAAATTACCAAATGTACTCACAATTATTGTTCCTCGCAACTAATCGCGTCTTCCATAAATGTTCTTTCGATATCTCGCGACGTATTTAAATTTTACGACGCTCATGTTCCCCGCGCCTAACTTGCGCGAATAATGTCCATGCTAATTTTCCCGTGAATTTCGAAAACAAATTGTTAAAATTTAGTTCCACATCCTCTAAACAACTGATTTTACATAACTGAATATGAATTTAAAACTTTTGCACAATAATTTCGCGAAATTTCTCCAAAATCTAGCATAGCATCAAACGCGTGCGTTCACCGTCAACGCTCGACCTTATCTGTCTGTAACACATTTTACATTGTTGGTCCACAAAATCCATGTGACTGTCTTCTTTCAAACACATGCCCATCACTATAAGAAATGTTCGAAAACGTTTACGTTTTCACTGTTTTCGGGCGTCTTGCGTCTTACTATCGGCTTCATAATTTTACTAACTTTTATTTGGTAATTTACGTTACCGAACTTCCTGTCTTCCTTTTTTCAAAAACCTTTATTTTACGTCTTCTCAGCTCGTGATGACGTCATTTACCTCTTCGGCCGCTCTTTCAATTCTTTCTTAATCCTCTATGCTATGAAACTAAATATTAATTTATTACGAGCCCCACATAAATTCCCCCGCGCTGTGACTAATTTTGCCCTGATCTAAATATTTTTCTCTATAATTTCCGAAAGTTTGGCCAAAATCCATCCTGGCATTCGCTGGATATTCAATAAAACACGTCTTGTCATATACTTACAGAAGTACAACAATGGGTACCATGTTCTCAATCTTCGCCGTGTTATACATACAATTTACACAATTTATATTTTCGGAACCCATGGCTCGAATAATGTGATTTTTGTTTTAAAATGTTCCTGAATTTGGGTTCTATTCACTGTTTATAACGCCTATTTCTGCCCTTTATGTTTTCTATTACTTTCCTGATAATTATTATTACGCGGCGCTGTTGTCTATTGTTTATTTCATTCTTAGTTCCTCTTTGATTACATAAAAGTTCCGTGTTCCATGCATTCTTGCGGGCTAGTCTCACAAATCATTAAAATACCTTTCATTTTTATGAGACAATAATGGTCGTATCACGTTTGTAAGGTGTGCTTCTCAATTACGAAACTTTGTTTGGGGTAATAAAGGCATATCAATTGAAATTTGACATATTTAATCAAATGACGAATGAATTATATTGTTTCAGAGTTACCTTCAGACACAAAGGTATCTTATACTAGTATGTTTTTTATGCAAAAGAAATCAGGCATCTTTGATTGCGAACAGAAAAAACGCTTTTTGAAATTGTCACTTTAAAGAATGAAAACCCATTTTTGTAAACATGGATAACCACTTTAGGACAAATTTAGGTGCATATTTTTTCTGCTGTGTATTCCATTAAAATCCCACCTCCTAGAAGTTCATAATGACACAAGGCAGTCTGTTCTTTTTTGAATAATTTATATCGCTATTTATATAAAAGAAATAAAGTGAAATACTGGATTTAATAACAGGTAATTAGATACAATAATAGTTACAAGACTTTGTTGTAGTTACATAATTATGGGGAAATACTTTATACTACTTTTGACACAAAACATATCATTCCATTCATAATATTCTACGTGTGCAACCATTCCAAAACCTCTACACTATAATTGCGTTTTTTATCAAACGACTAGACATTGTTTGGTATGAGGTGACTAACATATTTGATATTAATAAGTTTTTCTTTGCTTATTTTCTGCGGACCATGAGTAAATAAACTCAGCCCAATGAAAGTTGTTATTTTCTTCTTGGCACTCTTTCCTCAATATGTGATTGAATGAAATTTATTGAAAATAGCTCATTCTCATCTGAAAAAATGGTTTACTTCTTTTATGTTTAATCACACATGTAGCTAGTCATGTAGTTTCTTTCGTTTTCCTCGGGGTCCATATTCATATCTCTGGTCATTTTTCAATTACCTTGGTACCTTCGAAGCCACCTTCGATATTTGCGATACAACTGCTTTCCTCGTTTTGAGACTTCCTTTCGTCATTTTCATTGTAGTTGTTTTTACAGGGACTCTGCACATGACCTATGTAATGGAAAGGTTGTGAAGAATACTCAAACAAGGTACTTTAATACCATGTAATTCACCACGTGCTTTAGCAACCAACAAGTACTGCGGAAGTCGTTCATATTTTTTATTCAGATAATTCCGTGATCAGATATTTGTATCACTAGTCTCTCACAAAAGCGTCATGGAAACGTTCCAATATGATCCTTTACCTTCTGAATTTCATGTGGAGAAATTCAATATACTCGTATCCGGCAAGCTTCTCTGTTTTAAATTACACAAATCAAATTTTGTTGCGAGTTGTATTCACCCGAACTGTCGTTATTTTCAAGGAGGTCAGAAACATTTCCCTAAAGACAAGCACCACATCGAACTTGTAATATCTTGAGAAGATTTCTGTTGGTATTATTTTCTTAGTTGTGCGTATTTGTCTGAAATAATAAAAATGACGTGGTTCCTTTTGTACAAAAGCCATTCAATAATTTATGTAAAAATAATCAACCACCAAATATCACTTGATTCTGAATAAAGAAAATAAGAGGATGACAATTGTGTTTGGTAGTTAGTTCAACCTCTGACAACTGCCAACACAGCGCAGACATCTCTTGGTCTTATTAACAAAAATTATTTCTGCGTCTGAAAAGTTCAAACTTATGTCTCAGAAACGTTAAAAATAGTTCTTGGATCCTTTCTCGTATACAGAAAGCGATTAGTTTAAAATGTATGTTTTATTGTCTTTTTACATTCATATATTTTTTATAAAATCATTTCGTTTTTATCATTTTCGAATTTCTAGTAAATAATATACGAAATTTCACTTCTGCAATTTCTGCTGCCTCCAGCTGATACCCAGTTGACGCACTATTGCATTTCCCAGGTTGTCTGAATTGTGCTGTATGTACATTGAAATCGAATCACTCAACTGAATTAAACAGAGGCAAGTGTTTCAATTTGTCACGAGGTCCCGGAACCTCTTGAGATCTACAGTTTGTGAACTAACGTTGCTGAAAGCAATTAAACCCAAATTAGACTGTGAGCCCTCGGTCAGGTGACGACTTGGACTCCGATATTCCTTTAATAACTATTACTCCATCGTAATCTCCCGTCAACCATAACATCAGTGAGGTAATATTCACTTATGGAGGGAGTGTAACTTATCGCAAAAGATACTGAATTACAAGTGCGTGTTAGGACTCCTAAGTACCTCTCTCGGTCAAAGTCGAGATTACTACACTTCTCCGCCATCAACTCGTGGGTCAACTCCAATGTGAATTTCAGCTCTCGGGAGCTATGACCCATTAGCCAGTCCTGGAAGGCCAAACAACATATAACCTGAAAGCAGCTCTCCTTCGTATTAGTGGTAGCGCTAATTCACAGGAAACTGAGCAAAGCGTGGAATTGGAGAAACCAAACACGCTCTTTTTAATTTTTCCGCCTAAAAAAATATATCCACACGGTAGAACGCAGAAATCTACATCCAGTCAACCTGTGAGAAGGGAAGTGAGCAGTTAAATTTGTCGTCGACATCAAAAGAGCTGCACAATCCTGCGACGGCGCCGGCTATTGAGAACTACCGGGAATTCCCATATTTCGAGCACCCTCTCCTGCAATTTCCATCCACCCCTTTTCCGCCGCCGTCGCCGTTCAGTTGCGGGGAAACACGTGCTCCGTTTGCAAACGAGCGTTTACAAAACGAACCCCGCTTCCGCTCCGCCGCTCGCTCCTTCCCTCGCCCGCGCTCCCGCGGGGCCTTTGAGTCCCCACTCACTCTCCCTCCCTCGCGCGCCCGAATCTCTGCGCTTTCCGGGAACCTCTGTGCCTGCTACGCCGCCGCTCTCCGCTTCCACCGCCTCTACTCATTGATTGCTAGTGATTCCGGGTGCGTCCACTTTTCTATTAATTTTAATAATAATAATTATTATTATTATAATAATTCTTTTCTCAATATATAAGACTATGCAGAAGCTGTGGTCATCTCAACAACTGAAATAAATATGTTTATGGGGTAGGGTGAATTCCTAACAAAATGACGTTGATAAATATGCTTTGGTCATACATAACCTGTGTATTTGTCCTTATGGAAAAAGAAAATAAAAAAATGACAAAGAAATAATAACAATAACAACAACAATAATATTAATAATATTTATTCTCATCTTGTTTTACAGAGATAATGCACATGTTTCTTGGAATTACTAACCATCAATAACCAATTGTGTTGTCGTGATGACATGATGGGAGAGAGTGTGTATCGGGAGAAAGATGAACTCGGTGTTGGTTATATACAAAATGGTTTATTGTAAGTTCCTTTGCAAGTACGTTACCCTCACAGAGGCTACGCAGCCCAGCACTCAGTCGGTCGTTGCCATGAGGAGGGTGGGGGAAGGGTGGCAGGTAGCGGCGGCAAATCCAGCGGCCTCAAGGCGGCGGCGGCGTATGCGGCGGAGAAGGTGGCGGCCACAAGGCGACGGCGCAGGCGGCGGTGAAGGCAGATAGGTTGGCGATGGGTCGCTCGGTTCGGAACGGCGTCGATTCCCGTCTCGGTCAACCCGAAGGCAACCGTAGAGCGGGACGCCGGCGATCACTACCGCACTCACAAAGAGCGGGAAACGAGCGACCACTTCTTAGGCCGGGCCCGGTCTTATATACCGCCGGGCCAGCCCATCCCCGGCGTCAGCGGGGGTGGCGTTGCCTTAATTGGTGGGCACCCACAGGGGTGCGGGGGGGTGGCGAAAGGTCGGCCTGGACATCTGGTCGCCAGACCAGCGCGGCCCGAGCGGAGGGCGGGCGGTGAGGGGCGCAAGACGGCGTCGCCTCACCACAGTGTTGGTTTGCAATACTGGGTTTATAATTTATTATCTGTCTACTTCTACGCAGTATTTTTTGTGTGTGTGCCATGAGTTTTTTAATATATTTTTTTTAATTTACTATCCAAATTTATGTGAACATACAAATATAAAATACCTAGCCTTAAATCATAAAATAAGTGATTTATGACGTTCTCAAAATTATTACATTCTACAGAAATTCAATTAGATAAATTTTATCCGAAACTACCTATTTACGCAGCACCCAAAGTAACGAGAAAGCAGTACAGTTCGAAGGAGTGCACACAGCCTCCCAAAGGTGATCGTCTCCCCACTGTTTGATGGAGCCTATCTACCCACGCGCTGCCTACCTACTGATCTCTTCGACTTTCCTTTCCCCACCTCTGCGAATGTTCCTTCTCCTCCTCACCTCTGCGAGTGTTCCTTCCCCTCCCCACCTCTGAGAATGTTCGTTCCCCTCCCCACTGCTGCGAGTGTTCCTTCCGCTCCACCAGTCGCCTGCGCCTTTCCCGCCGGTGCGGCGAGGACCTCGTTCGGCGCCTGCCCGCCGCCAGAGCCGGCGTACAGGTGTACAGGTACACACGCAACCCCCGCCACGCAGCCCCTCCGCCCCCGCCGCCGAACCGGCGCCGATTTACGGCTTTAATTAAAATCGCCCACGCGCCGCGCCGTTTTTTTTTTTCCCCCTCTTCGCCGTCGCCTGCGCCACCGACACCATCGTCACCGTCGCCCCCTTACCTGCCCTGTTATTTACCGTACGCGCGGCGCCGCCGGTCGAAGGCGGCGTAGGTGGAAGCGCGGTCTGGGGTGATGGTGACGTCATCGAGGTGGTGAAGGGAGAGGCTGCCTTATCTTCCAGCCTCAACAGATATATGTGCCTGCTGCGGCTATCGCCCGCTGCAAATATACCGCGCACATATTTCGTAATAGGGAGAGCGACGACCGCGGCGCCTTTAGCGGCGGAGCCTGTAATTGCGGCGTTATGGGTCGTTTGGCGCCGGACGGGGCGCGAGAGACCCGCTGCCGAGTGGCCTGTCACCCGTCGGCCCCGCAACACACTCGCGACCACGCCGCCCTCATTCCACCGTAAAACTCATTCCCCCGTGCTAGCGTCCTCCTTCGATCTCTCTTTCATTCTCACTCCTTCAGCATCTCTTTACTAGCATTATTAGAACTCCTCCAGAGAATCCTTGCTTCGAGAAACGTATAACTGTCATCTCGTAATCGGAGGTTCTCTTTCATTTCGAGAACACCGTCTTCTGTCTCGCCTGAAATGTTTCTCACCGTCATTCTCCATTTCATACTTTGCTCAGAACTGTACATTGGGGTCTACTGGACCGCAACATCATTTGAAATTTACACCGAGTGGAAAGTTCTGACGACAGCCGCAAAGCGCTTCACATAAATTTGAATTATATCGTCAGCTTGCCCTCACGCTATTTAAAGTATCAGTTGATGCCAATACTTTGCCGAGGATAGAAGCTGGTGCAACTAGGGCCTACTAGAACTCAGTGTGTAGATTCTGTTTGTTCCGCACACAAATAATAAAATGGAAGTACTATTATTCCTGTAATGCTAACATATTATTGCTATAACATAACAATGGTAGTTCATAGCATTTTTGTTTCATCTGTGTTGTTATGTGATGATTTCAATGTGTGTTTGTAATCGTTATGTTAAAATCTGAAGAAATATTAAACGATACAAAATACTATAAATGTTGCCTTTTTACTTTCCATTTTCGTGTTTTTTTTTCTTGTTTTCATGTATTCTTAAATGAAAATAAAAAATAATAACACACTTTTGAATCATACATAATTTTCCGAAATGTTTGTAATAATAAACATCTCTGGGGTACGTGAAACCCCAGTGCGCACTTCATGTAGTACAAAATGCAGTTACAAGGTTAAAACCTTCGAATTCTCCTTTTTAACACGCCTCCTTTTCCATACGCTTCCATCCAATTCGCCTCCCTTTCCGCCTCTCCCCTCTCTCTCTCTCTCTCTCTCTCTCCCTCTCTCGTCTTTCATCCCACACTGAATATTCTACGTCTTCCTTTCCACTAGCTACCTATTCTTTTGCACCATCTTCCAATGTTCCATATCCTACCTTGGTCTCTTACCAACGGCATCCCCGTTTACACGTCTTTCGTTGTTCTTGTTGCTAGGTTTGTCTGCCCACACTTGTTCTACAACTCTGAAGCACCGTCTGCTGGCGATTAAAACGTGACATTTTGCCCTCTCTCTAACGGCACAGCAGGCAAATATGGCGTTGGCTTTTACGGTATGTAAGATTTTCTTCTCATTTCAACTGTAAATGGTACGGTTTCAAACTGAGCGGTTAAGGAAAATATTAGAACACGAGAAGATTAGCTTTCGCGACATTTACTACTGCAGTTCATGCGCACAAACTCTAGAATATATATCCCCTGGTACATGAAAAGTTCTTAGACGTCGTAACAGAGGTAGTAGTATGAAATACAATAAAATATCTTATGGATTTTTTACGCTTTATTCACTTCTTGAAATATAACTTAATGTTCACAATATCAAGAAAAGTAGTTTAACTTAAGTGTTAGGTAATAAAGATAAACCTATTTTCCTTAGTATTTATAGCCATTCAAATTAAAATAATTACGGCAACGAATTGATAATCGCGGCATACAGAGAAACTTAATAAAAATCACCACTATTCTAAATGTCGGCATTCTTTTGCTCGTAGATAGTGATGATTGAAATCAACATGGATATTAAAATAAAAATTTCTCTTTCAAGGACATATTCCCAATAATTCAAGCTTTAAGAAATTTGAAGTTAGGAATATTACTTGGGTTAGTATTCTTGTTTCTGCGTATTGGTACGATAGTTAGATGCCAAGTTAGTACTTTCTAAATGGGAAAATTCTTTTTGGCGATATTGCTAGAAAATGGAATATTCAATCCCATTTCATCAAATCAATTTTATTTAACTGTTAAAAAATTTTTAGTTTTAAAATACCGATCATCAAATGCTCGTCTTATTAATCAAACATTGCTCGAATCTCATTGCGTGTATTCACACACTAGCCTAGGAATACACAATAATTATTTTAACGAACGCATTTATACTCGCAACCAAAAACCAACAAAATAAATCCCTCACTTAAGTATAGTTTAACCAGTAGCCCGTAATTCTACATGTACACGGAGATCCAATTTTTTCCCGCATGGCTGTCGAGTGTCAAAGTAACTCGTGCCCCACATAACCCGGGGGGCGGCGTGCAAACAGGCGGCACCGCGCACGCGGGCGCAAGCCGGAGTGCAAGCTCCCATAAATCTCTGTTGCGGCGCGAAAAGACGCGAGCGCCGCTGTCGGAGGCTCACACACCGCACAATGCTTCAGGCTTTGGTGTCGCCGGCTCGTCCGCTACTACCGGCCTTGGCCTCCACGGCTCTGGGCAACAATTGTCATTACTGCTTTGTCGCTGACCCGGAGGACCTATGGTTCGAGAACCGACGGTGGCGGATATGCGTCTGTAGCTTTGAGGGCTTCGTTGAATTCAGTCACTATCTGGTCGAATATTCTAGCGGCCGGTTCCTCTAATCGATAGTTTTCCGTGGTTTCTTCAATAAATACCAGACGGATCAGTACCTTAACAAATGGCCAACTTTCCACGCACGATCTTTCTATCCTCAACTTTGCTCCCTCTGTTTCCCTTATATTCTCACATATTTACATGCACACATATATACACTATCACACATTTACATTACTATCACTACCATACATTTACATTTGCATACACTATCACATATTTACACTACCACAAGACAAGTCGAAAGTTTACAGCTTGGTGCGGTTCGAGCGGAGAATTCCGGAGGGGAAATCTCAGGAAAGGAAGTGCAGATCGTCGCCTTCCCGGGGCATTACCTCTTTTGCTAATGGTTTGCATTGGTTTCTCCAATGTGTCCTCTCCCTCTTTAATCACAGACTTCTAAGATCCATCACACCGATTCTCCTTTTTATATTTATTTTATTTTTGTTTAGCTTCTACCTCTTTGCATACTACGCTTTTACCACTCTTCTATATCTGCCGTGTTTACTTCCCCGTCCCTGCCTTCATTCGCTTGATCGTGAGTTACCTTTGTTTTGCATCTTCGTGTCATCTCCTTAGCGTATTTTCATTTTTTCTTTTCAATGGTTCTTCCTTGTGACATTCACACATTTCTTTCATATTTACACATTCTTTTGTTGCTATTGAGTTTTTGCCATTTTCTCTCTACTAAACTTTGCGTACTTGCGGTTACATCTACTATTATACGTAGGTACTTTTAAAAAAGTATGAGTAGCAATATACATTGAATGAGTTTCCTCCAATGTTTGTGAACGCTTCGTAACCAGAAATCCAAAATATTTATCATGGGTCAATTGTTGAAATTTGCATGCAGCTGAAATGCTTACTACAAGCAACAGTTTGAAATTAGCTACTACATCTCCAAAAAATGTCAGCGTTCTAGCGCAACACATATTTTATTTCTGATACATGATCACAGCCTTTTATGAGACAAATAGTGTAAACACACCCGACATTATTGTATACACAATCTGCTGTAACTCATTGAAAAATATGGTACTATATCGTTCTCGTTCTATTTGGAAAGAGATGAAAGAGTAATGTAATGATTCTGGTGGTAATTCTGGTAATCAGATTATGTCCTTGGAGCCATTTGCCAACCACTTACTCAAAGTTGTTTGACTGAATGTACACTGCACTCTTGATGCGATGAAATATTCTGTGCGAAGTTCATTGAAACAATTTTCACGTGTCATAAATACATAAACATAATACGGCAATTATAAAGGGTCTTCCATGAAATTAAAACATTGGAAAGAAATGATATCAGTATACTTTACGTTAATGTAAAGAAGGTTTATTCCCTTGTTATCAAAGCTCGGCAATAGAGTTTTTCTGTCAAAAGGTCGTTATTTTCCGGCGCATGATTGCAATGCTTCCTCTCCTTAGTTCGAAATAATTTAACCCTACCCAAGGTCAAAATACTGGAACTTAGCGGCGAAAAAGAATTAAAATTTTCCTTTTCTATATGATTCGCTTTGCTCTCACAAACTCGTCACCAACGTCTTTTGGATATTGCATTAATTGATAGTAAGTTTCTAGGATTTTATCGAACAACATTCAGTAATGAGCTACAGATTTTTAGAGATATCCGTTAATTGAAAACAGTTGAAATAAACGGTTTCTCTACAATGATTCGTTACTCTGAGTTTTTTCTTCTTCAGAAAGGAAATTTAGTTTTATTAATACATATAACACCAAAATGCCACTTTTAAATTCTGCGAACTCGGATCACAAACCCACGGTCCTGCAACCACAAAGTCTGAAACCCTTACTTGTTTGCGTAAGTATGTTTAGAGAGGCGAGACACAGCGGCACTGGGCGGAATGCTGAATCTAGAATAGTCGGTGTACACGAAGTTCGGAAATTAAAAATGCTTCAAAAATATTTTAGAAGTAAAAATATTTTTAAAAAATGGCCAAATGATATTTTGTCGTTTAGTTACAAACCAAGTACCTGTCCAAACTTACAAGTCGTTCTAAAGCGTATGCAGATCACGAGAATCACCCTGAATATTACAATTTCGCTATAGGAACTCTTTTTCCTCAATTGTAGCACAATATGCTTTTCGACTTCAACGTAACCCATTAATAATGTTAAATACAAGGAAAACATTGACAGCTGGAAAAATAATAAGGGGCACTGAAAATCGATGTGACTTTTCAGATAAATTCGACAACTGAAACCATCTCAATGCATAAAACAGAATATAAATATGAACGGGTAAAAAAAAACGAACAAGAATATAAGAAAAAATTAAATGAATAGAATTAAAATGGATAATCATTTAATGAAGGAAAGACGAAGTCGCAGAGGGGCGGGGGAAAGGAGAAAGAAAAAGAAAAAGAGAAAGGAAGAAAGAAGGTAAGAAAAATGAAGGAAGAAAGGAAGAAAGAAAGAGAAAGAAAAGTGACAAAAGTAAGTGCAAATGAAAGGAAAGGGAGCGCAAGCCAGCCGCGAGGGGTAGCGAGGGCGGCTGAGACGTGTTCGGTGGCAGTGCACGGGCGGGGCAGGGCGGGCGGGGCGGGGCGGGGCGGGCGGGCGGGGCGGCGGGGCGGAGCGGGGCGGGCGGGGCGGGGCGGGGCGGGGCGGGGGCGGCGCGTGGTGGGGCGGGGCGGGGCGAGGTGGGTGGCGCCGACGCCGTCTGTAATTGCGAGTTTATGGCCTGTTACCGCGCCGATGCCGGCCGAATACCGGCGACGCTGCTTCCGCTGTCGGAGGCGGCAGGGGCTGGGGTGGCAGTGGTACGGAGCGGTCCCGGTCCGTAGCCTCGCCCCGCGGCACGAGGGTGTCGCGTCTCCGAGAGCCGTCTCCAACGCACAGACTTCCCCTCGTCTGCCTCCGATGCACTTACTGCTTGGACTCCTTCAAAGCGCGTTCGTCAGATATTTCCGCATGTTCATTGATTGATTGATTAGTGTAGTGACTCATGACCACAAATGGGGGCAGTCAAAATCATACTACCATTTTTAGTTCAGAATTTTGTTGTTCTTTCAGTCAATTTGGGTGCAGTAACAAAAATGAAGTAGCGTTTGCACTGGATCTACTTCAGCATTCTTTATTTGTAAGATAAACACGCTTAATCATTGTTACAAGTGACAGCTCATGATACTATCTCTTAATTAATAGATTGATTGCTTCCGGGCGCGTCAACTGGTAAAGTCATTACTCCTGTAAGAGTAGTGCATGTTTTATTGACAGTCATCTTCCCCGGTTGGAAGATGATATCCGGGGCGAACCTAAACGTCGGCTGGCGAGGTTTTCTCCAACCAGGCATCTCCCACGAGAGGGGCGCCGCCCCAAGCGGGACAGGTTCTAAGTCCCTGACCGTGTCCCTGCATGTGAGGCAATGTAGTGCATGTAAATGTGTGTGTGTGTAAAGGGAGAGGAGAGGACAAAGAAGAGGAGGGAAACATCGCGCGTGGTCGTAGGCCCACTTTTTAAGTACTGCCTCGGCATTCTCCTGATGTTGCTCAAAGAGACCACGGAAAACTACCGATCAGAGCAACCGGCCGCTAGGATTCTCCTCCAGACAGCAGCTGAATTTGACCTCTGTAGCTAGTGTCAAAAATCCAGGTGAACGCTGTCAAGACTCGAAACCTAGGACATCTCAGTCGTAGGCACGGCAGTAACATTAGTTGATGCCTTATCCACCTAAGTTAGTCATATCGAGGGTTCTCGTTAAATTCTTTCACATGTTGAACAATCCGCATCATTTAACACGGATGTAAGGAGATATTTATTTACAATTAAAATTTTCTCTACTAGAAGTTCCTGCGTAAAGGTCGCTGAAATATTTGACTATACAAATAAAATTAGACAAAAAATCTTCGAAAAAAAAAAATTTTGCTACTTAGGAATACGTAGAATCGGGGTTTTCTGAGAAATTACTAAAATTACACAACACAAACATCAAACTACATTAAAATATTTACATGTTACCAAAAACAGTTTTACAAAATTAATCTATTAACCATATTTACTTAGTCTAATTTTAAAATTTTTGACATTCTGAAGGAAAGTCTTCAGCACTGCAGCAGGTAATTTGTTCCAATTTTGTATCGTTCAGTTTACAAATGAGAATTTACCTACATCTGTTCTCTGTTTTCTTTGCCGAATTTTGAAACCATAATCCTTCCGCGCGACGCAAGTTGGTTTTGATAGTCTTTCCCGTACTTCACCCCACAGACGATCCCCTCTTATTGATCTGAATAATGCACAAAGACGCGATTTCTCTCTGCGTTTGTCCAAAGGTTCCCACGATATAAATTCAGAATTTGAACGTCCTCTCCTAAAAACTTTTGCAGCATATTTTTGTACTTTCTCGGGAGATTTTATTTGCCCTAAACGATAAGGGTCCCAACATATGGAGCCAAATTCTAATATCGGACGTAATAGAGACGTGTACCCTTATTCCCTTGATTTTCCACTTCGTTTTCTAAGTATTCTAATTAAAGTGTAATGCCTTCCACGCCTTTTTCACTACATAATTTACGTGTTCTGTCCAACCCAGATCCTCATTTCGTACAATTCCCAAATATTTACAGCATTTAGCCCTCGAAATATCCTGATTTCCTAATTTATATATGATATTGTCTGTCTTTCTAGAACGCACGAATCTAATAAACTTGCACTTGCTGGGATTTAATTTCATTTCATTTGTGATAGCCCATGATTCTTGCTTATCTAAATCAACCTGCAATATTTCTGTATCACTTGTGTTTTTAATTTCCCGATAAATTATAGAATTATCTGAAAAAAGACGTATTTTTGATTGAATTCCCTGCCAAATATCATTAATATACGCTATAAATAACAACGGACCTAGGACACTTCCCTGTGGCACTCTGGACGTTACTTCCGCCGTCGAAGAGAAATTTGACCCCATTCGCACCCGTTGAGTACGCGAGCTTACTAATTTTTTGTATTAATTTATCATGGGGAACGAGGTCGAAAGCTTTTGTGAAATCTATAATAATTGCATGAACAATGCAATTATTGCAACTTCATCCAGAGAATCAGCAATGTCCTGACTGACAGTGACTACCTGACTCTCGCATGAATATCCTTTTCTAAAACCGTGTTGCCCTTCGTAAACGATGTTATTCTTATCCCAAATTTCGCGTAAGTATTCTGCCACTAAATATTCCATTTGCTTACTCACTACAGACGTTAGACTTACTTACTGGGCGATAATTTTCAACAGTTTGACGCGAGCCTCCTTTGAAAATTGGGACCACTATGGCATCTTTCCAATCCCGAGGAATACATGAATTGTTCAGTGATATCTCGAAAAGCTGTAATAGGTACGATAACATAGCTTCTCCCCCTAATTTGAGAATTTCCCCCGAAATTCCGTCCGGTCCCGTTGATTTCTTATTACATATTTTGGCAATTCTTTTCCTAAGTGCTCTCGGATTTAGTACAAAATTTTCTTCGCATTCGTTTACGGTGATCTTCCTTTTATCTGCAAAAACTGACGCGAAAAATTATTAATATTTACTTTTTGTTTATTGTCTGCCACTAAGTTATTACTACCGTTTCTTAACGACGGGATTTCATCGCGATTCCCCTTGCGCCTTCGTACGTATTTAAAAAAATTGCTTCAACTTTTATTTTCATCACTAAGGATCGTTTCCAAATACCCTTCCTGTGCTAATACTTTCGCCTCCAATAGTTCTCTCGTTAGATTCTTAAATTTCTTATAACGTTGATCACTTATTTTTCTTTCCCCATATGCCCGCTTTGCTTTGCTTTTTAACTTTCGTAACTATTATTATAATATACTGGATCGGGATTTCTTGTTATGATTTTATGCGGTACGTAGAGATCCATACACTTATTAATCTTCATCTTCTTCTTCTTCTTCTTCTTCTTCTTCACTTCACGGATCAGGGAAATTCCCTGTTCCGGCTTCGTTACACCACCTCTGTCGTGGACGGCCAATGTCCCTTCTTCCTCGTGGTCTGTACAGAAAGGCATGTCGGGGGATCCTTTCGTGAGACATTCTTCCTAAGTGCTGTACCCACCGTGATCTGTATTCATTTACTTTTTCATTGATAGAAAATATATTAAGTTCCTTTCTTATATCTTCGTTTTTTATTTTGTCCATTACGGTGCAGCGTTTTACTCTCCGAAGGAATTTCATTTCCGAGGCTTGTATCTTCATTTTATCTTGTTTTCTTAATGTCCATGATTCACACCCGTAAAGCAGTTGTGGTACTGCCATGACTTTATAAAATTTTAACAGTGTCTCTTTTCTAGTTTTATTGCGAAGATATTTGTTTATTGTTCCACAAGTATGTTGAGAGACAAATGGTTTGCATATTCTATTTAACTGGTACAAGGTTTTTTTTTTATTTCGAATTTGTTGGAAAGGTTGTAATTTTGTTTTTATATCATCACTGTAATCGTATGTGATATCACAGCCCAAATAATTAAAATGTTTCACTAGCTCTATTACTTTGTCTTTGCTCTGAATGCCATCACTTTAGTTTTAGAGACAGATATTGAGAGACAAATGGTTTGCATATTCTATTTAGCTGGTACAAGGACTTTTGCAGACTTATTTCGTTCTCTTCTATAATTATATGATCGTCAGCATACAGAAGTTATTGTAGAGGTGTATTTGGATTTATCCAAATACTTGGTTTACTTAAACTTTTCCATTCTCTTACAATGTTGTCAATATAAATATTAAACAATGTGGGGGACAAGCTACACCCTTGTCTTACACCTCTGTTTACTTCTAACTCTTCCAACATTTTGTTCTGAACTTGTAAATTAATACTTGTTTTGTGATAGAGGGATTTAATAACTTCTATCAAGTGGAAAGGATAGCCCCTTTTTCGAAGAATCTGCCAGAGAAGTTCACGATTAACTCTATCAAACGCTTTTTCATAATCTATAAAAGCGATGTGGGTCTCTAAATTGAACTCTCGTCTCTTTTTATAATTTTGTTTATGGTAAACACGTTGTTTGTACACGATCTTCCTTGTCTGAAACCACTTTGTTCTTCCAATAAGAGTGAATCTGAGATTGTTGTGAGCCGTTTATTTATTATTTTTGTGTAAACTTTACTTTACTGTGTAATTGTAACTTTATTGTAATGGACTTAACTTTACTTACTTAACGTAACTTTACTTTACTGTGTAATTTTACTGTGTAAACTAAACCGTTGATTAACAAGCTTATTCCTCTGTAATTCTGTGGCTGGCTTCTATTTCCTTTTTAAAAAGAGAGATGACTTTTGCTTTCTTCCATGCATCAGGTATTCGGCATTTTCTCCAACAATTATTAAATAGTTCAAGGAGTCTGTTCTTCAGTTCTTCACCTCCATTTTTAGGAGTTCTGCATTGATACCATCTACCCCAGGAGCTTTTCTATTTTTCATGCTTGACAGTGCATATTCCATTTCTTGTTTGCTCAAAGGGTCTATCTGAGGTTGTTGTATTGTGACTTATCTTCATCGATTACAGTTGGGTCATATAAAAGATCTTTATAATATTTTATCCAGTCATCTTTCTTTATTACATTTAGTTCTGCTTTGTCCTTTTCCTCTGATTTTAGATGTTTCATGATCTTGTAAGCCAGATTCTGCCTCCATGGACATCATTTTCAATTGTGTTGATAAAAAGGTCCCACGATTCTTCCTGAGCTTTTTTCACTAATTGCTTTGCATGGTTCCTTTTTCGTATGTAGTTTTCTTTCCTCTCTTTTGTTGTTTTCTGAAGTAATTCTTGATAGGCATAACATAATCTATCAGTGATCTTGTGTTGCCATTGCTCCAGGTAAATTTATTTATATCCTTTTTCCTAGAGAAGGTATTCATTATTTTGAAGTCATTAGCTGTAGCAAATTCCCTAAGTTCTTGCCCATTTTTCTTGATAGTTTCTTCTCCAAAGCATCTAACAACATTTGGAATTATCTGGTTTCCTATGCGAGCGTTTAGGTCTCCTGCAATTATTATATAATCATTTTTGTTACATTTATCTAAACTCCTTTGAAGAGTTTCATAAAATGCATCGGTGTCCTCTGTTCTTCCTTCTTCTGGTGCGTACACTGCTAGTACAGTTAGATGTCCTCTTGGAATTTGGAATAGTGTTTCAAGTATACTTTCACTGTAATATGTATAGTGTAAGAGTTTAGTTTTCCATTTCGAATCCATTAATAAAGCAACCCCACTGCATGCTCTTTTATTGGTGTCTACTCCACTATATATTAATGTGTAGTCATAGAGATCTTTTGTTCCTTTACCCTTCTTTTTTGTTTCAGAAATAACTGCAATATTTACATTCCTTGCTTTTAGCTCTCTCTCCAATTCTGCCTCTTTATTATTTAGCCCTCTCACATTCCATATACCTAAAATTAGTGTATCCGTTATTCCCAATCGTTTTCCCTTATTCTTGCTAGAGTTGTTATAGTGGCCGTCATGTTGTTTCACTTGAAGCTTTCGAGTAAGAATATTTCCCGGTAAGGTTACCAGCCTTTCGCGGGATTGTGATCTGACAGGGCTGTTGTCTTATGGCTTGATCACAAACCACCATGCGTACTAACCCCACATGGGGGCTGCTCCTTCTGCCCTTTTCTGGCCATTAGAGACTTTGTCCGTGTTACCCCGGACATGGGTTACAGCTGTTTGTGCGGAGGTCTTCATCGCAGGACTGCCGTTGAGGTCCTCTTCTGGAGTACGTTTTCGTCTGATCCCTCTCCTTCGACCTGTCCGGCAAGGGAGACCCTACCAGTAGCTACGCTACCGCCGGCATAGCTCTCAGGATCATGGGGGTACTCAAGCTCCACCACCAACGTCAATGTCATGTACTCCCTAGGTGGAGACACTTATTAATGATTTTCTTAACTTATTAATGATTTTCTTAAAATTATTCCAAACTTCCTCTACAGAACTACCAATTCCCGCCCATGTGGAATAATTATAAACTAAAAACTTTTGTAAATGGACCACGGCCGCCTTACGGTACAAGTAAATCTTTTTACGCTAAGTTCTATGCGGTGTACAGTTCCCTTTCACGTTTAGACACACAGCCGAGTGGTCGCTTATACCTGGAACTACGTCACAACTCGTAACGGATCCCTCCGGACGCGTTAAAAATATGTCTAAAATGGCATTATCTCTTGTTGGCTGCTTTACTACCTGCACTAGGTTATTTGTCCAAACTAGCTCGTTTACTATCGCCTGCGCCCCTCTCCCCTGCGTCACTTCACCTTCCCACTGAATTTGAGATAAATTTAAATCTCCACCGATAATTAACTGTCTGTTCTTCTTGATATTAACGCGCGTTCTTTCTACGAGTTTCTGCAAGATATTCATATTTTCCCCTGGAAGTCGATACATTCCTATTATTTCCCATGTATCTCGATCGTTTTTACCCTGAACTTCCACTGCAATCATTTCACACTCTAGATCAGACGACAATTCTACGGACTTAAAGCAATTTTTTACGCAAATAAACATACCCCAACCGCGACTACCCCGATCTCTTCTAAACACTACGTTATCTCGCCTAAATATCTCCGCATTTGAGATATCCACACTAAGCCATGCTTCCGTTCCTATAATCATATCGGCGTTGTATATATCCTCAAGATTCCAAAAGTTTAAACTTTTATTAACAATGCTTCTACAGTTTACCTGCAGCAATACCAGAGACTTACCCTCATCTGTGTCCATCGCTTTTTCTTCTCAGCTGCTCCCGGGCTTCGCTGTGGTGGCGTGCGCGCTGATCTTCGCAAATAAGCGCCCCAGTTTTGAGGCACCCCTCCTGTTGAGGTGTAGGTCATCGCGGCCCAGGTCGCCGTCTGCAATCCAGGCGTTGGAATCCACCATCTGCACACCTAACGTGCGCGCCACCTAGTCCATGATTCGGCCTATCATCATTGATTCGGCCTATTCGGGTCCAGCGAGTGTCCCTCCTGCGCAATAAACCACTCAAAATTAATTTTGCAGTAGGAAACTTTTTTTTCGCTGCTTTTACAAGTTCATATAGGTCACCTATAACATAGTCTACATTCCTTTTCGAGTCGTTTGGTCCCACGTGTAAAATAACTGCATCCGGTCGGCCCAAGTCCTGGTTCTCGATAACTCGGCGTAGTTGTGCCGTTCGAATGCCCGGAAAACACCGTGCGTCCAGAGCCTCGTTGTCAGTCGCAGTATGCCGAACGATGCTGTCCCCTAGAACTAGCACATTTTTATCAGCATCTGAGGTATTCTCAGAAACACTGCTGGTAATCACCTGTAACTGTTCTTCCAGCTCCTTATTCCTTTTCATGCAATCTTCGAGTAATGCCCTTGCTTCAATTCTTTCTCCAGCTCCCGTATTCGCTCATCGCCCACCTGCTCCCGAATAACACGGACGGCGCCGCAGGTGCAATCTTCACTGCTTCTAAACCGGCCCTTCACGTTATCAAAGCGGTAGTGATACCAGCGGTAACACTTATCGTACTGCGCTCCAGAACGCAAGTTCGGTTCACAACCAGCACACGTCATTGCTTGCGGCTGCAAAACTGCGTTGCTGCTAGAGCCAGGATTTAGTTGCACCCCACTGATTACCAGCAACATAGCAAGAGCCGCAGAACTCAACACCGCTGCAAGCCGCCTGGAATCGCTGTGTAGAGTAGCGCCGGGCGCGGCGCTCCAGGTAAGGAGCGCGGCAAAAGACCCCGCGCGCGCCCGGTAACATGCCAAGGAACACACCATCACCGCCTTTCACCAGAGCTCCCGGAAAACACGTCCGCACAGTCTGACCGCCCAGCACCGAATGACGAAAAAGTGTTACCGCGTTGAGACTCGAACACAGGTCCATCAATTTAACTCGCCGTTCTTTTTACCACTACACCACGCACTCACGATATAACCACCTTTTTTTATAATCATACATTATTATTTACTCAGGAAGAAAACCTTTCAATTGGTTTTACAATTTGGTAAGTCTGATTGATTTTCAGGATTAATCTCGGGAACAGGTAAACCGATTTTGAAGAGATTTTCAAGATAAAGAATTTTGTTGAGCATAATGTAGACTTTTTCATGTCATTATTTTATCTTATAATAAATGAAAATTGTATTAATGGAAATCCAGAGTTTTATTCAAATAATTAAGGAATTACTTATAAGGCCTGAGCATAAGTTATTTTAAAAGTAGCTTATGTTCCTTTCCTACTTTTAAACAAAATTTAAGTTTGCACTCTTGATGTTATTCGCAAATGCATAGAAAGTGGTTAGCAAATACACAAAAAAATTTGAAAGTCCATTATATTGTCTACTACATGTATTATCGTTCATTCCAATAGCGTCATTGGCTATTGAGTAATTGAATATCAAAATTGCTACTAGAAGTTTGCCGAAAATATCCTCTTTAAAGCTGCCCGCTACCCGTAGAAACTATGGTGGAAGGAACGGTGATGGCACGGAATATGTTAGGACATCGGGGGGGAGAAGTGGGGAGGAAGGGGGGGGGGGGGGCGTGGAGGGGGGGGGGGGAGCAGAACGGATGGGCATAACTGGGCGGAGTGAGGTGAGGTCATGTGAGGTGAGGTAGGGCAGTACGGGGCAGATAAGAGCAAGCCAGGTAAATACTAAAAAGATAATCCATCCATATTTTACGAGACTTGTGATTAAAAGATGCTCATCCAAAGCGAGATATTTCATGTGGTTTATCGCAAAGATTTTATTTCTTTCAAAACTCTTTTGTTTCATTGAAAATAAAATAAATAATTCAAAACCTCAGATAAAAACAACTCTATCAAGCAAAACGGCATCATTATTTTGTCCGTAATTAATTATTTTGTCCGTGGGAAGAAAATACGGAATAAGAAAGTTGAGAAGAAATAAGTTTACGATAACATTTGTTTTTAAAAATTGGCAAAATACAATAGCAACAAAAAAGTATTTCCAGTATGTTAACGAAATAAATAATTAAAAGAACCTAGCGGTTCTGCCACAACACATATTTCTCGAGTTATGGGGAATGGTTACGGAATATTATAATATTGTAATTTTTACTCTCTTACTACTTCACTTGAGAAAGACAAAAATAACTCAAAGCGCATGCGGTGCGAATATGCAAATATTTGGACCGTCAAGAACATTTTACAGTATTATTTTCTTACTTGTGTAAAAGAAACAAACATGATGCAACTGTTACAGAATTTGCAACACATTATACAGACAATCAAGGATAATTTCACATCAAGTTTTTTCACCAAATGTTTTTTAAGTACAATGTATATAAATTACACATCCAGTGATGAAGACCAATATATCGCAATATAATAATAATATAATTCAGTATATGATGTGTCCAAATTCAACACGCTCAAACTTCAATCAACAATTTATTGATAGAGAAAACAGGTACAGAGCTATAGTGCCGTATATCCAGGAGAAAATACAAAGAAACTTAGCCGAGCTGTCGTAATCAGTAGAAACACCAAAATATCGCCGAGTCACCAATTCTCCGTAGTGGGAAAGTCCGTGGTCGCAGCACTGTCCGTCGTAATCACAATATTCCAGGTCCTATCACTTGTCGCCACACACCTCGCAGTTACTCGGCCGCTCACTCTCTGCCTTTCCCCGGGCCACGGCCGGCTTATATTCGCTCCGGGCCGCAAGGTCCGCAGGCTGGCAGGCGTAGCCGGGGGCGGAGGTTGTGACTCGCCCCGCTCGCTCAGGCGTGGCGGCCGCACATCTTTTAAGGCCTGCGCTTGCCGCTGGCCGCTGCCGCCAGGGGCGGTAACGCCCTACTGTGGCGGCACCTTCGAAACTGTGCGGCCGGTCACGACAGTATAAATGAATGGAAAGAGGACACAAGTCTCTGGCCATTTATCATTTAAATATTAGATCTTGAACACAACTTTGTTAGAAATTAATTCTTTCAAAAATAATCATCACAAATTCAAGTGATGCAAACCTGCGTACATCGTTTCATACAATGAGAAATATTATTCCCCAACGATGAGAATTTACTGAAATCGACGGACAGCATTGAACAAATGTAGAACTTTTGCAATTTTCAAAATTTTAAAAAGTTCAACGAAAAGCGACCTGCGCAATATTATATGCGCACTTTCGCTGGATTCGAGGAGAAATTTTAAGTCTTCACCTAATGTACATCCAAAAATTAAAATATTCGTTTGAAATTAGCAGCGCCTCGAGTTTGGACAGATCGATAGAGGAATATCAAATTCGGAGAAAATCGTAAGATCTAGCACAAACAGACGATCATACACACGGACGGACGGACGCAAGTTTCGCCGTCAGTCATCGTTATCAAATACTCACAAAACGTTGATTCTGGGTCGAGAACGTGTTAAAGGAAGTAATTTACTACAAAGACGAACAATATTCAATTTTCCTGTACCAGGCCCCCACAATACGAGTTTTTTTCTGTCAATAAATCGCCTTTCTTTGCCGCAGTCATTACAATTCTTCCTCTATACAACGTATGTATTATGCAAAAATGTTAAATACGTAAGTTCAACATTAAGAGTTTTTCTTTTTTATTAATATAAAATTCCACAATCAAGTGATTGGAATGCATCATTCTTGGTTATCACGTAATTACTAAAAAGTTTCGATAATCCAGTTTCAACAGTTGGGTCAGTCAATATTAAGAAAACATTTAAAATACGCTTAGTTCGTGCCATTAACATAGCAAACAGTATTTCTGTTTGTGATTAGTATGACATTTCTAAAATCAACTTTTAAGAGTCATTTCAAATGTCTCTAAGAATAAGGACCGTCCTTATTTCTTTGTGATGAATAATATACTGATTTAACTTGTGTGCCTGAATCCAAAAGCCGTTCTGACACATCAAATTTGGACAAGAGAAACGTTCAATTTTTTTCAAACTCTACACAGAACAGTGCTGTGATAAAGAATTAGATGAAAATTCCAAATGCCATTAGTACATGTTAAAATAGACTGTCACACAGTGGGTGGAAATCTCCAAATTTTCAAGACTTTATCTATTATTTAATTGAATATTTTACGTATATAATCGATATCGGCATTAATATTGTTAATTATTTGGTACACTATATTTAAATTTTACGTTGTATGGTAATCGGCTACGAGCGACAACAAATACCACATTTTCTAAGGAATGAAAATTGTCTTCATCTCGCAGCAATAAATATCAAAGCTATTTGAATTCCAGATGTCCAATTTGTAGGTAATTCGATTATAACATAATTGGGGGGGGGGGGTAAAACAGATCGTAACTCAGAAAGTGAAGAGTAAATTTTGAAATGTGTAGTTAAAAGGTAAACCGATCACTAAACGTGTATATCGGTTTTCACAGTTAAACTATATTGTTTAGCCCGCAGGTATCACCAGGCAATAGCGAAATAACCATAACAGTAAACACTCCACAAGCAAGCACAATATAAATTATTTCAGCAATATTTCGCCTGGGTGGCCATATGGGACCCGTACGCCCGTCCTTAGGCGGGTACCTCTCCAGCGGTCAAGATAGAAGCTATGACACGAAGGCCGCAACCCCCAAACCACCATAAGCGTTTGTTTAGGTGAAGGTGAGACGGGCGATAACCGGGTAGAAATAGGGTGATGCGAACAGGCGCGGATTGAATTTCGAAACGGAACAATGATGGACCACATTACACGTTGCATCCTGCAAATGAGTCGGAGAACGATGCTACATATTGAGTGGAAAAATGATATGCGGGGCGAATGAAATATCAATCACGTGCCTGGTAATAAAGCTGAAATTAGAGAAAAAATTATGCATTAATGAGAAACAAAACGGTAATAAATTCAGTTTAAGACATACAGGAAAAATGAACGCGGAATTGAATGACGTTCGTATAAGCGATGACAGGGGCAGCCAGAGATGGGTGACGATACTGGTGTGAGAGGTCGCAAAGGATTGTTTATGGTAGTGCAGAGTGGCGTATAATTAAGATGCAAGTTGCAGAAAAGTGCTACACAACTTGCAGGATGTTACAAAGTGTAAAACAATAATGAAGGAAAGCGTGGAGTCAAATGCAGCAAGGTGCTGCTGAGATAACTCGAATGTTGACTGGACTAGACTCCAGGCCGTGTATTAGGCCGCACTAAATTCGCAGTATGGCAGCTTGAAAGATTTCCTGTCGGAATAGCCAACTTATGAAACTAACTCTGATCAAGTCTCTCTCTTTTGTTTTGTTTGTTGTCTCATTCACAATCCTCGCGCGGTCTCGAGTCTTGTCCACTGTTCAATAATACATGTTTCGTTTTTCGATAGAATTAAAAAGAGATGTTCATCTATAAACGAATATTAATTCTGTGAATAATTATTAAGTTAATTAAGAATTATCATGATCAACTATTGCGAGCTTACGAAGTGTTAAAAAGTGTCAAATGCAAATGAAAAATACAACCTCAAAAGTTATCTGCGATCATACTTCTATGTTATTAATGATTTTGAGATGTGTGTCAACAGTTCCTGCACGTTTTGAAGTGGTAGTAATGAGTTTTATTGAACGCAGATAAATACCACAATTATTAAAGTTAATTAACGTGATATACGTGGTAGTTTTTAAGTGATGTAATAAATTGTTCCAAACAGTCCAGTTATGTAAATATCAATGCAAATGCATCCATTCAATCTGTTCAATTATTCATTAGCTTTTAAAAGTAAGTTAAAAAATAATGAAAATCATCATTAGTGTAAGTCTTCAATAACTTATCCATTGTTACCAAGAAGTTTTTGAATACGTGTTATCTTCAAAGGTTCAATATTAAGTATAGACCAGATGTTGTTGGGCTATCCATTATTTTCCAGTTATAATTAAAATGAATTCAGAAAAAATAATAATAAATATAATATAATTAATTTAAAAAAGAAATACTATTTCAATTAACTTTATTATTATTACTAAAGAAAACAATTGGAAAATATTTTTACGTAAAAAAACAGTTAAAAAACTGCGTATGACGTGCTATGGGGAAAAGTGAATTGTGTGCACATTTTCAAAATTCTGTGATCCCTATACTAAGTCATATACTACTGAAATTTTGAATTTTGAAAGGAAAAAAAACCTCCATGTAATAAAATCTATTTTCAAGGATAAATAAGCAATAAATTTTGAATTTTGAAAGGGAGAAAAAAAACAACAAAAAACTCCCATGTAATAAAATATAATTTCAAGGATAAATAAGGAATAAATTTTGGCTCTTCCTGCCGCGACATGGAAACGATAATTTGAATAATTGTATTTCCCATTGAATTCTAGAAGACGTGCACAGAAAATGAAGTTACATTTATGTCCAGAAGCAAAACAAGGGGCCATCTCAGCATTTGCTCAATGGATCAGGGAAACTGGACGAAAACCTGATCGAGATGGGGTCATTGACCCGGAAGCTGTATTACAATAGTTGTTACAGGTTGTTTATACTCATTTATACAGTCCAAATGGTAAATAATGCATTATGTATCATTGTTAAAATTAATGTTACTTTTCTTGTGATGCTCAGTATAGTCTCTACTTGTATAGAAACAGTTATGCAGCAGAAACGATTTCACTTGGGATTTAAACTTTTCTATTGAATTTAATCGTTTAATGTCATCTGGCAAAGTGTTGTAAAATAATGTACATGTATTGTAAGTGAATTTTTTGTAATGAGCTGTTGATACTGTCACTTGATGAATATGATTTCTACGTCGAGTGTTATAGTAATAGACTTCGGCATTTTCTGAAAATATATTCCCGCCCTTAAGCAAGTCATTTTTTACAAAAACCACTGATTCGTAAATAAAATGACATGGTAATGGTAAAATTCCTAGATTAATGAAGAGAGGCTTACATGAATCACGGGGGTGGGATTTGGTTATTATTCGTACAATTCGTTTTTGTAATCTAAAAGTTTGGGAGCTATAAGATGTATTTCCCCAGAATATTATGCCAAATCTCAGGCGGGAATGAACATTCGCGAAGTATACACAACGAGCAGTATGAAGGCTGACTGAATTTGCAAGTATTCTGAACGCGTAGCATAATGAACTTAATTTTGTTAATTAATTCAATTCATTTAAATGGACGTTCCATTTAAGGTTTGACTGAATTGAGAGACCTAAAAATTTTGTTGCCTTGTCAATGGTACACTGTTCATTTTCAATGGAGCACAGAATTGTTTATTTGAAATGGAAAACTGCATTAAAACCGTTTCTTTTCGTTTACTATTAATTTGTTATTTCGGAACCAATTTGAAACATCTGATATTGTACTATTTACGGTTTCTTTATTGCAAAGGATGTTCCTATCATCCGCAAAGAGAACCGTTCTTCCGTTTCGAATCGTCGAGGGCATATCGTTTACGTAAAGTAGGAACAGAGTAGGGCCTAAAATCGATCCTTGAGGAACTCCACATGCAACGGGCAAAGAGTCGGAAAAGTGCGTACGTAATGTTCCATCATTCTAGTAAGGTATTTCAACTCTCTGAGATCGTTGTTTAAGGTACGAACATAGCCAATCTAGAGCAATACCACGGATTCCATATGAAGGTAATTTGGAAAGTAAAATGTCATGATCAATGATGTCAAAAGCTTTTGAGAGATCTAAAAATAATCCAATAGGTGCCTCGTTTTGATCCAATGATGAGGCGACGTCTTTAAGAAAAGAAAATATAGCTGTTTCCGTTGATTTTGATTTTTTAAATCCATGTTGGCAATCTGAAAGCGCGTCTTGTTTAGTGAGAAAGATTTCCATTCGTACGTAAAAAAATGTCTCTCTAATATTTTTGAAAAAACTGATAGAAGAGAAATGGGCCGATAGTTTTGAATTTCATTTTTGTTTTCTTTTTTGAAGAGCGGCTTAATTTTAGCTGTTTTGAAAATATCTGGAAACGTTCCAGTGCATAAAGATGCATTAAATAAGTGAGTTAACAGGTGTATAATGGCATACGCACAAGTCTTTAACAAAGAATCCGGGAATTCATCTAAACCGGTCGAATATTTACTTTTTAGTTTACCGATTATTTTGAGAATTTCATAGGAAGAAGTTTCGGAAACGAACATTGTGTCTAAAATTTTGTTTGAACTGTCTGTTTTTGAATTTTGTGCCTGAAGACCCTTAGTGAGATCGGCAGCAATTCTCGAAAAGTATTGGTTAAAGGGATTAGCCACTGTTGCCGGATCGTTTACATTTATATCGTTATATTTTAAAACAACATTCTCTACGGGTTTTCTAGTTGATTTGGTAGTATATATTCCACATTGCTTTTGTTTTATTCTTTGAGTTCAAAATATAATGTTCGTTTTTCATGATTTTAGCCTGCCTTATGACTTTTCGTAACAATGTTTTGTATTTTTTAAAGTAGATAAGGAAATCTTGAGATACGTCATGACGTTTAGAAATGAAAGAAAGAATTCGCTTGTTTTTACAAGATGTCCTAATCCCTTGCGTTATCCAAGAATTGCTTTTCCATGAAATATTTAATTTTCGTTTTTGAAGAGGAAAACAAGTGTTAAAATGAAATGAAAGAGTTGAAAAAAAAAGAATTATATTTGTCGTTTGTATCAACAGTATTATAAACCGCTTCCCATGACTCCTGCATCAAGTAATCAATGAATAATTTAATTTTACTTTTATGAAACAAATTAGTCATACGTGTATTATTTATTGTGTCAGTGATCGCATTTCTTATAATGGTAAGAGTTTGTGCATCTTGGTCACTGTATCCTAAATCTTTTGTTTCAACTTCATATCGAGTAGTAGTTTTGTTAATTATAATTTGATCAATTGCCTTCATCGAATGCTGTGTGATCCGTGTAGGTATATTAATTGTAACGTCGAAATTGAAGGAATTAATTAAATTGAGAAACTTTTCTTTCTCGCAAGATTCGACCAGAAAACCAATGTTAAAATCTCCGCATACAACAAAGGATTCAAAAGAGCGATTGCTTACTTTGTTAAGTGTTATCTCCAGGTTTTCTAAGAACAAAATATAATTAAAAGCATACATAATAAATAATAAATAAAACTCAAAAACGCCTAGTACTACTAAATAAATAAATTGAACAATAAAACGCAAAGAACGAAGAGCACCAAAACGCAAAATGCAAATCTTTAGCAACACTCGTAAACTAACGCAACTTCACTTGGATGGCTTTGAATGTTGGCGGAATCTACGGAAGTAGTCATTGTTTCATTGCAAACTTAAATTTTAAAATGTCCTACCGCTTGATGTAATATATACAGGGTATTTGTGTGACGGTTGACAACAACTTTTGCCAACATAAAACGAAACGAAACTACCCTAAATCGAGTATAAATGTATGTTCTCATCTGACAGTGACATTTTTCAAAAGAGGCGGAGGCGAAAGCGGAGGCGGAGGTGGAGGCGGAGACGGAGACGGAGACGGAGGCGGAGGCGGAGGCGAAGGCGAAGGCGGAGGCGGAGGCAGAGGCAGAGGCAGAGGCAGAGGCGGAGGCAGAGGCGGAGGCGGAGGCGGAGGCGGAGGCAGGCGCAGGCGGAGGCAGAGGCGGAGGCAGGGGAGGCGGAGGCGGAGGCGGAGGCGAGGCTGAGGCGGATGCGGAGGCGGAGGCGAAAGCGGAGGCGGAGGCGGGAGGCGGAGGCGGAGACGAGAGGAGGCGAGGCGGAGGCGGAGGCGAGGCGGAGGGAGACGGAGACGGAGGCGGAGGGAGGCAGAGGCAGAGGGAGGCGGAGGCAGAGGGCGGAGGCGGAGGCGGAGGAGGAGGCGGAGGCCGAGGCGGAGGCGGAGGCGGAAGAGGAGGCGGAGGCGAAAGCGGAGGCGGAGGCGGCGGAGGCGGAGGCGGAGAGGAGAGGAGGCGGAGGGAGGCGGAGGGGAGGCGGAGGGAGAGGCGGAGGCGGAGGCGAGGCGGAGAGCGAGAGAGGCGGAGGCGGAGGCAGAGGCAGAGGCGAGGAACGGAGACGGAGACGGAGGCGGAGGGAGGCAGAGGCAGAGGCGGAGACGGAGGCAGAGGCGGAGGCGGAGGCGGAGGCGGAGGCGGAGGGGAGCGGAGGCGGAGGCAGAGGCAGAGGGGAGGCGGAGGCGGAGGCGGAGGCGGAGGCGGAGGCGGATGCGGAGGCGAGGCGGAGGCGAAAGGAGGCGGAGGCGGCGGAGGCGGAGGCGGAGACGGAGACGGAGGCGGAGGGAGGCGGAGGCGGAGGCGGCGAGGGGAGGCGGAGACGGAGACGGAGGCGGAGGCGGAGGCGGATGGAGGCGGAGGCGGGAGGCGGAGGCGGAGAGGAGAGGAGCGGAGGCGGAGGCGGAGGCGAGGCAGAGGCGGAGGCGGAGGGGAGGTGGAGGCGGAGGCGGAGGGGAGGCGAGAGGCGAAGGCGGAGGCGGAGGCGGAGGATGCGGAGGAGGCGGAGGCGAAAGCGGAGGCGGAGGCGGCGGAGGCGGAGGCGGAGACGGAGACGGAGGCGGAGGCGGAGGCGGAGACGGAGACGGAGGCAGAGGCGGAGGCGGAGGCGGAGGCGGAGGCGGAGGCAGCGGAGGCGGAGGCGGAGGCGGAGGGGAGACGGAGAGCAGAGGCAGAGGCGGAGGAGGAGGCGGAGGCGGAGGGAGACGGAGGCGGAGGCGGAGGCGGAGGCGGAGACGGAGACGGAGGCAGAGGCGAGGCGGAGACGGAGACGGAGGCAGAGGACGGAGGCGGAGGCGGAGGCGGAGGCGGAAGCGGAGGCGGAGGCGGAGGCGGAGGGAGCGAGGCGAGACTGGAGACGGAGGCAGAGGGAGGGAGGACGGAGGCGAGGGAGGGGAGGCGGAGGGAGAGGGAGACGGAGAGCGAGGCGAGGCGGAGAGGAGCGGAGGAGAGGCGGAGGCGGAGGCGGAGGCGGAGCGGAGGCGAGGCGGAGGCGGAGGCGAGAGGAGAGGAGGCGGAGGCGGAGGCGGAGACGGAGACGGAGGCAGAGGCGGAGGCGGAGCAGGAGAGCGGAGGCGAGGCGGAGGGGAGGCGGAGGCGGAGGCGAGAGGCAGAGGCGGAGGCGAGGCGAGGCGGAGAGCGGAGGCGAGGCGGAGAGAGGCGGAGGCGGAGGCGGGAGGGAGACGGAGAGGAGGCAGAGGGGAGAGGAGGCGAGGAGGGGAGGCGGAGCGGAGGCGGAGGCGGAGAGGAGACGGAGAGAGAGGCGAGAGGAGGGGAGGCGGAGGAGGGAGAGGACGGAGGCGAGAGCGAGGGAGGCAGGCAGAGAGGCGGAGGCGAGAGAGGGAGGCAGAGGGAGGGGAGGCGGAGGCGGAGCGGAGGGAGAGGAGAGAGCGAGAGGGAGGCGGAGACGGAGGCGGAGGCGAGGCGAGGGGAGGCGGAGGCGAGGCGGAGGCGAGATGGAGGCGGAGGCGAGAGGCGGGAGGCGGAGAGGAGAGCGGAGGCGGAGGCGGAGGCGGAGGCGGAGAGCGGAGGCGGAGACGGGCAGAGGCAGGAGAGGGAGGCGGAGGCGGGAGGCGGAGGCGGAGGCGGAGGCGGAGGCGGAGGCGAGGGAGGCGGAGACGGAGACGGAGGCAGAGGCGAGGGAGGGGAGAGCGAGATGAGGCGAGGCGGAGGCGGAGGTGGAGGCGGAGGCGGAGGGGAGGCGGAGGGGAGCGGAGGACGGAGGCAGAGGCGAGGAGAGCGGAGGGAGCGGAGGCGAGAGCGGAGGCGGAGGCGGAGGCGGAGGCGGAGACGGAGGGAGGCAGAGCGGAGATGGAGGCGGAGGCGAGGAGCGGAGGCGGAGAGGCGGAGGGGAGCGGAGCGGAGGCGGAGGCGGAGGCGGAGGCGGAGGCAGAGCGGAGCGGAGGCGGAGGCGGAGGCGGAGACGGAGAGGAGGCGAGGCGGAGGCGGAGGCGGAGGCGGAGGCGAGAGAGGCGGAGGGAGGCGGAGGCGGAGACGGAGGGAGGCGAGGAGGCGGAGAGCGAGGGAGGGAGGCGGAGGCGAGGCGGAGGCGGAGGGGAGGCGGAGAGGAGGCGAGGCGGAGGGGAGGCAGAGGCGGAGGCGGAGGGAGGCGGAGAGAGGAGGCGGAGAGGCGAGGCGAGGCGGAGGCGGAGAGCGGAGGCGAAGAGCGGAGGCGGAGCGGAGGCGGAGGCGGAGACGGAGGCGGAGGCGAGGGGAGGCGGACGGAGCGGAGGCAAGGCGGAGGCGGAGGCGGAGAGGGAGGCGGAGGCGGAGGCGGAGGCGGAGGCGGAGGCGAGGCGGAGACGGACGGAGGCGGAGGCAGAGGCAGAGGGAGGCGGAGCGAGGCGAGCGAGGCGGAGGCGGAGCGGAGGCGAGGAGGCGGAGAGCGGAGGCGGAGGCGGAGAGCGGAGGCGGAGGCGGAGAGCGGAGGGAGGCAGAGGCAGGCGGAGGCGGAGGGAGGAGAGGCGAGGCGGAGGCAGGGAGGCGAGCGGAGGCGAGGGGAGGCGGAGGCGGAGGCGGAGCGGAGGGAGGTGGAGGCGTGATGTAGTGTGGCGACGGGGGGCGAGACGGGTCAAGGTGTGGTGGGTCGAGGCTATCGGAGAGTGGCACACACACGGCGACGGCACACACTCGACTCCGATGCAGGCGCAGCTCTCTCGGCCTCGCCAGGCACCTACTTCGTTACCGGGCCTTGATTAATTCAGTTCATTACCGAGCACTCTGCCTGCTGCCTCGCCCCGCAGCCCCGCGCGCCCGCTGCGCCGCCTGAGGTAACCGAGCCACCGCTGCTGCGTGGCCACATCACACGCCTTGGAAAGGCTAGGACGCCAGAGTGACTGCCACTGCGGGCGGAGGGGAGCTTAAGAACAAAATGACAACTGAAGGAAAATAGAACAGACGTAGGAAAGAAGATGCCTTCAATGAGATACGCAATGTTAAAAGATTGACCAAAGTATTTTATCTGAAACGAGTCAAGGCATGGCAGTGTAAATAAGGACTCAACAAACTTCGAAATCGAATATTAATAGTATTTTGAACTTATGATTACGTAGGCTTCCGCGGCCGGAGTATGTCTCTTGTCTGACAGCCAAGAGACGTGTTTTGAACTTGTGTGTGATAATGCTTTGAAGAATTTTTAGCAGTTTTAGTTTATTAATACGTTGTAATCCAATGACATATAATGTACGTGATTTTATCTAATTGTACATTAATGAAAGCACATTTGACACCTCAAGGGCCGTTATGAACAGAAGTTTATTTCGAATCTATTTCTAAAGGTTGAACATTTTCCTACAACGTCCATGCCAAACACGCCCACAACAAAGGAATGATGTTACGAGACGGGTGAGAAAGAAAACAGACGAGGGAGACCCCAGTGGGCAAGACGATAGCTGTATCGGCAGCGATAAAGACTGTAAAGGAAAGGCTGAAAGCAAGTGGTGCCGACAAGCCAAGTAGTGCCGTTTTTTCGTCGAGAGTCAACAGCGACAGTGGCGCTCAAAACAAGAAGTGACTACTGCTTCAGATGGGGACGACGCAGCAGCGAAGAAAGTGCTAGAGTCTCGAGCAAATGGTGAAAAATTCTTCCAAGGCACACACGTGCCTTCACAATGTCTTCTGAGGCGCAGGCACCCCATTCTGGTTGCACATCAGTTCTATTAAGTGGCTAAATGAGAGAGAAATGGCTAATCTTAACTTTAATCTACTGATATTTAAATGTTTAACTTATTCACTACATGTTTTCTTTGATTAAGCTTTTTAATAATGTATTCAATAGTTTTTTATCACCTGAAAGGATTAAGTACTACGGATTATTAATAAATCTGCCATTTCAAAAAATATTTTTCTTGAATAATAAAACCAATACTCAATGAGATTGATTCATTGTCAATTATTGATCCGAGAAATTGATTATTTTCTTTTTAAAAGCAGGAAGGGTTTCGAATTCATTCGATCAAATTTTTGTGAGTGGTAGTGACATTTTGCTGCTAAATCAGCTTAACTTTGTAGCATTATTTAATAAATTCTATCTTTAAAAGAAACTGTATTAAATTTCTATTAAAACATTTACTTGAAATTAATGTATCGAAAAGGAATGGAATCCACTGATAAGAGAGCTTTCCTTGAATGTCCGTCATGTAATTTTTTTAGGAGTTTTGTATTCAAAGTTTGCATTTCAGAAAGATTGTTAGAGCTATTGACGCAACACTCCTTTGATGTCGTGAAGCAAAAATGTATGGTTAAAATTGTTCATGCTACAATGAAGGAAAGATGTAATACGGCGTTTATAGATGCATTATTTCTGAAAATACACGAGTAAGAATTTTGTTGTACGTAACGTTTAAATTTTGAAAAGTTATTGATTTCTGCTTAAATTACTTCATTTTCATCGTCAGAAATATCGTAAGTCAAGCTTACTAAGTAGATCTACGGCAACGTCATTTTAACTACAAGCAAAACTATGAAAACTGTTGTAGACAGAAAGATATACAATTTAAGTTAACGGCGAGGCGACATCAGGGGTATCAAGAAGTTAACAAAACCAAAAGAAGCGCGAGGGCGCTGCGAAAGGACCGTTCGTAAGGCCTTTGGCGCGCGGGGGCCGAATAAGCCGCAATGGCGACCGCTGATTAACGAGGCGCGCGATTGAAGCGCGGCGGCGCGGAGACGACGCGCACCACTGCCGATCACCGCGCCGCACGGGCTCTTTGATTTGCGCTACGAGCGTCGCTGAGCAGCCGCGGAATTAAGGCAGGCGCCCGCACGCGCCGCCGTCTTGTCGCCCACTCCTCCTCCCCCCCCCCGCCCAACTCCCTCAAACAGCTGCACCCACTCCCCCACTGTCACTGTGAGTTGGTGGTGGATTTTCCCTCGCCTCGCCCCTGCCCTTGCACCCGTAACCTTACGGTCGGCGCAACCGGTCTCTCCCAGCCATCGGATTCTCCGTACTCCTTTCTCCTTTCCCTCGTTTTCACCCTATTTCCACCATTACCCACACCCCAGCTCCAATCCCTTTTACGCTATCGCCTTTTCCCCGCCATTACTCTCCCCCGTTGCATCCATCTTCCCGCCTATCCCTTCTCAACTTTTCTTTTCCCCTTTCCCACGACCCGCCATCACCCTCTTTCCTTTTCCTCTCAACTCTACCACCCTTATCCTCCCACCGCCTCCTCAGAAAACCCAGTTCCTCCTCGTTCTCTTATTCCACAAATTTCGGATCCTTCACTTGTTTACCGCATTCTCACCGCATTGCTAGCCTCACCCTGCCCCATCTCTTGCAGAATGCATTCTCGTCTTGACCACGAACCCTTTCGATCCGGCCATTATCTCATCTACTAGAGATCTATCACTCCAACACCAACCAACCATTTATTGTCTACTTTTCTCCCCATTCCACCACCACCCAATCCTCTAATCGTTTTATTGCGGCCTTGCTGTTATTCATTCGAAAGAAATTCACGCTTTGAAAACGAGGTTGTCCAAATTTTGTAGTTCCAACCAACTAGTTCCTGATTTGGCAGCATAGATAGCGTTTACTTTCATGTCCGGAAAGCATTTGTATCGCAAATATGTTACTACAACTACATCAAAATGTATTCAAAGCAATGAAGCCATAGTATTTCCCCACTCAGTTTCGTGATCGGTGCAACTAGACTAACTCACAATACACACCAAGTCCCATTCTTATCGGCTTTTCCATTTCTTCAGTAATGTCTCACCCACCCTTCTAACAGCATTTCCACCCTCACCCCCACATTCTTATCCTGCTTCGACGCATGGACATCCTCATCCTGCTTCGTCGTCCAATGGGACATTCTTCACCTTGTCACCACCTCTAGCGTCAGCCTTCACCGCCTTCTCCGTTTCCGGCACCGTCTCCGCGATTGCCACCGCCGCCGCCGCCGCTCTGCGGCGCAGCGATCCGAGCAGCGAGACTAATCTGGTTAGAGCGGCGCGGCGCGATGGGCGGCAATGGGACGGGGAGAGGGCGAGGGGGACGTGGGTGGCAGGGAGGAGGGGGCGGAACTGTGAGGCGCCTAGCGGGCGCTGAGACTCGGCGAAGCAGGCGACAGGCGACAGGAGACGCGCTGGCCCAGATTGCGTCCAACAGGGCCGCTACGCTACCCTCCGGCCCGCTCGCGGAGACGCTGCGCGGGAAGTTACGATGTTTGCGACACGCTCGTGCGAGCAGAAGGGCGATATACCTCCGGAGAAACCCTTCTGTTCATTGCCGAGGAAAGGTGCAAAGTTATGTCCCCACTTCCATGAAAAGAAAATCTACTTGACGGTAAGTTATATATTTTTATGAAAAGAGCCCATCGTGTTTCGCTCAAACTGAAAAACTAATGAAAATTATCACTCTGTAATGTTGCAATGTCTCGTGAAAATAAAAAAATTAAAGTTCTAAAATTCTTTAATATTTCAATTATTTACCGTGTTTAACACAAAATAGTATTGCGTAATTTTTGAAAAAATTACTGAAAACCGAATAAAAATGACATCTTTGGTGAAAAGTCTACCACAACATAATTTCAAAAATTGATGCGATGTTGATAATAAAATAATTGAATCTGACGTTGTATTACATGCTCATGTCCTATTTCAGTATAATCGATTTATGGCCCTTCTTATGAAAGTGGTAAAGCCAAATAACGCTACTTAATATTCAGTGTTTTTTCAAATATTAGTATATATGATGGCAATATTGATTTCATGATGGCAATATTGATCAAGTTTCATCAACTATTAATGCATTCAATAATTATTACACAGCTCAATCAGATCACAGAACAATGACTACTTTTAATGTTTAAAACGTCTTTAAAATAGTTTTAAAATATTGCTTTGACAACACAAAAGGTACCCACTTCATGGTCGTATTTGATTTATCCAAAAAAGAATATTATCTGACTTATCTTTAGATGCATCATCTATGGTGTTGTGATGGACTCTATATTGTCATATTTAGAATAAGGCTTATTAAAACTGCACTACTTCAGATACAGAATCATTGAATTATTTCAAAGGACTGAGAAAGTTTTACCATTAATTCTCATTAATCAAATATCTTGCAGACTTACAAAACATTGCTATTATGTGATAATTATTTCTCTTCAATGGTGGTATCAATTATGCAATATAGCACGTGTTATATTTTACGCACCGCTGCTCATAAAGAATTAATAATTATTAATTCTTGCGAATTATAATTCGCAATGAAAGACGCCCTGAGACATAATAAGCTGATTATATCGAATGTCTGATATATACAATATCACAATATTCTTAATTGTTCCTTCATACAATCCAGTTTCATGTAATTATTATAATAAATAAATTATTGTCCGAGTGTGAGTAAACTAAAAAATTGAATTATTTTTAGATAAAAAATAACGTTCCAAAAAATCGTTCATTTTTTTGTTTTGTTTTTATACCATGCTGAATCTGATAACATAATTATTTGCATGATTTCCGAACCTTCAATAATTGATGAAGATAGTAAAAGAAGAGGGAGATAATAAGACGTGTAACTTGTTAGGCATGCTGCAGTCAACTCCTATTTCTTCCGCCTTTGGTCTGAATCTTTCATCTTCTGAGCACAAACTATGTAAGACAAGTTTATTGTAAAGTTATTCAATTTAAATTTTAAATCAATAATTTTCGTACCAGTGTGATGTTTGTGTGATGTTTCACTATGCAAGAGATCATGTCATTAAAATATATGTTCACCTAACGTATAATTTTTTATTTCTCAATGTAATCAAAGTGCTATATTTTCAACATGTTTTTGAATTTACTCCATTGCGCAAATCTCAGGGACATTTTCAAAAATCTCACAAAATACAAATTACAATAATTTATAAATGTTCATAATTTAAAATTAACTAGTGAGAACCCGTCAAAATTTGACGGTGAGATCTTCTGAGATAAAACTAAAATACTGTGACTAGATGTGATGTTCACAATATGTTGCATTGTTTGGATCTTCAGGGTATAACGAAGATATTTTGTGATGTGGAGTTTCCAAAATTTGGAACATGACCCATGCCCATGCCACGGAACATGACCTGGCCCATGACCAGGTGGCAATGCAGTATCGGCACCACATGACACAAAAGAAAGAGCACTATTATACTGACGAATATTATTTCTAGAGTTTTTTGATGTGTCATCTCTTATAAATAACTTTGATTTCTTTTGACGAACTCGAAGGTAACTGGCTCGTAGGTAAACTCGTTTCGCCATTTAAGCAACACAAGCTGCTATTATTGAAATAAAAAGTATTGTTGACAATGACATTGCCTTCAAACATTTCAATTAAGTAAATGTCAACTATAACCCACCACTAAACCAATAACACAAAGTATTTTCCTTTGCATAATTGTTCTCACATAGGAAGTACAAAGCAGAACAGAACTGACATTTCATAGACAAGATCCAACAGAAAACGAAATGACCTCACTAATACGACTTCTACGCTGACTTTCTCTTTCCCTGTGTCCACCTAACGTTTGCGTCTTTTGGGGCGCGTGGGCAACGATTCGGAATTCGACATAACTTGTGTACAACTTGACTACTTAAGTACAACCGAGCAAAACCCATTGTTCGAATGTTCTCTACAAAATACACCACAAAAGAAATACATGCAAACTGTCAACGCCATAATGCAATTATTACACTGAAACAAAACCTTGACGAATTGTAAAGAAATGTCAACAATCAAAACAAAACATCAAGCAGCGCCACCATGAACCAGCGTGGACTATCGACGCAAATATTCTCTATCGAGTTCTTTCTAAAGCAAGGAACACTAATTATTACATAATAATTTTCGCGAAACAAACAATATAATAAATTTATATAATATAGACATTTTTTAAATTGGTTATTTAAGGTCGCATCAACATCTTAAGATCATTGGCGACCACTATTGCGGTTAACGGTATGGTAACTATGAGGATGAAACGATATGGCGATGTGAAACGACGAACACAAATACAACCATGCCCGAGGCGGGACTGAAACCGCGACCCTTCGGTCACGACACTACTGCCTTAGCGATCTCGGCCACCGGGCCAACAATATAGACATTTCCTATCAAGCAAATAGAAATTCATGTAAACGTTTTTAAAAATTTGTTTATTGAAATTACTACTCCTTTATTAAAAAAATGCAAGCAATACACACATTTTATTACGCATTATGAAAATGTAATCGCCCATTTTTTCTATATGAGCAGGTGCATGCAAACAGTGACTTCGTTAATCAATTAAAAATCACTGCCGGATGTTCCAAGTGAATTATCATTGCAAAATTGCTATTGTTAATATTGTTTAGACTATTTGTAAAATTGATGCAATTTGATAGTGATAATCGGTGAAAAGGAACTAGGAAACCTCGCATTAGAAATATTGCGAAAATATAATTGTCTTATTCTTCATATATTTTTCAAAAGTTGCTATTTTTCTGTTACACTGCTGAGAAGATTATATCTATCCCTTCCCAGTTATATTAATAGCAAAGTTGTAATAATTGATATCGTTAATAAACAGCTAATAATATAAACAGCAAATTTTTAATCTTTTTACTTCGTGGAAATCTACACTGAAGTTCAATATTTTCTTGAATATTTTTGAATAACCACATACTAAAAAAAGGAAAATTTTCTAAAAATGTTACGAATCAATGTAATTTTCTTAAAACGAGATGTTAAGAAAGAAACAAGTTGTTTGAATAAACTTTAAAGAGATAAAGTACTTAATTTAAAAAAATTTCAATGCCGGGACAATTTTCCAATTAAAATTTTTAATCGGAACACAGTGTCACGGAATCGTATTATCTTTCCAATTTATGTTAGGTTTTTGTATGACCCACAGAAACAGTTTCTGGGGTGTTTAGTTCGATTCTACAAGCTCTCTCGCAATTCAAACCTCCGAAAACCTTGACACGGTTATCGCAATTGAAGTAAAGTCCTTGTTTTCTAATGATTAATTGTGAAATAATTTTAGCTATTGTAAGATATATGCATGACAAATATTTTGTGCTCGTAAGATCCCAATACATGAATGTGTATCGAACCTCAAAATACATTTGGTTTTAGACTAACACGGAAAAAACAAGAGTTTCAATGAGATCACAAGTCCTCAAATCTGAAACCTAAACTACTGTCTTTATTATTTACACGAAATGAAACTTCATACCTTCTTTAATAATCTAAAAAATGTACATTGTGCTCAAATATCTTGACAATTACATTGTGCAATATTATTCGCAAAATTTTCTGAAAATTTGTATAGAAGTCAGTTAAAATAATTTTTATTAACTACAAGATTAAAAAGAGTAAAAACATAGTACAAAATGACTCATTTTAAAATGAAATAAATGACAAAGACAGTGTCACACGAACGACGCAAAATTAGTGTATAAAAGGCATGTTAAAAATCATCCACTTCACGCATATTAGATTTATAAATTCATATTCTCTAAGAAAGTTGAAAGAGTTTGCGGAGGACAGTAGCCAGCATCTCCTCCATAGTCGACAAGCTATGACCTCTTCCGCTCTTTCATTATCGCGGTGCACAGGAGCATGCTTTACGGTAAGGTCTGTTCTTCATTTCTGGGAGGTAGGGGGTGGGTAACTGCGCGAGATGCCCGTGCAAGAAGTGGCAGTGCCCGATCCGAAGGTGAATAACAATTATCGCCTCGGGCTTAGAGCCACGGGATGACCATGATAAGGGTCTTAGGATCCTTGTGAGTTTGAAAAGAGTTCTGCCACTCTGTTTGCACTCAAAATGCAACGTTGGATAAAAATCTTGGTAGTAAGAGCAGATATTACCATAAAGATGTATTTCTGGCTTCCTCGTGGCCAACTTTACTACCTAGTCGCCGGTCTCATTTCCACTTATCCCCACGTTGCCAGGAAGACAGAAAAAAACGTAATTCAAATGATGGAGAATTAAGAGATATCTTCGATGTTGTTGATGTTGCATATTTGATGTCAAAGGTTTACAAGGAGAGAAAGAGGAAATGGACGACCGTAGCTGCCTGGGTTCGAAGGGTCGCGGGTTCGAATTCCGCCTCGGACATAGGTGTATGTGTTCGTGTTGTCCTTACGTATTCTCCCTACAGAAAACCTCAAAGATAAACAATCACCGTGGTCGTTATATGATTTAGTAGTTAAAAAGAGACATTAAAAATATATACAAAATACAACTTCCAATTGTCGAAGAAAATTTCACATATTTGAGTTCGGACTTCATATAATCGTTGCCTAATAAAACCTAAGGACTTTATTTCCCTGGGCAAAATAGTATTATGAAACGGAAATTTATTTAATTGAAAATTATTTTTTTCATATATTGTCACCTAATTCGATTATTATTTATAACTTAATATTTCAACTCTTCCAGAGATTTCCTACAATATTGCAACGATATTCATTGTAGCAAATACTTATTTTATTCACACTTTATCTATTTCGTTGGTGAAATGAACATATTTATTTTAAACTGAGTAACACTGAATTTCTGAATGTTCTTTCATTACAATATTTCCATAGTTTTTGAGCTGAGGAGCAGTGACGTAAAAGAATTGGCCTAATATTGAGTTGAGACTTCATTCAAGAAACAATGATATCAAGTAAAAATGGTATTTAGGGGTTTTGAAGGAAAATTCGGCTTTTGAATTCCTAAACTCCTAAAAAAATTTTTTTCAAAAACACTCTGCGAACATGTATTTATTTTTAGACTGGTTGTAGGAAAAAGCCCTCCTGTGTACGCATGGTTCCGCAAAAAAATTAAAATATTACTGACTTCTAAATCTATGTATTCTTTTTCAAAATTGAAATTATACTAGCAAGTTGATTGGCATTCTGAATTAAATGAGAATCCAATATATCTGGGGGGTATGTTGCATTATGCATTGCATACTTTCATTATACAGATATATATTGCATTATTGAAACTTTCTAAAACAAACACATTCTTTTTTTATTACAAATCCTGCAGTAAATGTCACATTTTATTAATATCTCTGGGATTTTTCAACATTACAAATATTAATCTGTTTAAATTTTGTCATGAACTCTTGACTCTTCTTCTGGATATAACTAATTCGACAAATTAAGTTATAAAAAATTGTATAAATGTTTTCCAAATTTGGAAAATTGCTTTGCAGTGAAAGCATAAAATTTTTCCGTGAATGCATAATCTAAATTTTCTCATATATTAATCAACTATACTTTCTCCCTAACGAGTAGAGAAACATATGTAATGCTGCGCGAAAACGGCTAATTTTCTGCTGAAAAACGCATATCACATATCCATAGTGATATCCATATTGTGACCTATAACAGTATTAATTGAGTACTAAAGATGTAATTCCTTTCAAATAGGAATCAAACCAGCATCGTTCGATTTACGACCAGTTGCTCTGACCACTGAGCTTCCGAGAAAATGTGTTTTCTGTTGGGTTCTTGGGCTGGTGTATTTCCCACGCATTTGATATTTGTCACCAGTCATTCATCATTTACGTTAGTCAAATTGGAGGGAAGGTTCGAATCTTTAAGTAATTGATAACAAAGTTGTGACCTTTACACAATGTTGTGCCCAGGTTGTGACAAATTACTCGTTTTCCTTGATTAGATAAATAGATTCATATTTTGCAATATAATTCATTTATATAAAAAGTAAACTCACCTTGAAATGACAGTCAGTAATGCAGAAAATTCTCAGTACTGTTTTTTGTGTCTCTCTTTTTGGAGCTGCTGTACTAATCTTAGATGGATTTTGAACTATGATAATTCGACATCTCAGCACAAAATAAAACTTGTACTCCTCGTTGTTACTCTCTTGTATACGGCGTAATATACGTAGTATAGAGAAAGTTATGTAATACAGCGAAAAATCGATTTCGCGATTTCAACGGTAATACACGTTTTGGAGTCGAAAAAGTGGTTTTATTCAAACCGTCCGTCCGTCCGTTTGTGATCACTACTACCGCCTAAATCACACGTACGATCCTTTCTAAATTGAATAAACCCCTGTTCTTCTGGCTGTAGTTGAAGCTTAGAAATTTTGAAAAATGTTTGAAATTTGAAGATTCTTAACATGAAGCCTTTCGGACATTTTCAAAATTTTTTCAGAAACGGCTCCAAATTGTTTCTTAAAATTACTTGTAAGAATAGAGTAAAATACTCTTATAAAAATGACATATGTCCAATTTTCCCTGTTAACTGTGAATTTTTGATAATTGCAAAATTTGAACTTTTTGGGGCGTCTTCCTTTAACTACAACATTGAAAACAGATTTTTCTTTCAAATGAAATTTGTTGTCAATAATTCGTTCTTGCATAACGGTCACGTAGGTGTTTTTGAAATGTTGGCATTTTTCGTGCAAAAGTGCGAGAAATATTTACAATTTTAAAGAATGGTTTGAAATGAAAACTGCATTGAAACCCTTTTTTTTCTTAACAATTAAAACGTTTCGAATCCGATTTTGTGAAATCGTACTTTTTACTGTTTCTTTCGCGGTAAGGAACATACCTGTCTTCAGCAAGCATCACTAGTCAATACATCCTAATATGTGAAACATTGTATAAGGGGCTGCGGGGAGCAAACGGTGCTTGCTAGAAGAACGGGAGGACTCGAGTTTAGGTCCGGGCCTGTTCATGCAATTTTTTTATTTTTGAAAATGTTTGAGATTTTAATTAATACTTTTCCTTTTCAATAATTTAAGGTATGTATTTGGGGTAGTCGTTTTAGAGTTTTCAAAAACGAATGAAGCGGTAATAGTTCACACAATAACACAGACACGAGCTTCAAAGATAAATATGTACAGGTTTATTCACAATATGTACAATAAATATTTAAGTTACTCTTAGCTCTTGGTAGACGTTTACTCCCCGGATTGCAGGAGCGATCCAAAAATGTAATCCGTGCCCCCCCAAAACCTTATGCACACAGCACGTGGCTCCAGCGATTTAGGTCACCCGTGGAAATATCCACCCCGGCGTCCCAACACATGGGTACGAGTCTCGCTCGGCTCCGCACCGCCCTGGGCGCAAGTTTTGTGCGTTCGCACGAGGGTTCCACTCAGCTCGACAAACCCCACCCCCGCGCTCTGCGTTTGCTCTCATATAGCTCCCTCCCACGTGGCCTGAAACGTCACTGGGTTTTTCACACGGCCCGCGCTAGTCGCGTTGCCAGGCATTTTGGGCATCCATTGTCCTGGATTCTAAGAATTTTGCACGCGGCACGTGGCAAAATGCGCTGTCCCGCATTTTGGGCATCCCGTTCCCTAGCTCTCGGAATTCTCCCAATACTGCATTGTTCTCACATCCTGCCTGGCCCCTGGCGTCTAATCTTTTGGCGCAGCGACATTGTGAGTGGAGCGTACAATACGTTACAATAGTAACATTTGGTATATATTAAGAAAACATCAATAACACGTGAGAATAAGAGTTTATTTTTATTTAAATGTGAGTAGATGAACAAAAAGGAAATAACTGCGTAATGATAGGTGATTTTTCTTGAAGTCAATAAATGTTTTTTAGATTCAAGTAATTACTTGCAGCAAATGAATTCTGAATGCCGGACCATGTCGAAACTTGTCTGATACTTTTAGCCCAACGTTATCACGTCTAGTAATATCACCTTGGACAGAGGCGATAAGGGTTAGCGTCCAGCTAGAACCGAAGCACCTGCGAGCAAAAATTACTTAGTACTGAACTGAAATATTCTTAAGTAGAACTAACTATTTTATAGTGCCGCGTAGATTTCTTTGCTTTCTTATTGTCTTCTAAAGGTAATTTACTTAATATTTTTAATTGTAGAAGTGCGGAAAAGCAATGAGTTTGGAGATAAAATTCGTAAGATTCTTAATTGAGTAAGTTCACGCAAATGCATACGTACGTCTGTGCTGGTGACGCAATCGCTTAGGTACATGGCATCACAATAGAGGAACGCGTGTTCAAATCCGGCATGATATCAGCGGAATTTTACTTGACGAGCAATGAAAATTAATTCCTCATACCGATGTCCAGAATGTTCTAAACATTCCTTTTCTTTGCAAGAAGATACCATTACAAAACTGCGGAAAGAAGTTGACTTTCGATTTCTCGTCATTTACCAGATTATTCACTACTTCATATTTTCCTCTTCGTAGGCCGTTTTTGGTTTTTGCATTAGTACGTTCGTTTCCATCCCAATCCCTAATACGAGTATTACGTCCTTTGTAATTAATGATATTTATTAGTGTCTCTCTGCTCTTTTGTCAAGTTCTCTAGCTGAAATGTTTTCTTTGTTTAAAGCTTACACTTCGCTACTACCAAAATATGAAGAGGTGCTACAGAAAGCGACAGACTTTCTCCTAGCAAATGTTTATAATTTCCTTTGTTTGTACTGGTTTTAAGGTTTTCCTCCATTCTCTTGCCAGTTGCCATCTGTCGCCACACAAAATACATGTTTTGACATTTTCTCAACTTTTCGGTTCCAAATAGTAGAATCGAAATATTATTTCGAGAATATTAAAGGAATCTAAAATCTTGTCCTAAATTTTTATTAAAAAATTTGGAGCCGTTGTTAAAAAATGGCGTTAAGCGTTACTGTAAATGAGAAATTTGAAGCTTTTTTTTCACAGGAACCTATTGAGTTTTCGAAAAACTTCCTCTCAAGTCAATCAAAGCACTTCTACTCACAAGTTAAATAATATATACAAATCTATTCAAATGTGCATATTAACGGCGTGAGAGATATTTAAAAAAATTACGTTGGTGTAATTTTTGAAAAAACAAAAGAATACAACAAAATGAACTTTACCTCATATTACGTAAACAGTGCAATTAGCACTATCCATTGGAAAAGTTTGAAGAAATAATGTTGAGACATTTTTGAGAAAATAGCGTTTGAGCGTTACTGAAAATGCGGAATTTTGAGGTCATTTTTACAAAAAACTATTGAGATTTCGAGAATCTTTATTTGACATTTTTAAAGCACATGTCTTTATAAATACAATTACGTAAAGATATTGCCTCTAATGTAAATATTACAAACGTGAGAGACATGTCAAAAAAATTACATTTTTGTAATTTTTGAACAAACAAAAGAATAGAGCACTATCTCGTTTAAATCATCGACTAGGGAGCATTTGGCATTACCCCAACAAAAAAATTTAAAGCAAAAATTTGGAGCCGTTTTTGAAAAAATCATGTTTATGTAAATTTTTAAAATTGCAAATATTGCTTGCCATATTATGCGAAATCAATTAAACTTTCAAAAAAAATCACATGATCTTATTAAAAGAACTAATTATGAGCAACAAATTTCAATTGAAGCAAAAATCTCTATCTTTAATTTTGTATTTGTAGGAAGACGCCGAAAAATATTCAAATTTTCGCAATTTTTTAAAATTTGGAGTTAACCGTGAAAATTGGACCTAGTATACCTTGATAAGTGTATTTTACTCTATTCTTACAAGAAATTTAAAGAAAAAATTAGAGCCGTTTTTGAGAAAATTTTATAAAATGTGCGGCAGGCTTCAAATAAAGTCCCCCCAAAAATTAATGAATGTTTTTTAAAATCGCAAAGCTTCAGCTCAGGTAAAAACGTCAGGGGTTTCTTCAATTTGGAAAATATCGTATGCATGGTTTAGGCGCTAGAGTTGTACCAGACGGACAGATGGACGTTTTGCTTCCAATTGGTGTTTCGGCACCAAAGATCCACAAAACTGGGATTCTGGCTACACCACGTGTTAGAGGATTTTTTCTCCTAATTTAGCAATTGGTTTGCTTCAGTTTTTCGTCACCAGAGCGCGGCAATGATTTATTTGCCGCCGAAAATTCCCCGTTTTTTCGCGCATTGCATTTCTCTATACTACGTATATTACTCCGTATATACGTAAGTATACGAGAAAGTAATATGTAAAGTGTTTGTTAACATACGTTACGCAGATAAAGGAATGATTTAATGATGAAGTAAAAAAAAATTATTCTTGGGTTGTAAAACCATGTATTTATATAGTAAATATTCGATTATTAGTTGAAGTAAATATGTTTATCGTGCCCATTTGCGAACATTCTGAATGGCTACATTGTTGTGAATAATATTGATTAACAAACAAGCCTATTATTAAACATTCTTCTCAATCATTCATTCACGACTATGCTACAACTATTTTACTAAACTATCCCAACCGCGGATCCAAAAGAAAAGATTCAGGGTCACGTGACCACCTCTTGATCCTAGAAAATATACATTTCTCTCTCCCAATGAACTAGTGGTAAACTAGTAATGAAGATGAAGATGAAGAGCGTTTATTTAGATAATATTATTTCATCTGAAACAGTTCTTTAACCTTTAATTTGACGTTGAAATATTTGTTACATTATTTTAGGAGACACCCAATTAGCCATGCAAGACTGGTAAAACAAAATGTTGAAAGGTTTGTTTAGTCCATAATCCAAATAACTAGAACACGTTGGTGGATATCGTTTAACACTTCGAGAACGGCTGCGGAACCATTTGAATTCATACATAAGCGATTTCCCACTTTTTGGAGTCAGCGTGTCACTTGAAAAATGGGTAGAAAAATAATTTCATTTTGTATCTGTAACATTTAATCCAGAAATTAATAAAAACATATAAAAAATGGCGACTCAAAATAAATGATGAAAAGTCAAGACACATGGTTGTTGGGAAATCTCGATATGATCTAGAACAGAAATCGGTATATTTCGAGTAGTAAAGGAATTTAAAGATCTCGGAGTGACTATTAGAGCTAAGGGGATCTAATAATGACTTTATTAAAAAATAAGGGAAGGTCAATTATTAGTATACTTCATAATGTTTTATAAAACAAAAATTTTCGAAAAGAAACTAAGAGACAATATACAAGACAATGGTGGAGAGCTGTGTTACGTATGGATAAGAAATTAGGATTAAAAATGATGCAATAAACTCTGGGTTAAATGCTATGAAAATGAATTTTTGGAGACGATGTTGTCAGTATACTGTTTGATAGAATACCAAACGAAGAGGTTAGATAGATAATAAAGATTGAGAGAAAAGTGATCGAAAATGTGTAATCCAAACATCTCCAATGGTATGTTGCAGAATGCATGCTGACAGAATATTAAAAATTATTTTTGAGTGAATCACTTTCGAAAGAAGAAACGAGGAAGGCCAAGGAAATATTGAAAGGACGTCATCGATTCGACAATGAAGAGCAGAAGAATAGAGGAAGATTCCTGACGGAATGAAAAACATTGGCGTGTAGATTGCGAAAAACGATCATTAGAACTGTAAAATACTCGCTTAAGAATTAATAATAATTACCTTAAACCCGAAGTGGAAGACACCGGATGAAGAAGCCTTGTTATTATGTGCTGGCACAAGTAAGCGGGGCAAGATCTGTTAAGATCTTGCCGGAATACCAAACCAAAAGCAAAGTAACATTCTTATTTGAAAAGATTAAATGAACACAAAGAAAATTTGATTATTTTTTAGAGGGGAGTCCTTTAGATAACAAATATCAGATTTTACTCTATTTGGTATTTATGATATTTGTAAACTTTGTCCATTTATGGGCATGATCGCTTTTTCAATGGGAACAACTATTCTTCCGAATTGACAGGTCGAAAAGTAAATATTGTATTTAGGTAAAAAAAAAAAGATGATTGAATTATGTTTTCGAAAAATTGACGGGACTGAAGTAAAAAGAGAAAACTATCACAAATAGTAAATTCACATTTCTTGTATGTTGCAACAACGAATAGTGTCAATTCCGCAATTAAAATCTATTTTCGACCCACCAATAACATATGTGGGTCTCTTTAACCTGTAAATCTTTCGCTTTAGCGGCGATAACATAATTCACCGGAAAGTGCACAGCATGTTATGGACGAACGACAGAAAATATAATTACAATAGCCCGTAGGACTTCTGATGCAGTATTCCAAAGGCAGATTTTTGTTAAATCTCCAGACATTTGTTCATCATTTCTCTCTCATGGTACGCAACATGTAATCTCAAGTTAATGTTAAAATATTTAGTATCAATTTTGGATCCTGAGACTTAAATAAAAGGAACGCAATGGTGACCCTGAATATTTGGTTACGAATCAAACAGCGATAGCGCAGATTTCTCCTTCTTCCCGACCTTGCATTAAAGTGGTCGCCGAAGAGTACGACCAAGTGTGCATGAATTATGAATTTGAGGTCATTTCGTTATTATTTAGATTTTCTTTGTAAAATCATCTCTGCGTGAGATATACAATATACGAACACAAACTATCAATCAATGGGCAGTACATTTTTAAGCGTTACATTGTAATATAGTAGCAGTGCGTTTCAACAATAATAAATATTTTAGTTATAATTTTAAAATTCAACCTTAATTCATATTATAGTACTTTAATTACATTACTTTATAAATATGTATAACTTAAATAAAATTTTCCCAAAAAAAAAATTTTAAAATTAAAAAAAAAAAAAGACAAAATTATATTTTGCAACAATATTTTACAGAAGAGGATCTCTATTCATTTTCTAACGATTACCGTGATACAGATTTCCGAAGATTGACAAAATTTTGAAACATTATTAACAATTACAATTTTGAAATATTTTACGATATGAGAATCTCTAGTGATTCTTAATGGATTAGCGAAAACAATGTTTGCATAGGTCTGCTTATCTACAAGAAGTGGGTGAAACATTCCGATGACTTGTAAAAAGCTTTGTGTGCATTGCTCGTCTCTAAATAAAAATATCGTAACGTAAAAATATACTTGCTATAATAATCTAAATACAGTAATTTCATTGCGTTGGATTGGAAATCATACATAAATTATATGTAAGTAATATATTGATATGAATTTGTGTGTGTGTGTGTGTTCCTTCAAAGTTCACGCAATAGACAAAAGCTGCTGTTTCTACCTTTTTCAAACATTAAGATATAAAAATGTGATATAAGAATCATATCTCGTTTTTGATTCTGACGCAAAAATTCTCAAAGACTAGGTATCACATATGATTTTTGATAGTTGCGGTAAAGAACTCCATGTAAAATGCAATCACCCTAACGTTATATTGAAGCGAAGTAATTAATTGTGATCCTTAAAACAAAAGATCACAAATCATTAATTTGCTTACAGCTGCACTTACCAATGATAATGTCTGCAGTAGAAAACTTTCATTGTGACTAAATGATTTTTAAATCCTTTTAGTTTATTTGGTATTTTACTTATGAAAACTAATTTATTAAAATATTAATATCCGTGATCATATATTACTTTTTAATTCGATCATCTGAGAAATTGCTGATGAAGTGTTTCACAACTGAAAGCTGCTATCTCGGGGACGTCTTTGTGCAACTGACTCTAAAACGTATTTCTGTAAGTTATTAAATTTTCTAATAAAATAACTAGGTTAGACAATGCATACATTGAAAAAATTTTTTGCATTTTATATTAAATATTACTACAATAAACGACAAAATGTAGACAAGGAACTTAATACTCGTTGTCGAGTGTTATTTTTTGCAAAAAAACCGTTTTAAAACTTTTAAAATATGTTTTTATTGGGAATTTGCATGACTATATTTATGTAATTAAATATATATACAAGAATATATGTAAAACTTTTGGTTGATTTAATATTTATATTCAAATATTTACTATAATATAACTCACGGTCAGCGCCATTTTGTAGTGTTGAAGATGAATTGTCCCGCCTCCTTGAAATGAAGCTAAAGCGGATTGGTCAGCTCGATCCCGCAGGGCGGGGCAGGGGTCGGAAAATTCTGGTAATGTTCGGCTCAGGACATCGCCCATTTTTTGTGCAAGCGACGGTACAAAAGTATTTTATTTTTCTAGTGAATATAATTAGCAAAACTTACTCCGCACACATTTTCAGTTCAAGGAAACGCAATTTTAAAAGTGATGAAAATGTAAATCCAATTACAGGTTTTGAGAATTTTAACCAAAAGTCACCTAACTAGGAGTACTTGCCTGTGTAACCTTTCCTGCTTCAGGCGGATCCTCTTCCCAAACAAACAATTTCTGAGCACTACCGCTTACAAGCGTACGCACACGTTCCAGTCACGACCCGCAGGCTCCTGCTTGTGTAATGTACGTCGCAATTTGCTTTTATTTAATTTAATTCCAATTTAGCTAAAAGCTCTCGTTTCGCAGGCGGTCCTTGTACGTTTTCGGGCGGGCGGTGCCGCCAAACGGAATCAGGGTTGGGCGGGGCTGTGAGGGGGCGGGAGGGGGCGCAACACGATGCTCGGGAGTACTTGTTCCTCGCCCTTCCACACACTCTCCTCGTTCCCTATCCGTTCGGCCGTTGGCAGCAGCGCGCAGCCTCCATCCGCTCTCGCTGCCTCCACGCCCAGAGCGTCACCCACGCCGCAGCGTGGCGCACCCTGCCGCGTGGCGGGGCTCGATGTCTCCTAGCAACCGATTAGCTTTTCCGTGTAAAAGGAAGCTCAACCGGATTTATTTCTTTCCCATCTCCTTTCTTTCATTTTTTCTCGTTTTCTTTCATTCTCATTTTGTGTGGATTCGGTGATATAACGGTTAGCGTATCGGACTGTTGTACCCGAGTTTGCGGATTCAAACCCGATGGAAGCGGTGGATTTTTAAGGGCGAAAAATCCTTCGCACGCTTTCCTTCGGATGGGAAGTAAAGCCGGATGTCTCATGTAGTAGATTTGCTGCATGTAAAAGATCCTCAAGCCTAAATGAAGCCTCTAAGCAAAATTGAGTTCCGCCTGTTTCGTCGCCCAACATAATACCTCCTTTCTCAGCTAGGTAGTGAAAGGTGCGTAGCAAAATTTGCGTGGTTAGACGGAAGAGCGGGCCTGATGGCCCGAGTCTCGCCACGTAAAATAAGGCATTAACTAAAATAAGGCATTAACATTTTCTTTTTTCTCGTTTCCTTTCATTCTTATTTCCTTTTTTCTCGTTTCCTTTTTCTCATTTCCTTACATTCGTATTTCTTTTATCTTCTTTCTCGTTTTTTCTTATTTTCTTTCTTTCTTTTTAGTTTTCTTTCTTATTTTCTTTCTCATTGTTTATAGAATAATGATTTCTGTAGAGATATTTGTGTTTTTCTTCTTCATTACATTAGATGACTATGTCCGTATTTCATTTGTTGAAAAATATTTAAAATGCTTTATATTTTTCTAATATTTTTAGTTCTAATTAATAAGAGTTTTCTTCTGCAATTTCGCTAAATATCAAGGTTTAAATCTCCCTTTCATTTAGGTAAACGTTTCAGGCCGTAATGACATTTAATTTACGACGTTCAATTAACAATCTAGTTTTTATTGCATTATTAAAAAAATAATTTTAATTACACGTAAAATAAAAAAGTATATTACATAATTAAACATGTATCCTTCCTCCCATGAAATCTCTTTGTTGACAAAAATTTCTCTTTCTCATGTCATTCATTTGCGATTTATATATTATTGTATTGTACTTATGAGTGTTTTGAAATCTAATATTTTTATACTAATGCGGGTTGATCTTGATGGCATGAAGGAAATTTCAATGTCTAAAATCTGTCAAATACAGCACTAAATATGTGCTCCTCTATTATTCTATCCCGAGGTAATATCCTCTATTACCTCGACCAACATTATGTGGTTGTGTATGTTGCATATCAAGAAATAAACTTTAAAAAACTAGATTTTGTTTATATTTTAGATTTAGATATTGCTAACGTATGATTTTTTTCAAAACGACACGTACTAATGCAGTCCAATAAAATGTTAAATAGTTTGATTCTCATCAGCCTTCAGAACTGTTTTTGGTCCACACATCAAAAGTATAATTAGTTATATAATTAGCTATAGAGCTAATGGAATTGTAAGTAATAATAATAATAATAATAATAATAATAATAACGTGGAGAGACAAATTACTCCGTGGGCGATAGCTAAGAAGGAAGGACAAAGGTCAATCATATATGTGGCTTAAAAGGAGAAGAATGAAGCCAGAATCGAAAGCGGTTTTTATAGCTGCCCAGGCATTGAGAACACACATTATGATAAAGCGGTTCTCAAAATTTACAAGATGATAAATGAGATGTTTGCAAGAAAACAGTGATCATATTGTCTCAGATTGTCCAATTCTAGCAAAGACAGAATACTTTAAATGACACGAGTTTGTAAGTAGTAACCTCCACTGGCAGATTTGTAACACCTTGGAAGTTCCGAACACATGCTCCAAGTGGTACAAACACTATCCAAAATCGTGACGCCTGTTGGATGTTTTAAGAATCGTATCTACTAATAGATATTGCTGTCCCATGCGATAAAAAATTCGTAACCAAAACGTCAGAGAAACGTCTTGAATACAAAAGCTTGGAAATCGAGATCAGCCGAATGTGGGACGTAAAAGCACACGCAGTCCCGATAGTTATCGGAGCTCTGATATTTGTTCCGCGAAATTTGTTTAAGAACTGATACACAATACAAATGTGAGACAAATATTTTGCAAAACTTCTCAACTAGCGGACGTTCTAACGTCTCCGACCAAGTCCTCACACATTTCTTCCGGCAGTCGCTCGCCAACACGCACTTCGAGCCATATTTTCAAAAGAATTCCACTCCTTATTCATGCCCATCCGCGTGTTCATTTTCTAAACGCCCACTTTTTGCTTTCTTGTGTTCATCTTATTCGTCTAGTGGCGACTGTTGGTTCTAAAAAGTTGTTCTCTTCACTAATAAGTTTCGGGGCTACTTGGGCCGCGAAGGAAAAAAATGCGACCGGGGCAAAAGCGCGTTGTTCAGCCAGCTGCAACAGGATACGAAGTTCGCTGTGTTTGCAAATTGCGTCTGCCTTCGGCGAGAATGCGCGGAACGCCTGCTGCCTCAAGTGCGCGCGCCCGCTGGCAGAGACGAATTGCATTTCTCGCCGGAACTCAGTCGCGAAATTAACGAAACCCTCCGAGTGCATTCCTAGGAAGAGTTTTAACTACGAAACTTCATTTTTTACTTTTCATTCGTCTTTCATTTTCGAAGCGTTACCGCACCGTCGCGCATGCAAGACACACTCAACCACTCTTTACAAAACTGATAAATCCTCGGAACAGAGTGCGTCTACGACAAGCACATGTCAACACAACGTTTCAATTTATACTTTCCACGTAATCATGCTGTAAAATAAAATTTTGCAAATTGTTCTTTTCACATTGTAATGAAGAAAGTCAACAAATAAGTCTTTTTTTAAATATATTTCTTCTTGTTCGACAAACTTATCTTTCGAGGAGGTTAAATTATGCATTACATAGTTTTTTGATTTTGGGGGAATGGCCATCCATAAGCAGTGGTTTTTATTACTCGGAAGGGTGTAAGCATTGTGCTAAAGTAAATGAAGCGAGGTTGAAGACTGTTTCAGTTTGATCTATTGACAGTTATGAGGTATTACGGTGTTTTGAATCGGTCTTTGGGATATCTGGATTTAATACGTGTGTATGCAGCATTGCGACCTAGACTGAAGATTGAAGAGCATGGGGAATACAAATAAGTCTAATTGTAATAAAAAGAAAAGAATTAAATGGAACTAAATAATTGAACTAATTGAGTATCAGCAACAAAACAAACTTTCGCTTGACTCTTGTAAATTTTAAAGAAAATAGAAGACCGGCCGAGATAGCTGAGTCACAACATCCAAGCAGCTACACTGTCTCTGACTGGGAAGTTCTAGGGTTCGAGTCACGACTGTGGCGGTTTTTCCACAGTAGCTGTGAAGTTAGGTCAAAGGGACTGGACTGGGCTGGACTGGAGGAGAATTCTATAGTATTCTATAGTCTAATTTTCCGCGATTTTCTATCAATATCAAATGGATTCCTAAGCAGTATCCATATAAACTATCATTTACCTCTCATCGTACACACACACACACACACACAAACACACACACACACACATTTAATTGCACTACACTACCATTCATGAAAGACTAGCTGAGAATTAAGAGCTTGTCACGGATAGGACGGTTTCTCTCTGGTATAGATGCTTGGAGAAGGAAACCGCATATCGACGTACAGATCGGCGCCTGATCTCACGTTTCATTATGGGAAGAAAACCGTCCCTTCAAGGGTATAACATCTACAACACTAATGGGATTAATAATCTAACCTAATAACCCGGGACTAAGTAACTGACGCGCGCGGAATCAATACTAAGGGTAGCTTACTTCAAGAATATGCAGGGCATTTGAGAACATTTTGTACGTCTTGTGAAAAGTATTTTGAGCGTGAAGAAGGAATAGCAAGGTGATCGAAAATCGTTCGCTCACTCATTCGCTCACTCATTCACTCGCTCATTCACTCGCTCACTCATTCACTCGCTCATTCACTCGCTCATTCATTCATTCACTCACTCAGTCACTCACTCAGTCACTCACTAATTCATTCATGCATGCATTCATTCACGTATTTAAAGAAAATCTATAAATCAAAAGAAACCACAAAGTATTAATACATATAAAACTTTGCATTATTTATTTATTTTATGAAGAAGTCATTATGATAGCTGAAAACTAGATTATTTATTGGAAGGATTATGGACAAACGAAGATTACAATATTTTTTCAGATCTCTACGATATATACGATTATATACTTTGAGGTGAATTTGGATTTATATATTTTGTTTAAAAAACGAGAAAGTGAATAAGTGAATTGTCTTCTCGTGATAATCGAGTAAGTGTGTGTGTGTGTGTGTGTGTGTGATCAAGTACGTGTAAGTACTTTATGTTATAAAACAAAATACATTAAGGGAATCTTTTTTTAGAACTATTTTTCTTGAAACATAGTTTATATTTGGTTTATATGTATTTAAAGATACTTCATATTGTTTATTTTAACTTTAAAGTTTTTGTTGATCAGAAAGTTATGAAATTTATGAATGATGTTAAATAGATATTGGGGAGTTCTCAGATGTAACTTGTATTCCAGTATGCCAAACAGTGTAGAAGGCCTTTTCTACGTCCAAGAAAACGGCTAGTGTGTGTTTTCGCTGGTGAAATGGTGTAGCTACAGATTCGGGTACGCGCAGTAGTTGGTAGTTCGTTGGATATTTGGATCGGACCCCAAACTGGATATCAGGCATTGGTTTGCAATTAAAAAAAATTAATTAGCTTACTTAGTAATAATTTTTCGAAAACTTCAGTGATGGATGGAACAAGACTAATTGGTCTGTAATTTGTTGGGTTTCTTGCATCTTTACCTGGTTTGCAGAAGAAAACGATTATAGCTGTTTTTCAACTTTGATCAAAATATTGAAGTCGTAAGAGTTGCATTAAATAGTTCAGTTAGAGCGGTTACAGATTTTTTGCTGAATTCAATAAGTGCTTTAATGGAGATATTGCCGAAACCGGCTGATTTTTGTTTTAATTTGGGTGATGTTTTTGAAGGCTTCTGAGGGGTAAGTAAATTAAGTTTCTATTGGTACTGTTAGTTAGTTAATGCCTTATTTTACGTGGCGAGACTCGGGCCATCTCTTCCGTCTAATCAGGCCCGCTCTTCCGTCTAACCACGCAAATTTCGCTACGCTCCTTTCACCACCTAGCGGAGAAAGGAGGTATTATCTTGGGCGACGAAACAGGCGGATCTCAATTTTGCTCAGACGCTTCTTTTAAGCTTGAGGATTTTTTACATGCAGTAAATCTACTACACAAGACAGCCGGCTTTACTTCCCTTCCGAAGGAAGGTGTACGAAGGATAAAAATCCACGGCTTCTATCGAGTTTGAACTCACAAACTCGGGTACAACAATCCGGTAAAATACGGTACAATTGGTAAAAATCGTTAATTACACAATTGAATGCGTCTATGTCTGAAACAGGGTTAGGTGTGAATGTTATCCTTAAAACTAGAACACTCAGCGGAATCGTTTCGACTCGGAGCCTCCAACGTTACATGTTTAAAGGAAAAACTGAAAACATATTTATCTACATCACTATAAAAATATTAGAAACAATAATTTGGTGTGTAATATAAGTATGAAGTCACAACTTAAATATATTTTAAACATTTATTGGCATTACTGTCCCGCGAAATTTAAATTAAAAAAACTTGTTGAACGAAATGCGCAAGTAAACGGGCCAAAGTGTATGTTGAAAAGTAAATTTTAATAAAGTAATAATATTCTTGTAATAGATACTAATAAAAGTGAATTTAACGACGTGTAACCTTCATCGATACCACAAAAAGTAGCGTATATATGAAAGTTTTACAGACTCTTCTTCAGGATGGTCGCAGTGCCCTAGCAAAATTGGGTAAAGATTATCACAACCCAAATGTGGAAAATAAATAATTTAAATAATATAGTAGACGCGCCGCGACCATTTTTTGCCTCTCGGTTAGACCACGTGTTTCCTAATATATTCCCCCAGAGTCCAGTAGTGCTGCAGTAGTACAAAACTGGTACCTTAATTTATTTGCTAGAGGCCAGTAGCGGTGCATAATATAACAAAAATTACATCTAATAGAAATGTGTTGTAAAATAATATGGAAGAAACTTATAGTATTTTATTAAAATCGGAACCAATTACGTTGAAAATAATCATCTTAAACGCCGTGGTTTATATAAAATTGATCCTTTCCCTCATTTGCAAGGTCTGAATATGAAGAAAGCCTGGGAAACGCTGGGTATTTTTCTAGTATAGTAATAATATAAAAATGTTATAAACCTTTAATTTTAAAAATTACTAGTTTTACATGTGACCCAAATATATATTTCCTTGCAATGTACTTCCCTTACTATCTCGCAATACGTCCAATGTATTTGAAATATTTTGGATGAATGTTGTTAATTTTCTTTCTCATTTAAAAAGAATAGTTTGTTTTTAGTAATAATCTTAGAAATAAAAATGCTATATTTTGGTATTTTATTTCTCTTAAGTAAGTGTTGGCCAGCAAATACGGGTCGGTCAGAAAGTAATGCCTCACGTTTTCCCCTTCATACAATAATGAAGGTAGACAGTTGTACTTGTCAACCCTTCAAAGTTTCGTATTTCCAGCGTTGGTGTACGAAGTTTCAAATCTCTCCTATGTATGACAGTTCCTTAACAAACAGTTAAAATGGCGGTTGCAAACGACCTACCTTACAAACAGCCAGATGTGATTGAGTTCCTCGTTGCAGAGAAGGAAACTGTTGTGAACATTCACAAATGCTTGTGTGCAGTGTATGGTATCTCTGCTGTCACTAGCAGTACCGTTGAACGTTTGGGTAAACGAGTCAGAGTTTGGAAAGTGAAGAATACGATCTCCATGATTTGCCGCGCACCGAGCATCCCTCCACAGCGACGAATCCCGACATGCTGATTACTATCTTTTGGGATATTGATGTTATCATGTTGAAATTATACCCAAAGGCAGTACCATCAAATCAAATTCTTACATCAACATTCTGAATAACGTAAAGAACATTTCTCGCGAGATAATCCCTGAAGAGTTGTGAACAAAGCTTGCCCTTGCACGGTAACGCACGCCTACACACGTGTCGTAACAAAAGAACCGGAAAATATAGATTGTGCTTCCCCATCCACCATACAGTTTATATTTACCCCTCTCCGATTGTCATCCCTTTCAGTCACTGAAAAACGCTATTCGCGGAGGAAAAATTGAAGAAAACCCGATGTGAAGGAAAGGCAACGCCGTCAGGAACAGATTTGGTACCGGAAAGGTTTTTATTAAGGAACTAATTATAATTCCAATATTAGAAACAAGTGTATTCATAGTCGCTGCGACAATTATAGTAATAAGATGTAACGAAATTAAAATTCCAGCAGCAACATGGTTTACGATCGTATAATTTAGCATGAATTATTTGTTTATTACAAACGCCCGAATCATGATTGATATAATACCAATTACCAAAGTTTTAGCTACTTGCCAAATTTAGTTTAACCAAACAATTGTGCGGTGAGGTCCTCAACAACAACTTACTTCACTACAGTAATGTACCTGAAAGTCCTATTGTCACTTGCACTTAGTGCCATATGGGAGTTAACAAATACTAAGATAGAAACGGGGCCGAGATGTCGCGTAATTAACAATTTAGTAAATATAACACAGGAAAATGGAACTTTAATAAATATTTAATGCAATCTACACATGGTTCAAAATGATTGGCATGTAGAAAGCTTTTTGAATATTCCAAAACACAGAACAAAATTCTGTAAATAGAATTATAAGTCATATTATAGTTGTAAGTATAATATTTAATAATAAGGCAGTCATAATATAAGAAAATAAAAATATAAAATATTGAAAAACGGTATTTCAACTCACAATTTTGATTGGTATTTGACTTGTGCTGTTGTAACGCGCAAGCGAAGAAAGAACGTCGTCTTGAACCCTGTGAGACACCTACACTGGGAGTGGCCGCCGAGAGCGATCCGAGAGCGGCGAGGAGAGATCCGCAGGAAGAGGAGGGGCAGCACGCCGAGAAAGACAGAGCAGGGCGCTCCCTGGCGCATCCGGCGGCAGCGGAGGGCTGGGTGCGGTGGGAAGGTGAGCAGGGTGCGGAATCATTCATGCGCCACCGCCCACAATCAATGTAGCTGCGGCAGCTTGAGTACGGAAATGGAGAAAGGAAGGTGGAAATGGCAAAGGTCAAAGTTTGACTGCAATGATGTGTGGCGGTGAAATAGATAAGTGTGGGATGGAGATGCAATAACTGTGAATACACAAGGTAGAAAGAAGAATGGGGGTCGAACTGACTGTAGGAACATCAACGGAATGATATTTGGTTTAATTTGATTTGATATAAATTATTAAAACAAATATTATTTTTCTTTTTCATGAGCAGTATAATCTACAATTGTATAAAAATAGTAATTCACGAGCAAATATGTTATTTTATTAAAACACTTGTACTTTGATTTTAATTGTTTAATGTCATTTGAAAATGTGTAAATAACATTATGAGTATTATGAGTAGGTTTCTTTTAATGAGGTGTTGACCTCATTAAAACAACCTGATGACCGTGATTTCTACGACGTGTGTTGTATTCATAATGTGTTGTGTCATGTTGTAGTGCATCAGTATTGCATAAAAATGTTTCCTCCAGTAACTCAGTGTTGACAAAAAATAATAGTAACTGATTGCAGAGACAGTAAATGAAATATCATTACCACGGCAAATAGGTCATGAGAGGGCAGGTGATATATTGTACAAAATTACGAACATAAAAATGTCCTAATTACTAATTGATTGTAACCGACAGGAAGGTCATGATATGTCATGTTCGTCTTTTGGAAGTACTAAAAGTTTTTTTAACAAGGTACATTTTTTAATAATGTTGAAGATAATGAGTATAAGGTTGAAGATTACTTTATGGAAATATTTAGAATTTGACTCATTGAGAGGTCAACGTTTTCTTTAAAAGCTCTTGAACATTACCATTGAGATAAATCTAATAATTATTTTCATTAAGATTTTTTTGATAGCAAAGGGTTATTGGGTAAGTAACATATTATAAGAATGATGAGACCCACCTTCTATTTCGATAAAAATGAGATTTAATTAATAAGTTAACTTGAAAAAAAGAAAACATGGTCTTGGGAGACCTTATAACCTACTGAAGGATGTTGAAATGAGGTTGGAGGCGGGGAAAGAGAAACAATATCATTAAATCAATGGGATCGTAATATCAATAAAAAAATTTAAAAAATCCTTTTCGAGATTATCATTAAAATGGTGGCCGGACGAACTTAATGACGAAATACCATAAGATTTCAATCGGTTACCTCCAGGAAACGAATAATTCGCTTGCAACGGTTGATCCTGCACCGGATGGATAATGTTATTAGTTATTTGTTGAAAAATATGTGGTTTACCTGTGTTGTCTGTAAACTCGTTTACGCATGGGCATACGTTTACGTTAGTCGCGAATTTGCTTTCTGCATAAATTCACATTTGTCCAGCACCGGAATTAGGTTGAGCTACAATATTAATTCTGATACATTGTTGGAATGGGCTTACAAAAACAGTACCAGAACCTACAGGGAAACAAATAATTTTTAGAATAAAAATAAAATTAATATTAAGTTTAAAATCTTAAACAAACGCCCATTGGAGTCATATGGACTACAATAAGCTCAAAATAGCGTCAGAAAGGAAATCAAAACAAAACAAGATGAGTGGGCAGCTAATCGATAGCGGTTTCAGGTTCCGATGACCGCACAATTGTCTAGGATCGACGCAGACATTGTTGGGAAGCGATACATATGTACACAGTGAAAATATGAAGATGAATTGGTTAAGTGATGTTTTCGGGAACGTTAACTGCTCAGCCGTGTTACTTAGTGTAGGTAATGTTTCATCGCAGGAGGTGGAGGCGATTTCTTCCCCTCTGAATAGTGAAATATGACACCAACCTACACTTCCGCTGCCGAGGTATTCCCCCCCCCCCCACCAGCCTTGCAGAAAGCTCTAAACTCATTACTGGTTTCCCGACATGTATGTAAGAGGTGAGAGGAGAGAACACGGAAGAAGGAAAGATCCAATGTGGTCCGTTGTCCTGGCCCGGCATTCATCTGGTATTGATGGGATACACCAGAGAAAACTACTAACCAGAGCAGCCTACCTCTAGAATTCTCTTCCAGGCAATGGCTGAATTCGACCTACTTTTACAGCAGTGCTCGCCACCGTTGGGACTCGAACCCTACGACCTCCGGGTCAGTGTCGCTGCAGACAACGGCAAAGCTGGCTCGTAGCTAAACTCAGCCGCTTTGAAGATGAACGAAGATGGGAGATGGCGTAGAAATATCGTCAGACCAGGACTATGTAACGTGACCATAAATATCGTGTTGTCAAATATCAATACTTTAATATTTCACTAAACTGTGGATAAAGGAAAATAAATAGTTAACCCTCTACACATATTTTTTTTTTCACAAAAAATGTATAAAAGACACTTCTCCATAAACAAAACACTACTTTGTATTTAGACCACACTTGTAATTTTCAAAACTTTTAACTTCCATCGTACAATTTCGTAACAACGCGGTCAACACCTTCTCTCCAATAAATGTACGTCCTTTTTAATGATCCTAAAGATGAATTATAGACAGAATTATTGTCAGAAAGGTGTGGCGGTGTAATGTACTGGCAAGGTGAAGGAGCATGTTGTGGAAGACTGCGGGAAATCCAGGTCAACGACGACAAGCTAGAAGAGAGGGTACAAGAGCTGGAGGTAACAATAAAATATTCTGGATAGGGAATAGGAATAGGCCAAACAGGAACCAACATAGTATAAGCTGGAATCGGAGAGGCGGGCGGCGGAGTGAAGATGAGCGAAGTGGAGGGTCAATAGAGTGAAGTGGAGGGAGTAAAGCAAGAAAGGTCGGAGGAGAAAGCTCTAGTTCAGGTGTTTCGTGATATTTTCAGAGCTTCCCAAGAGCGCCAGGCCCCACGGTTTTTTCTCTGCTTGTTCCTGACGTCCCTAAAAACCTCGGGTAATGCAAGGACATGGATATCAAGGAGAGATTTATTCTTTATAATGCAATTTTGATAGTTTGACACGCACATATTTACTATCGCAGAAATTCATGCAATCGATTAATTTATTGTTCATTTATGAATATTGTGATATCAAATTACTACATAAATATCAATCATAAAATAAATATACTATAAATAAAAATATAAAAGTGCCAAAATTGATCAATAGCAATTTTAACTTTCAGCAGCAAAATGAACATTTTATGAGCAAATATGATTCAAACTAATCATTTTCCATCTAAGCCGACCCACATTTTGGGAACTCAGCAACTCGCCGCACAAAAGCTACACCAAATCACTAATTACGATAATGTGTTGTTAACTAACAGCAAGTGCAACAATAATTTTCGGCGAACATTCTCCTCGGTGAGTAGATGTTTGGCGCCATTTATTACACGCGTACAAGTCTGCGCAGGAGGCAGAATATACTAGAACGCATCCGCCGGCGGGGCGGCGTGTTGCGCAAGACCGAGCACGTCCTGCACGCCCCCGACCCGCCTCCCGCCCTTATCCCCTTTCCTCCGTTATCTTTCTTTAATGAGAAGAAAAAAGTCGGCATAAATTGCTAGATTAAAACCGCGCATTAAGAAAGATTAAAACTTTATTATTATGTTTGCTGTGGCGGGATGCGGACACGGCGGTGGCGGAGGCGGCGGCCGTGGGGCGGCGCGGGGCGGTGGCAGTGGGGTGACGGAGGTGGAGGGAGGGTCTGTGGCGGAGGCGGTGGAGGGATATGTGTTAGAGACGTTGGAGGAGACTTCGGCGAAGGCGGTGGGGGCAAGGTCGGCGGCGGGGGGGGGGGGGGTGGCGGACGCAGCGAAGGCTCCAGTGGCGACGTTGCTGGGAGAGATGGCAGCGGCAGTGGATGGGCTGACGGCGATATGTGCGTGTTCGGGAGTGTAAAGGAGATCGTTCCCAAGAAGCAGTGGGAAGTAAGTACGGAGAGATAATGTGAGGATCAGTTTAGGTTCCAAAGAGGGTGAAGGAGAAAATCCATTTTACAAAATTAACATGAGCATGGAATGTAAGAGAGGGGTCACTCAAGACGAATAAATTCATGTGGAAATTTTGTGAGAATTGAACGCATACAACGTTAGGGTATGGACTACGGTGATGAAAACTTATCTGAAACTGCCAGAGATAATAATATAGAGAAGAAATATTTGAATCATTGGCTAAAAGCGGATTAATTGTGTTTGCAAATATTTTATAAAAACTAAATATTACGTCATCATGTTGTTGGATATAAACATAATACGTTCTCACAACATTTTGTTTAGGAATAAGCTGGATTTGAACTGTAACATTTTGTACCGCTATAAAGGCCGGGAAGAAAAGGAAAGATGAGGCGGATAAGATAACATGTACCGAAAGTAGTGAGAAATGTTTGAACGAATTAACAAAAGTACTGGATTAAATATATATTAGCTAACGCATAGGTTTTCATGATTTGCAGGAATGTCAGTGAAAAGAGCCTAGCATTAAGTTTTGATGGAAAAGTGAGCGAGAAATGGAAGTACTCAGAAGTACTGGGTGCAAAACAGAAAATTACGTAAGAAGAAAGCACTAAAAAAAGAAAAAGGGAGGGATTGCAGCCAACGTCAAGATATGGCCGGCGGTAACCACGACGGAAGCCGAAAGCAGCGGACGGAGATAGCGGATTACCGCATCACCTTCCTCCAACCCAATTGCCCCCCCCCCCAAGTGAAAGCCCCACCCGCCTCCACAATGTCGCGAACAGAACCACCCAAACTAAAGTTCACGGTCATTTGCCGAGCAAATCCGCTGAGATTTCATTCTAAGTGATTGTGACGGTAAAGCTGCAACTCTCCTGACTTCCGACGCATCTTTGACGGAAGAGAAATGTCTAATACCGCGGTACAAGCGCTGCTTTCCCAAGGGCATTGAACCAGCCACTGTGCGCATTGACGAAACGGACGCAGGCAGCGCCCCCACCGTAGGCCGTGAAAGTAAACAGCATCGTTGGCACAAACTGCGATAGAGATAAATACTCGTCGCCGCGGGCGCGAGCATGCAATGTCACAAGGCTCGCCCCGTCGCCGACGTACAGAGGGCTATGAGGGCCAGAGAATGAAAAAGAGCGCATGTTCAAAAAGATTCAGAGAAGTAAACTTCCATTTAATTTGTCTAGCCTACATAAAACAAGTGTGTTATTATTTTGAAAAATAATAATTTCCATTTTCTGCTTTAGAGTATTTCACAACAAATACAATTTACAATAATTGAAATGAGATTGCTTTTTGATTATTTTAAAACGCATCAAGTTTGGGAATACATGGATATACTTATGTATTTTTGGCAAAAAATTAAAACATCTGACTATGCATTGCATTAGAACTAACATTCATTATTTAGCTTCTTAATTTTAAATACATTTTGGTTCACGTAGTGATAAAATAATGCATGATACTACGAATGTATAGTTATGAATTTGTCACTATTGAAAATTAAGAAAACGTTTTTATGTGAATATCAAATATTATTTTGCTTTTTTGAACTATAAAATACCATTATATTTTTTAATAGGCACTAGTAAAAGCGGTTACTTTTAGCGTATTCTCAGTATGATAAAAAATCAATATTTAGCACTAGTGTGAAAAGTTCCGATAAAACTGTCAATACAACAGAGAAAACAAATTATTTCGTCACATCAGCTACAACTGATCTTACATGGTAACATGGTATCTCATTAAGTAATATGTATTCTTGAATTAAAATAAAAGGAAAGTCAATAAGACTGTCAAAAATATAGTGTATGACACACAAGGTAAAAATGATTTCATTTTGCGGATAGGAAATATTGTGAAACGAGGCCGATAGGCCACGCTCACTATGTTTCTGAAACAAAACACGTAATCGTGTACTTATAATATCTTTGCGGGTTTTAAAGTTATTTACACCCGCGTCAGTCTCTTGAATACTTTACGGCCACTCCGCTATCAACACAACAAAGAACACTAATGTTTTGTGAATCCGATTTAGAAAACTTAAGAAGCAGGAAAATACAATATAAAATATGCCATAATTCTCAAATTAGTGGTGCTAAAACAACACGTATTTTTTCGACAGTGTTTTCATGCAAAATTACGGAGTACTCCAATTACCGAAAAACTGTATATGACCCTATTTGAAAATCTATCATAAAGGAACAGATTTCATTAAGGGATAAATCTCTATCTTTAATATTAAAAGAAGAAATAAAAGAAGTCATCTTCGTCAACATATCAATGATGACGAAGATAATGATGACATGATATGTTGACGAAGATGACTTCTTTTATTTCTTCTTATAAGAAAGTCAACAACATCCAATCAGAATTCCCACAATTTAATATTATACTTGTAGGAAGACTCCGAAAAACATTTGAACTTTTGCAATTTTCGAAAAATCAGAGTTTTCAATTAACATGAGACCTGCACCTTTCTCTTAAACGTCCTTCACACTATCCAGCAAGAAAATTTAATAAAGAACTAGGAGGCCGTTTTTTTTAAATTTGGAAAATGTCCCAGAGGCTTTTTGCAAAGTACCCCCTAAATTAAAATATCGGTTTAAAATTCAAGGGACCGCGTCATTAGCCACATCGATTGGAGAAAATCAGCTGAACGGTTTAGCCGCTAGAGTTGTTCACAGACGGACAGACATACATTTTGCCGTCATTCGATTATTGGGTATCAAGGACACACAAAACATGGATTCTGGTTACACCACATGGTAGAGGATATTTTTCTAAATTAAGCAACTAGATTTATCCGCTTTTTCGTTACCAGAGCCCTGAAATAAGTTTTTCTGCCGGAAATTCACCGCATTACATAACTTTCTCGTTACGGAATAGAGAGAGTAAAATAACTCGACGTAAATATTATTTCTTTGAATTAATATGAAAATTGCTATTTTGGTATGTTCAAGTGAATTAAAATTTCCCATCGATCACTCTTATATCTCAATTAGGTATTACATTTTATAGGCACACGTGGTTCCTAAGTAATAATACTTCTCTTAATAATAGATCTAGAAAGTACATTGCTAAAATCTGTGAACTGTCCGAAATTTTCTAGTCAGCACTATTTTCAGCTGACATTTTCAATACGCAATGTTGCAACCCGGTTTGAAATACCTCATCCAAACACAACAAATATAAACAAACCCTTATTCATCCTGAACTCATTTCGGACCACTGTGATCGTCTGGGCTAAATCGAGATACGGAGTAACAACAAAAAACGCTGGCGACGAACTGAGACAGCTATAAATTTACGGAGAGATTGTGATATTGCGTTTACAGCCTTCCCTCGAGAGCAGGACTCCCACGATATACCATTAGATAATAAGAAGAAATCCAGAAACGCGATCCCAATTAATCAAAATGATGACACCTTTTTAGAGCTATATTATATATATATATATATATATATATATATATATATATATATATATATATAGACATACATCCTTTTATTATCAACATACATAGATCTAAATAATTGTGATACGTAAGTACTAAAAGTAATCATGGTCCATGTGTTTGTTTCGGTTTTCTGGACAATATTCCATCGGTTAAAAAAACAGCTGCTAGTGAATAGACGAGATTTTACAAATGAACATTTTGGAAAGTAGGATATGTAACATTTTATGTACAAACTAATGATATTTCTATCGAAAACAGACAAATGCTACGCATAACAGAAAACATTATTGTCTTCTATTTCTTTAATAGTTTTTAGTAAATATGTCTAATAAATAAGTAAGAAAATACAGCAAATGCTAGCATATAGCGTCAGACATCATGTCATACAATACAATTTGGGAGTTCAAATCACGCGGAGAAAATTGGATACAATAAAATCGAAAACCATGCTCACTCACAGAGCACAAAATTAAAAACGATCCGATAACGGCGGCAAAAAATCGCGTACTCATACTTCGGAACGCAGCCTATCGAGCTCTTGGCGGATTGAACGATACGTGGCAATGGTGACCGAGCAGGAAGGGTGGCGGCAACGACCCGCGACGGGTGAACGAAAGCGCAGACTTCGTCGCCGAAAATTAAACCCGGAGGACGAGGGAGTACGCGGATTAAAACCATAACATCAGCGTAGCATATCACGCATCAACAAGTCACTCATTAGGGAATGAGGGTCGAAATGGTCCATCGGAACACAAGGTAGATAGAATTGCGGTGCCCGGGCGGGGCATGACCCGCTGCCCCCTTACCCCTTTCCACCCAACCTTATCGCCCAGCCCCTGCCGCCCCGTCACTGGTCGAACTCTTCCCGCCCTCATTGTCCCCTTTGGCCGTACCTCCCTCCCCCCCCCCCCTTACTTTTCATCTACCCACCCCAACCCTCGCCACCCATGTGGAGCCTTCCCAATCGCCTATGACTGGCTTGCTATCGGTCCGTGTCAACCCCGTCGTACTTCCCGCTTATACTTTTCCTCCCTCTCAGCCCGCCTTAATGGTATCGCCGCAATTTCTACCCTCGACGCTCGCGCACCCCCGTCGCCAGCGTTGTCATCGCTGCCCGCCGCCCTCTCCGCCCCCCCCCGCTTCCTCACCGCCGTCCCCCTGTCGCCTTCACAGCCGCCCTCACCACCGCCTTCACCGCCGCCCCCACCGTCGCCCTCACAGCCGCCCTCACCACCACCCACACCTCCGCGCCGGCTGGCGACGGGGGAGGCAGCGGCGGTGGCGGCGCGCCGGGCCGCGCGCGCTCCGCGCCTGCGCGCCGGCGCCGCTCCGCCCGGGGTCGGGGACGGCGGGGCGGCGGGGTGGCGGCACCAGTGCCGCCAGCAGCGCCCAGCCCCGAGCCCGGCCGGAGCGGCGCGGTGCGGCGCGGCGAGGCGCGGTGGGCGAGGCGAGGCGCGGTCCGCGGCGTCGCCCGGGCGAGCCGCGAGCATGCAGCAGCACCGGCGACCGGCCACGGACGAGCGGCGGCGGTGGCGGCAGCGGCGACGAGCGACAGCGGCCATCATCCGCCTCACGCGCCTCTATGACGACCTGCTCTCCAACTACAACCGCCTCATCCGGCCCGTGTCCAACAACACGGACACGGTGCTCGTCAAGCTGGGCCTGCGCCTGTCGCAGCTCATCGACCTGGTAAGCGGACGCGCTCCAGCCGCAGGAGCGCCGAAACGCGCGCAGCGGAGCGTACGCCATGCGCGGCCATCGCAACGCACGCTCGCCTGAACCGCGTGCCACGAGCGCGCCGACGCCCACGCACAAGGTGGCGGCTGGCGGACAAGGCAAGCGAGCGAGGCACGCCTGCAATTTGCGCGGCGCTACAAAATCGCGTCGAGATACGGGTGCTGGCGCAGCATCCAGCCGCCGTTATTGAACCCAGCGCAGCGGCGCGGCCGGCGAGCGACGCGGTGGCGTGGCGCGGCGCGGCGGTGGGCGGGGCGGGACGGGGCGGGGCGAGGCGGGCCGTGGCGCGGGGTGGCGGCGGCGGCGCCGGGGTAATTGCGCAGCCACAGCCCGCGTGCGGTTAAAAATGTACCGCAGCACGTGCGCGGGCCGAGCGATTGATGCTGGGGCAAGAGGAGTCGGCTGGGGTGGGAACGGGCAAGGGTGGAAAGGGGCGGGACGCAATGGGGCGGAGGGAGGTCATGACCGGATGACGGCGGTTTGAGTGCCTCTCTCTCTTTCCCCGTATTTCTGTCTCACTCTTACACATACACAAGGACGTAATGACCAGCCCGACAGCACGTCGTCGATCTCCCCTCTTCTTTTTTGTCTGTATTTTTTACCTAATGTACGAGCATTTCTAGACCAACTATTGCTGCTAGTGAATCGTTAGTAATATTTGTAGTAACGGAATCCGTGATTCTTTCCACAAATACTACATTTTATATTTTGTTAATTATAAGTTTATACTGCAATGTTTGTTGTGAACAAATTCACATAATCCATCTTTAATAATTTCTATCTTGGGCTCATGCGTTGGTAACTCACTTATTTTGCTCTATTTCCTTCAATCCGCCTGAAATTCTCTAAGAGAACGCGCAAAATGTGAAATGCCAGAGAACAATAATTACTCGATGTACAAGACAAGAGGAAGAAATTACTGTCCATCCACATATTGATAAAATCGTCGGTAAACTGAAATGAAATGTTTGGTAATGAATTGCAAGAATATGGGATTAAACAATTCGTGTATGAGCGAACTGAGAGCTCAAAATATAAGGACCAACAATAAATGAATGAGGTGATCGGCGACGAAGAGAGGGTCACCAATGATGGCGATTGCCGATGATGGGGATCGCCGATGATTAGGGGGTTGCCGATGATCAGGGGTACCCGGTGATTAGGGATCGCTGATTAGGGGCCACCGATGATTAGGGGGTCGCCGATGATTAGGGATTGCCGATGATCAGGGATCGCCGATGAATGGGGGAAAAAGTGAGGGGCGGGGCTAAACTTGGGAATAGGCAACGACGTCGGAGTCGTCTAGAAGGGGGATCGTCAATGAGATATTCCCCATTAAGATATTCGGAGATGAGATAGAGTGAGGCTAGGGCGAGCAGATTGGGATGTTTTAGCTGGAATGGTCCGGATCAAGTTGGGTGAGTCAATATTAAGAGGGGCCAATGATATACACAACTCACAGGGGGTCAGCATGGAGTAGACAATAATGGCGAGGATCGGGTAAGAGTGCAATGATGGTCGGTGCGTTATTTGGAGGCATATTTGACGAAAGGTATCAGTGATAAGAAGGGGTAGAAGTGGGTGTCTATGAGAATGGTTCCCGATTTAGGGGCAGCAATGAAAAGGGGCAGCAATTAGGAGTATCGGCCATTAAGAGTATCGGTAACTAGGAGTATCGGTAATTATGAGTATCGGTAATTGGGAGTATCGGCAATTAGGAGTATCGGCAATTAGGAAATCGTCAATTAGGAGTATCGGCAATTAGGAGTATCGGCAATTAGGAGTATCGGCAATTAGGAGTATCGGCAATGTCGGGGGTCGCAAAGGGGGGTCGGCAATGACGGGGGGGGGTCGGCAATGACGGGGGTCGGCAATGACGGGGGTCGGCAATGACGGGGGTCGGCAATGACGGGGGTCGGCAATGACGGGGGTCGGCAATGACGGAGGGCGAGCAATGACGGAGGTCGCAATGATCGATGGGTCGGCAATGACGGGGTCGGCAATGACGAGGGTCGCAATGACGGGGTCGGCAATGACGGGTCGGCAATGACGGGGTCGGCAATGACGGAGGTCGACAATGACGGGGGTCGGCAATGACGGGGTCGGCAATGACGGAGTCGGCAATGACGGGTCGGCAATGACGGGTCGGCAATGACGAGGGTCGGCAATGACGAGGGGTCGGCAAGCGATGGGGTCGCAATGAGTCGGATGAGGGTCGGCAATGACGGGGTCGGCAATGACGGCGCAATGCAGGGGTCGGCAATGACAGGGGTCGGCAATGACGGGGGTCGGCAATGACGGGGGTCGGCAATGACGGGGTCGGCAATGACGGGGGTCGGCAATGTCGTGGGTCGGCAATGACGGGGGCCACAATGACGGGGTCGGCAATGACGGGGTCGGCAATGACAGGGGTCGGCAATGACAGGGTCGGCAATGACGGGGTCGGCAATGACGGGGTCGGCAATGACGGGGTCGGCAATGACGGGGGTCGGCAATGACGGGGTCGGCAATGACGGGGGTCGGCAATGACGGGGGTCGGCAATGACGGGGTCGGCAATGAGGGGAGCGACAATGTAGGAGGCAGCAATGAGGTGGGAGATGAAGGTGGATCAGGGTTTATGAAGTCGACAATGTCGTGGGTCGGCAATGACAGGGTCGGCAATGACGGGTCGGCAATGACGGGGTCGGCAATGAGGGGATAGGCAATGACGGGGGTCGGCAATGACGGGATCGGCAATGATGGGGAGCGACAATGTAGGAGGCAGCAATGAGGTGGGAGATGAAGGTGGATCAGGGTTTATGAAGTTGGCAATGACGGATAAAAATCAGATATGAGGTGTCGATGTTGGTGTTGAGACTATGATGGAATGTAGTAATATACAGCTGGGGTCGGGTAGGATGAAGTCCATATAGCAGGATACGAGTGATATAACAGGTTGAAATAAAATTGGTCGAACCCCCATAATAGTCGGATAAGACGGGGTCGAAGATGGAATTAGATATGAGGGGATACAGAGTTTGGGGATAATGAAGTTTATGATTAGATACAAGAGTAATTAAAAGGAAAAAGGGAAATGGATTTGCTATAAAATAAGTAACTGAATGCAAGTTTATAATTATGAACTGTTATTAATAAGGATCAGTAATAATTGAAACTGGCGATTTGAAAACTAATGAGAAATAATTCGTTTCTAAAGTTTAAATTCACAACAAAACAATAATGTATATAACTAATTGATGGAAGTTTATGTTCTATACAAAGAAAGTACATGGTTTAGGAATGAAGACGTTGAAAAAATGTGGCAGTATCAATGGGTGCAAATATGAATATAGTACGAAAAACAATTGTTAAATGGAGGAAAATACAAAAATTAGAACGAATGAAAGAGATGGTGAACGTCCAATATGGCAAATCCAGAGCGTAAGAGAGGTTGAGAAGGCGTGATGGATGGTGCGTGAGGTTTCAGGTGTTCTGAACACGGAGATTAATGGGGCGGGCGCGCGCTTTAAGGAGAGAGGAATGAAGAAGCTCTCGCGTGTGCTGAAGAAAGGAGCTCAAGAGGGTGAAACAAAAGGAAGAAAAACGAAGAAGTCAGATGAGACAAGAAAGAAACAGAGCGGGAGAAAGAAGATTAAAGCATATTCACGTAGGAGATAGTGCCTTGACAGGGCGTCCTTGCTTCTACCTCAATCTCCCACATCGAGACTCACGCTTTGAAAGCACCCGCGCTTTTACTCTCCTCCCATGTGGTCGGCAACCATTCTTCTCCAGGTGAAGATACCTTATCTCTTTCATCTACTTACTTTCCACAGAATCTAAAAAAAATTGTTTCCTCTTTTCATTTTCAATTTGGTCACAATAATTCCCAACATAACGAATTCCAGTAATAGAAATCTTCTATAATTTTGAGTTACGGACAAGGAGCACCTTGTATTTGTTTCGAATTGATGTACATTGACTAAAATGCCAATAACGCACATTTCATTTCAGTAGTATTTTCCGATTCAAACTGCATACATAACTGAAGGGAAACATGAAGTATATCAGAAATAGATGGCAACGAAAGGCCGAAAAAGATCTTTTTCAGCTAATATCATTGTAATTCATTAGGAGAGATCGGGGTTGGTTGACACTCAAGCTTCGCTACATTCGCTACAAGCTACATCGGCCACATAGCTTTCATTACACCTAACTATGTGTCTTGTGTCCTTTATGGCCTAACTTTCCAGAGAAGTCCCAGTATATAGTGAAACGGTATTGGAACAGTGATCACAAATGTATTTTAGAGCTCGGAGAGTAATATTTTCATGTATCATTGATTGTTATATTGATAAGGAAAGATTTTGCATCTCGTTTTTTAACTGAAACTATTCACAAATTTCTTGATTTTCGTGTGTCAGTTTTATATTTTCCATTTCCCTATCCAATTGAGACTGGGATTGGTGGATACAGAGTCCACCAATTTCATCCCGTGACTGCCAATTATATTCCCAAAATTAAACTATTTTTCTAAAATTTTAAATACATCTACGATACACGCACTAATAGTGGCCACAGTTAAGAACATTTTTTAAGTTTTCTCAAATTTCTTGGGATTCTGAAGTCGCTATGTGAAATTCAACTGGCATTTAGCATACCACGTTGTAAATATATCCTTTGCCTAAAATGCCAATTATTAATTTGATATATTTTTTATTAATTAATTTCCAAACCTCAATTTTGTTCTAACAATGTTCCCCTCCTAAAAATTACAAAAGTTTGGTGGTGGTTTGGCACTCGAATCAATAATAGCCAACCTCTGTAGCTGTTTGAGACCAATCAGGACCAGCAAAGTATCCTTTATTTTATATTAGTGCGTTATTGCAATGCCAATTTTAATAAGATACAGCCTATTCATTAATTATAAATGAAAGGGAAAAAAATAATTTTCCTTCTAATCCTCACTACTAGAACGCACATGTTCCAAGATCTAAAATTTAATTTAATGGGAAGATTCAATTCGTAATTTTCCAATTCTGTGTTGGTTGACCATCATTACTGACGTAATGACTACTACTGATATCATAACCCTGCTACTTACCATGCTGATGAAATAAAACTTCGTTTACTCACTGAAATATTTTTTTGAATGAACAAACTTTTTATTGCATTTCTAATTAGGAGCCTTCCTATTGGACCGTCTTTTGGCCCACTGCACAACAACGCAATGAATGGGCTCTCCATGTGGGCTCTCTCACCGCTTGTTATATGACACGACCGGGCAGCAATTATGAGGCCGACTACACATTCCGCGTTCCCTTCCTGTCGTTCCTCTTACGATAAACAGGCTGAGATGGCTCTGTCGTCGACATACGTTCCTTCAATGCCTTTCAGTTGGAGGTCCTAGGGTTTGAGACCCGACAGTGACATGATTTTCGACACTACCTAGATAGCTCTGTCGAATTCAACCATTATCTAGCGAAGAATTCTAGCGGACCGCTGCTCTTATCGGTAGTGTTCCGTGGTTTCTCCGATGAATACCAGGCGAATGACAGAGCAGTACCCTAACAAATGGGCCATGGACCGCGTGCGATCTTTTCGTCTTCCCTGTCCTATCCTCACCCCTTTCACACACTTACACTAACATGCATTACACTACTACATATGTTGCGAACCCGTCGGTAGCTTAACTCGCCCCGGCTGGATCGGTGTCCCGCTGGTGGGAGATATCTGTATGAGGAAACCCCGTCCAAAACGACCGTGTGGGTCAGCGTCGGATCTCATCATTATGTTGGAAATTAACACCGTACCTCCCGTGATAACAAGATACGTTTTTCCCATTCAGGTACCTCCCAAAGTGCTAAACTACTTACGGGCTTAAAGACTATGGGTAAGAGTGTAAGTAATGCGCCCGGAAACACGAAATAATCGATCTTACGATAAGGAAGATACGAAACGGACATTGAAGGGCTCTAGCTTCTTATTATCATTCGGTAACATTCAGTTTTATCAAGAATTATTATTTTTTTAATTATTTATCTTTTATTATAGTTCATTAATCTTTTAATTATTTATTGTTCTTTCTTTGCAGTACTCTGCAACTTTGCTTTGCTTGCCTAACATATATTTCGTTCATCGTGAAATTTGAAACAATTGAATGTTGTTATTTACTCAGTGCTCCAAAAAACTGAAGATTCATTACTTATTAAAAGGAGCTAAAACTTATTAAAGTTTAAATCAAACTAGAATGATTTTTAAAAACAATGCAGACTGCATTGTTTGGTGTACCACTGGTACCAGTTTAAACACCACAAGGTAGAGTAATAAATGCAATTTCTATTGATAGATTCAAAGTTGTCAAAACTAAACCGGAGTTGCGAAAAAAAGTTCAAAAATACCAACTGGTTCCATCCTGTCTAGATCTTCTCCAGAGGAAAATTATGGTTGTATTAAGATTTATCACAAGATATAAATTCAGAATGTCATTTTCTTTTTCGTTCTTTCTACTACTTACATTGTATAGAGAAAGTAACGCAATACTGCCGCAAAACGACGAATTTCGAAACAATTTTTCTGAACATGATGCTGAAAAGGTGAATAAATTTTCCAATTTTCCAATGTTTTCAAAATGTTCTTCCTTTAACCTGTGCAGTCAGAATCTACGTAACAACGAAAATCCCTGCATTCATTTATCAAGAAATGGCATCCTTCTCATGGATATTCAGTGGGGAAAACATATTGTACTACCACTCCTTACGCCACACACAGTTTACTGCAACTTTTTTACGTTATATAAATGTACAAAAAACGAGAGTAAGGGAGTCAGTTGTCTGTCAAATAAGCAGTCGATTTTAGATTGGAGAAAATGTCTGAAACTTTGAATGAATTATCTGAAAAAATAGATTTCTAGAGAACAACCATTTTTATAAGGAGAAAATACGAATTTATAATTAGTTTATAAGAAAAAACATAAGAATTATATTTTCTAAATTTAAAGGCTGCCTAAATATAAATGATCAAATCATGTTAAAATTAAGGTACTTATACGCATCACATAGGATGTTCAATAAATAATAAACAGTAATTATTCAATTTGTATATTTCTGTAAACATAATTCTGTAAAATACATTCATATATTTTCTGTTAAATATAAATTTACTGTAAAAAATATTTTTTTTATCCTTTGACACTCGTTATTTCAAAATATTTCCATTTTGATCTGACACAAATGAAACAATTAATTTACCTTTTTAATGCTTTCGCATTTGTGGTTGCAGATTAGCTATTGGGGATTCAGCTAAAAAAATGGATTTTTTTATTTCATGAAATGATATAAATATTTTAAAATCTCTTTTCTTAATTCTACAGAACTACTTGGACTTCTACGGAACATCTGGTGACTCGGCTATGTTATATAGTTTACTCTCTCTTTTGGAGTTTGGTGCAACTTTTTGTAAAGACAGTGAAGCTGTAATAAAAATCTTCTTATTGTTAATTTGCTGATTTCCATACATAACAACTAGTACCCATCCACCCAAAAACGCCGATGATCCCAGAAAACGTAAAAGACACCATAGTGACAGTGAAACTCCACATTCTAATGTGCCAACTAATAATCGATACGAAATACTATCACATGAAGAACAAACTAATAGTGCAAACTCCAACTGTAGTGTAAATCAACCATCAACCACTAAAATACCACCCATTATACGTGGTTCACAATGTTAACAATTACAGTCGTCTAATCAACGACATAAAAAGTGCCACAAATAGCACTTTTAATATCAAAACTGGAAACAACAGTATTAAAATCATGTTCCAAGATATTAGTGACTTCCGCAACTTTAGACAATTTTGTGACAGTGAAAACATCCAGTATCCAGTATAGAGATCCGACTATTAAAATGTTGTAAGTAATCATTAAAGATGTACAAAACAATTTATCAGAAAAAGACAGCGAGGAACTGATTTTCAAAAATTACCCTGTCAAAAAGCGCTCAAGATTATAACTCCAGCAAAAGTGGCAAGATTTCCATACATAACAACTCCAGCTCCTCTCAATAGATAAGACATCCATGCCCGTAATAGCAATAGAGTTAATAGATGATGAAATAGGTAGAACAATCTTAAACCTCAAAGACATATTCTGTTGTAAAATCAGAGTAAACATCAGAAATAATACCATAGGTCCCGTACAATGAAAAAAGTGCCAAAATTATTGCCACATACAAGCTAACTGTGGGCTAAACCCAAGATGTGTGAGATGTACAGGAAAACACCATTACTCTGAATGTAAACTCCCTAAACAAGGAACACTGCCCACCTGTGTTAACTGCCTACAATACCACACAGCTAACTATAAAGGATGCCCAATATATAAAGAATTCTTTGCTAAACTAACCAAAACTTCCTCCCGCAATTTTCAAAATTCTAATAAAGCATCTCAGCCTCAGAACCTCTCCCATCATCCTCCCCCACTCATTCATCTCCCACAAGAAGTAACAACATCCAATTAAATAACAACACTTCCCATCACTACCAAGTAGGCTCAACAATCTCTACTTCAGTACAGTAAATCCCACATCAAATCAATGGTCCAGAAACAACAATATGATCAATAATAATAATAGCAATAGTACACAAATATTGAAATTCTTATCACTAATATTATAACACAGATGGTAACACAAGTTCTCACATCTCTTATGCCACATTTACAATCTCTTGTTCTGTCCTCAAGTCGATATGGCCAGTAATTCAAACATTAAGAGCTTACCATTTTACCATGTACTTATACTATGCCAACTAATGTTAACAAAACATAAGAATCTCCTGTATTGTTTAGTTATAAGTAGAACCATATCTTTATTTTTATACAAACTTCTCAAGTCGACAAAGATTGTCTTAACATTTTATCTTCACAATAAGTTCAAAATTCTACAAAAAGTTTTCAACAAAACAATTCACTCTCATTCATGTAACCTTTTTATTAAAGTTGTCTTCGTAACATGCTTCCTCCCCAAAAATGGCTAATCAACCTCCTTTAACCCTACTAAATTTTAACGCGAATGACATAAAGAAACAAGAAACTTTATTCTTTCATTTTCTGAACAGACATAATATACACATAGCCTGTATAACGGAAACTCACCTTGTACCTGGCGAAAAATTTAAATTATATGGTTGTAACATCTACAGAAGTGACAGGTCCAGACTTACAGCTTGAGGAGGAACAGCAATTGCAAATCGAACTACATTTAAACATTCCCAAATAAACTCACCATCTACTATTAATCTTGAAACAGTAACAATAAAAATGTATACTCCAATACATCCAATAATAATCATAGCATCATGCAGACCTCCAAATCAAAAATTTCCAATCAACGAACTTTATCAAATATTTTCACGTAATGCCCCCATTTTATTAATAGGCGATCTTAACTGTAAAAATCAATCTTGGGGTTGTAATACCTCAAATTATCATGGCAAATCACTCCTCAAATTTAGCCTTAACAATAATATTTATATACACTCCCCTACGACCCCCATATTTTATTCTAACAACATTAACCTAACACCAGAAATATTAGATTTAATACTGAAAAATTTTCCAGTTAAAATTACGATTGACTCACAAGAAGACAACATTTCACAACAAAATAAAATAATTAAAGGTAAAAACAATTGGAAATACTTTAAAGAACTAATAAACCCAAATTTAAATATTCCTACGCATATATCAAATAGCACAGATCTAAATAATGCGGTTTCAGATATAACTCAGACAATCACACAGGCTCATGTATATTCCACCACTCCATACATTACATCATTAAAACACAACATAGACCCTCTTCCAAACCATATCCTCAAGGCCATCAGAAGGAAACGAGCTATCCGACGCCGTTGAATTACAAATAGAAACGATCAAGACAAAACCCTAATTAATCAACTCACTAAGCACATCAAAAACATTATCACTAATCACAGACATAATAACTACCAGAAACACTTGCAACAACTTCATCCAAACACCAGACGGCTCTGGTAAACAGTCAGATACTTCATGAAAGAAAAAACAAATGTTCTCCCTCTTCTTTCAAATAATCAAGTAATATACTCTGAACACCACAAGGCAGAAACCATAGCAAACAACCTAGTTTTCACTCTCAAGCCCAATCCAATAATATACCAAAACTTTAACACACAAATGGAACATCATTTAAATCATCCTCATATCACTGTTCCACATCCCATTAAATTCATCTTGCCAGTAGAAACGTTCAATATCATACACAAGCTGAAAAAAAACAAAAAATCACCTGTGATCTACGACATCAACAATGAAACCCTCAAGCAGCTACCAAAGCGTTGTATTGCAGCTTTAACATCTATTTTCAATGCCGGACTTCACCTAGGGTACTTTCCACAAATGTGGAAACATGCAATTATACTTCCCTTTATTAAACCTAAAACCAATACTAACGATCCCACCAATTATAGACCTATAAACGTACTTCCCTCTCTGGCAAAAATCTTTGAGAAACTAATATCAAACCGTCATATTAACTTTCTTAATGCCAGCAATACCACACCCAAAACTCAATTCGGCTTCAAACCCAATCACTCAACAACCCACCCACTATTCAGACTTATAGAACACATATCAAATAGTTTTCACACAAAAAATCATACAATTGTAGCCTTCCTTGACGTTACTAAAGCCTTTGACAGCATATGGTACAATGGACTTCTACTCAAACTTCAGAAATTAGGTACTCCAGAATTCCTCTATAAAATCATCTCCAACTATCTAAGAAACCGAACTTTCCAAGTTAAAGTCAATGATACCTTTTCAAATACTCATAACTTAATTTCAGGCGTTCCTCAGGGCTCAGTTCTTGCTCCCACATTATTCAAATAAATATAGGTTCAAATATACAGGTATTCAAATCCAATCATTTCATCATATTTTAAATACCTGGTTTTACAATTATGTATATGTATTCACAACACTGTAGGACCATCTGGTCGAGCATATAGAAATAAATTTTAAACAAACATTTATCAATCATAATGGGACGATGGCGATCATAAATAAGGTCGAATGGCAAGATACTTCTAAGGACACTTCTCATAAGCCATGTGTGGGTAGCACCTCGCAAGTGTCTGCTGTAAGAGTCAAGTCATTTATATGTATCTACGAAAACCTTTAAAATGTATGTTGTAACTTCATATAATACATGTTCAATGCATTAATTTAGTGTAAGCAAGGTCTACATTTATACGTGCACTTTCATTTAACACTAATGATCTTTAAAAAGTTATTGGATACAAGATTAATTTGCGCCTGATAAATTTTTGTAATAATTAATGCAATCTCAAGTTTTGAAATTTGCATTAATGACTTTATTAATATTTCACTAGTTTTACATGATGTCTAAAATCTCTAGCTTCGTCAATTCTAATTTAGATAGAGAAACCACACAAATAATTCGAGCTAAAATATACGGAGTAGGGAGATTAGAAATTCTAACTTTATTATAAAAAATCTGCATTTGTTCACTGCAAAATGTGAACCTTTCTAGTTTTTGCCAAAGCAGAGAAATAAGAATTAAAATTCTTTATCTGTTCCACAACCTATATTTATTTTGAGCTATCCTTTGACATTCATCTCAGGAGATATATTGCGACAAGGATACCCTTTAGTTCGTCGCAGAAAACTTATTTTACGAGGAAAATGTGCTACCAGGCTATAAATTCTATTATATAGACTATCACATTATTAATAATAATGCTGATATTGTTATGTTTTTTAGGTCAAGGCCATTTTGAAATATTGTTACCCCCATGAGTTTGTATATTCTTTCAGAGAGGCAATTTTGTCGTTTCTTATTATCCTATATATTCCTTTACTCTTTTTCCTGACAGGATTCTTTAGATGGCTTAAGAATTGATTCATAGCTTCTACGTAGTTCGACGTTTCTCCAGTTTCCAGAAATGTAAACTTGGATATCGCTTATTCGCTTCGTGACATCTCTTCTTATATTATTTATCTATTTTCCAGAAGATTCGTCCGCCATCGGATCGGATTCTCCGTAGTCATTGTGGCTTTTACACTTTAGATTGAAGCATCGAGGGTGAGACATAAGACACAATTGTAGCTTCTGTGGTATAACGATTAGCGTATCGGACTGTTTTACCCAGGTTCGCAAATACAAATCCGATCGAAGTTGTGGATTTTTAAGGGTGAAAAAATTATTCGTACGCCTTCCTTCGAGGGGGAAGTAAAGCCGGCTGTCCCATGATGTAGATTTACTGAAGGTAAAATACTCTTACGCCTAAATGCCACTGCTTCAAATCGCCTGTTTCGTCGCTCAAGTCGCTCTCCTTCCTCTCTCAGACGGTGAAAGGATTGTAGCGGAATTTACGTGGTTCGCCTCATTGTCTAAGCCTCGTCACGAAAAATAAGCATCATTGATTGATGATACTGAGTAAATGCACTAAAATCTTCCGAATGGGCGAAGTACCTTCTTGCATAATAAAATATTCTGCAAACTTGTGTCAAACAGGAAAAAATAATGTTAAAGTTTGTTTGGGCTTCCTTCCTTACAACCAGTTGTTTATGTTATATCTGCAGTAGTTCCTCTTTGGAAGCTGTATTTATCATGAGTATACATGAAAAGTGACACTTAAATGCTAAATTTTATCAAATTTGTCGTAATTTATTTTTATCGTGAATCTCTCTGGAATGTAATAATTCTCTATTTTCCCATTTAAGGTCTCCATTATTCCATTAGCTTATCCTTGGACAAGTGAAAGGTCCACGTTTATTTACTCGGAGCAGGCTCTGAGCCAAGCTCCTCAAGTTTGAGGTGAGTTTTCTAGTTTTCCATTGCCTTTAATGACACAAGTATTTGGCACCCACATAAGAGTAACTTCATTATGTTCGCTAATCTCTTCACTGGCATAATGAAGCGGTTCCAAAATTACTTACGGGTTGAAGAGAGCTCACTGGCATCTAGTTTTCTGAGATCCGCTCGTAACGAGATGATTTTATGTTCTAAGACCTGAGAATTGAATTAAATCAGATTTTGCTCTTTGTAGAAACGCAGGGGTGGGATTTAGTTTTTATTCTTTATTGTACATTTGCAGAAGTGCGAGGAAATCTACACTAGTCTGGAGCTGCAGAAACCAGCATCTGATCTTAATTCCCTCGATTTCACGGCATTGTCTGTTATGCAGTTGTAATAATAGACTCTCAAGGGATAGTTTTGAATTCTACTTATCACATTATAAACACCCAAGTCCGCACCGCGGAATCCAAAACATATTTCGAGCTGGTATGAGTAGGGCTGATCTGATCATAGTCTCATTTTCTTGTGATAAAACAAGCAGGAGTGAGCGTCACTGGAACTAAAATGTTGCCCAAGTCCGTGAAGTTTGCCATACTTTCTACAATAATCTAACTAAACAATACTTTGAAGTCGTAGGCTTCCGCGGCCAGAGTTATGTAACTGATCTTGGCTGTCCAGGTGACGCCGCATCGAAGGCTGTGTTACCGACGTTTCGACCATCTTGTCGTGGACACCTGGACAGCCAAGATCAGTTACATAAACAATACTTCTCCGAATGCATATCAATATGGACGAATAAAATTAATGCAGCTACAAGAGCAACGCTCTTTTCGACAGTATGTTGCTACAAAGCCAGATAAACATGGATTGAACATATTTTGGACAGCAGATTCTGACACATTCTATCCATTAAAAGATTTCCCATATTCAGAAGAGAATAATTCCTCTTCGGTTTCTCGAAGAATTTCACTCTGTTGTACACGTTCCTGCCACAAATAAAGTGATATAAGTAGCGTGGACCAAGTATCATAGACATTGAAGAAAATTAAAACATTAAAAAAAACTATTAATGAAGAAAATGTCAACAAAGCAATATTTTTTATTACGCTGAAACTTGGGTGGAGTCGGTAGTTTAAATCAAATGGTGCACGTTTCAATCTTATTAGAAAAAAACAAAGGATTGGTTTGCTGCATTTTGTAATCATCTAATTGATGTTTCCGGAGTTGCTGCTTCTGACCTATGGCTAGCATTGACCCCAAACTGGTAGGAGAAGAAGAAAAAGACTTTTCCTCATTGTCTTAGCAGAACGACTTAGATAATACCAAATAAAAGGAAGATGGTTACTTGGGTTGAACCGTAACACAAAAGTTGCAATGGAAAATACACTTCCTGAGTTTGTAACTCATATATATTTCATGTATATATCCGCCTGTCCCTTCAGAACCGCTAAAAAAGAAGAGATGTTTCCATGCGATTGGTGAAAGAGTAGAATACAAAAACAGTTCTGTGACAAGTACAATAGTAGTTCATGCAATTAATTTATAATGTTAAGCTTTATTGCATGAGTGCATGTTTTGAAAACGAGCGACGTTAGGTGCGAGTTTTTCAAATGTGTATAAATGCAATAAAGCAACATTAAAAACGAGTTTCATATGCTATTTTTTGTATAACAGCATTATAAATTTATAAGAGAATTAAACTTAATTTTGCAATAACCTTTCTTGTGACGTCTCCGATATTTGACATCCAAAGCCACCTGGAAAGCAAATTCAAGATGGCATTGTTGACATCTATGCGAAAAAACGGTGGTAGGCTGTTCCGTTTACCTCTACCTTCCCCCGATTCTCTCGCTGCGTTGGCTGAATGTGTGGTGACGCAATCATACGTGCAGTAACTCTAATACGTCATCATTTGTGCCGTAAAATGCCCAATTATGAACGATTTCTTGCAACAGAAAAGGTCGTCTATAATGATGGGATACAAAAAAAGAAATATGCAGTGACCTTTCAAATTGTGAGTAGGAATGGTCATGACACGAGGCGATATGCCGAGTGGCGCAATGCTAGGAGCAAATAAAATCACTTTTACCACGTGTGTCGTATACTACATTTTAGACAACCTTCCTGTCTCTCCTTTTATTTTTATTCAAGTATACATATCACTAAATTACACATTCAGGTTAATAGTAGCTGATTTGAACATACGAAAGTACTTTTTTCTTTGTTGCATTCACAGATTTATTTTAATTCTTGATAATCGTGTCACTTTTAGTACTAGGGCTGAAACTTGTACTTTTAGTAAGCTATACATACCCTTTAAAAATCGCTCATTATAGTGGTTGTCTAAACAACAAAGTGCAGAAAACATTATTTTGATCCAAGAATTCATTAAAAAGAAATAAAAGCAACCTTTTTCATTGTTAACAAATGTATATAAATAAAATTGAAATATGGTAACTGCCTAACTGCCAAATAACTGCCTTTCTTATCTCCTTATATCTTAATCTTATCTCCTTATTTAGATGATATAAAAACCGAATCAAATCATTGTTTTCCTAGTTCTTCTCTGTAATTGTCCGAGGTAATTTCTGAAACGTGTGAAACTATTTCGAAGCGAAGTTTCACTGAAAGAACGAGTATGACGAGCGTAAGTTAGGCTGTTTTTGAAATAATTATTTTACATTATTTAAAGATTTTTTCGTGTGTGTTATTTATTCAAATTTGCAATTCATTCCGACATCAATGACATTTTGCACACATTGACTTTAAAATAAGAGAAAAGGTGTTGTCTAATAAGATTTTAAAAATTATCCCCATCTCCTTTTTCTACGCTTTGGAGCAAAATATGAGTGTGCACTAATTCAGTTTGTCACAAATAACTCGGAGTTCTCCTTAGTAAACTGCACATTTAGTTAGACATTGAATAAAGTAAGGCCCAACCATTTTACTGGACGTTTGCAGATGGGGTTGCAACGATGCATCTGTTTTCTGCTACTCATAGCAACTACAGTGGTAGCAACGTTGATTGTATCAAATATGGAAGGGTGGAGCTGGACGGGGCGAGGGCGGTTTGAGATAGGGCGTCATGAGCAAGGGGCGGGGCAGGACGGAGAAGGGCAGGATACTGCCGGAATATATACAACACAGAATTCATTCTCCTATCTAATGATATTTTGTGATTAATAAGCACGCAGGCAACGCAGAGAACTTCAGTTCGTCTGACAATAAAAAATACACAGACTATTATTCTTTCTCCTATGGAGTCCAGCGGACTCACTATGGGCTTATTTGATTGAAAAAACGCTTATACTTTCTAGTGTTAGTCAAATTAAATATGAAATAAAGGAACTTGAACACATGACTTTAAATGTGTACTAATAAATTATTGATTTGCGTAAACCCATACTAAACTTACGTTTGTTCAAAGGTCACATTTCCTTCATTATCCAAAATTTATTTAGTTAGTGAATAATTTCTTTGTAAAGAGAAAATTTTCCACGTCATTTGACCGGAGAACTCAAAAACGATTTTGCAAAAAGTATTAAAATTTCGAGGATATGTCTTCGTCTTAATTTCGTCAGAATTTCCTTGCGTCTTGCAATCTTTCAATACATTCAAGTAGATATTTAAATGCTACCTAAGAAAACAAAAAATTAAAAAATATTTTTTGTCGCTTTGAAGATTATTAGTTTTGTAGTCAAACGTCAGAAACTAGAAAATAAAATATTCAATTTTTAACTTCCAAAATAAAGCAGGAATACTTATTACTACGTTTTATAAATTTAATTGAAAAGACATAGTAGTCGGTTTCGAAAATCTATACATTTTCCCTAATTGTATTCAATTAAAATCAATTCAAATAAATCTAGATAATTAAATACCGAGCATGTCTAAACAGATGCTACTTTGGTAGAAAAAAAATTCTTAAGGAAAAGATAGAATTGTAATAGAAACGTTCTGACATCCTAAAAACACTCAAACACGCGATTCGAGCGTGAGCGCGACCTGAACACCGGGTTGGCAGGGTCTTGGGCAAACAGCAAGACGGGATTCCGTGCGCGGAGCCGCAAGGGGGGCGGGGCAGGCGGCGAGGGGACAGCGGGAACCCGAGGCGACGGCACAGGCAGCGGCGCTGGCGGTGGCGGAGGCGGCGATGGCGGTGGTGGCGGGGGCGGGGCTGGCGGTGGTGGCGGGGCGGGGGTGGCGGCGGTGGCGGCGGCGGTGTCGACGGCCGCGTTCCTCGACAGCTTTCTTCCTCGACGATCGCTCACGTGGAGCTCCAACACATACACGTGGGACCCGCCCCCTCCCTCCTCCATCTTCCGCGCCCGCGCCGCCGCCTCGGCGCCACGTCGCGCAACGCCCAGCGCCCGCTCCCTCGTCCGCGGCGCTATCACTCCCTGCGCCAATTTGACCCTTACATGCTAAGGAGGAGCTCATGATTTTCGTAGCAACATATGAAGATTAAGAATTAAGAATCCTATAGTGTATAGACAGTAACCTACTGCGAAATAATGACAATAGTTTTTAATTATTGTGTCATGTCTAACGCATTCTACACAATATAATCAATATATTTCAATTTATATTTTTTTGTATTTTACAAGTTTTGGAAGCAAAATTTGCTGTTACTATGTTTTAACAGAACTAGTGATATGTACTATACTAGTGATATGTAATATATGTAACTCTAACGGAATATTATGACACTTCTTGAACCATCAAAAGTGTTTCCAATCTGCAATATTATTTGGAATTATTTAAACATATGACCATAGGTTCCCAGGCAACGTCTTAACCCTCTACGCTACCATACCATTTCTTAATGCGATGTCAAGTAAATGGTTCGCTTTTACGTTTCAGAAAAAATATCCAACGAAAATCCGCCGTGTCACTTTATTAACGTACTTTACTATTTTAGAGCAAAAAAGAGAGAAAAAACTGGAACTGTTGTTAACAAAATGTCGAAAATATTGTTGGAAATTCATTCTTAATTAATTCCTACAAATAAAATATCCGTTTCAAATTCAAGTGCCCGTGACCTCAGCTAGATCGATTGAAAAATAAAATATTCTGGAGAAACTCCTATGTTTGATTAGACGCCAGTGCTATTCAAACACACACGGACACGTTTGCCGAAAACGTATTTTTAATTTCTCACCATACTACGAACTTACATAGTAAAGATAAATTATTGTAACGCAGCGGAATAGACGATTTTTGACAGAAAAGCTCGTGTGTGTGTGTGTGTAGAGAGAGAGGGGGTTCTGGTATGGAAAAAGTGTATAGATCTTCTTCCGCTAACACATTGTGCGGTCAGAACACACGTCGGTAGGTGTATGTGCCTGCCTGTCGAACTCCACTTTTTAATTTTTTCATGCTTAGAGAAAAGAATGCTTAAAAATAAGACACGTCTCACTTTCGTTGAACTCTCTCAATTTTCAAAAATTGTAAATGTTCATATTTATAGTGTCTTCCTACAACTACCATATTATGAGAGAAATTTTTGACATAATCAAATGTGTTCTAAACATTAGATCTTTAAATATGGTCATGTAGAATGATTTTGAAAAATGAGTATTTTTTACATGATATTTGCCTGAAACAAATGCAAGTTTCATTTTTTCTCAAGAAAGGCTACAAATGTTTTCTTTAATTTTTCCTCTGACCAACTAAGGACTGAGCTAAGGACGTATAAAAGATGTCGCAAAGTCATTTTCGTTGAATCTTCGAAAACTGCAAAAGTTAGAAATAACGCGAGAAATTATGTACTGATATGGCACCACTAGATTCGGTATGGAGGACCACAAAACGTAAATTCTGTACAACGTATTAAACAAAGTAATTTATCACATATATGATCAAGAAAAACTCTTTTTTTATATCAAGAACCCATAAAACTACTTTTCTCTAAAAAAAACTCGGCACTTTTCACTCTAGCATTAGAACACTTTTTCTATTTTCTACATTGTAAAATATGAGAAAGTATAAGTAAAATCATGACGAAAATGATGAATTATAAAAATATTTTTTTAGATTAAATTTTTTGACAAACAATTAAACTAATTTCTAAAAACGTTGAAAAGATCCCTTGTTCTAATTTGAATGAACAAAACAAATGGGCAGAGGCATTTAAAATATTGAGCAAAAAAAATTTTTTTTGTATGACGTAAATTTAACAAAAATACATCTTTGGGCATAAAAAGTTAATATATACTGTTTCAAATGACTTAGAGCATGAAATAGTTCAAGAGGTAAAATATGTCCAGAAGTAGTACCGAATTTGTAATTTTTTCAGTAAAATTAGCGTATTATATCTTTTTTATTTCCTTCAAAATGAAAAATATAAGGCTTTCTTAGAATTCACAGGATGTCACGTACTACAAGAAGGCCAGCGAGAACATTTTTCCTTTCACAGACCATCAAGCAGGCATTTATTCTTCAACAAATATTCAAACTTCAATTAAGCTACTACTAATGCTACAGCTACCTACAAGAAACGCTCGGTGATCATTTGGGTCTCGCATCTCGCCAACCGGAGTGTCGCGGAAGAAGCAAATTCCGACGCCTCGTTAAAAATCAGGATGCATGCGGTTGCTGGCCAACGGAAAAGAACCAGGTAGCGGCAAGGGGAACGGATAGAGGCGGTGAGGGGCGGATTGGGGCGAGCCAGGCTGATTGAGGCAGGCCGGGGGCGGGCCGGGGAGGGGGGCGAGGGGCGGGCTAGAGGCGCGGGCCAGGGCGCGAGTTGGGGGGAGCGCGAGTCATTGCGCTGGGCGGAGAGCAGTGTTGCCGAGGTTGCACTCCAAGCTCACAGAGCTCCCGCAGACACTGAAGTCCCACTCTCGTCTGGGCTGACGACTACAGTGCGGTTCCCAAATGACCGTTGTTCCCTCGGCCCTCTCGCCTTTAATGCGGGAGGTCGCGCGTTCGTAAACAAAACAATCCAGGACACCCGCCGGGAGAACGCGGCCGGACTAGAGGGCCCGGAAATCTCTACTAGAGGGAGTTATCGATGTTCTGCTAGGAATAATGTAGCTCTGGACGTGCGGGGATTATATCGTCATGAAACACCAAGAATAACTTTATTTTGAAAATATTCACATTGTAAGCAATTAAGAGAATAAACTAACAAATTAGTCCTATACTAACGTACGTTTTAGTTTTGTGTACTTTAATAACTGTAGACATTTTCTATTTACGAACCAAAATATTTGTGAAGGTTCTTCTTTGCTTTTAAACACACTGGATTGGTTAAAAATCTGCTAGTTCCCCTATCCAGAATCGGACAGACGGAAAAAATGACATTCAGATACGCAGGCAGACAGACAGAGAGGCAGGCAGAGACAGACGCAGACAGGCACGCAGTCACAGACAGAGACAGACAGAGACACAGACAGAGACAGAGATTTGTCTTCAATCAGTTTTTCGACATCAAGGACAAACTGGATCGTTACTATACAACGTGTTAGGAGGAAGTAATTTCAACTTTCCAATTTTTACCTCTCATATCGAATTACGGAACAATACATTGTCCCGCGGGCAGTGTACCGCAGGTTATACTGGGTGACATCAGATATCATACAAAATATTTACAAAACGCGTAATTTAAAATTAGAGACTTGAAAAACTCCAAATGATTGACGAGTTAGTCTTAAAATTGTAATGAAAAAGTATACTTTATTTTTAACTAGTGGAACCGGCAATGTTTCGCTACTGTAATGTATTACACATCACACACTAATCACGTGATTGTTAATCACGTTTTGCACTACTCTGTGCACTAAAAGCTATTAGGTTAAAGATTTTCTCACGGGTATGGGTTTGTTCTATATCTTGGTTGTCAACTACCTTATTGTTACGTTCTCCATCAAATCTGGGCATGCGTTCGATATGACATTTTCGAGGAGAAATCTGATTCCCTTGCCCAAGATTCAAGTAATAATTTCGGCCGATATTTCACAATCGCGGGAGAAGAAAACTTGTATGCAGTGAAGGCGACCTTAATACTTGACTCTGCGATGGTTTGCGTAGAGTTCAGGGACGCATGAGTCGTCATAAACGATAAATCAACGCCACCACATATTCGATTTAATTCAAATCATTACTAATAATAACAAAGTATGAAAATTTCGATTGAATCGAACGAGTATTTTTGCATTTATGTGCGACACAGTTAGGCACCTTCTCTTTTATTTATATATTGACAAGAATTAGATTTTTGTTAAAAAATTAAAGATACGTTCCTATTAAAATTTTCATATTTAAAAAAATTGCGCGAAGTGAGAATGATAAGTGGTAATGTCATAATTGTGTTGTATTATGAACACTAACATTATCTACATTTATTATTATTATTATTATTATTATTATTATTATTATTATTGTGTCAATACTTATTTTCCATGCATCTACAAACCTCACAACAATGAATAAGATATCAATCAAAATGTGTTAGAATAATAGTATAGTTCATTAAAACATGTGAAACTAAAATTTGAAGTAATACGTTCGTTCTCTTTTCCCTCGTGTTCTCGTCCGTGTTACTAATTACAGATTGGGCCCACTCTTCAGAAGCCTCAGCTTGTGTTTCTTTGGCCTACTATTTTACTAAATGAGACCTTTCCGAGTCTGAATTCATTTTTGAATTATTTATATATTCTGCTTAAATATTATTTGTGGATTTAAATTCAATGGATATTAAATTTATTATTTGATACCCAATGTGAGCTTTTGTTCTGGATTTGAAATTTTGTGTTTGGTAATAAAGGCTTAGTAATATTAGAATATTAAAGCACGCACAGTACTGGGCCTAAAATGCTGTAACACAAGGTTCAGGACGTTGGGGTTCCAGTATGAAGGAGCTATTTTTATATTTAAAGCAATACTTTACTAAGTGTAGAATGTTCGCACTCCTATACTCTCAATAATAAGAATAAATAATATTTTAAATCGCAGTTTACTTAACATATTTCACAGCCAAACACTTGAAACGAGTAATTAATTGTAACTAATTACTGAACGTCTATTAAAATTCTTAAAATCAGTCATATGATTTATATTATTTTTCAAATCTCTAAAAAATACAACAGAGAAATACTTAATAAAACCCAAATCATCAGAATTTACCGAAAAATATCAACAGAACAATATCTTGTATTACTGTTAACCATTCACTGCCCAAAAAGTTAAATATAATTACTGCCACCATATGGAAAAATTCAATCCTTTTGGACTAGCTTAAAAATATAAGACTTATACTATTATAGTATTATTTTACTAGTGTTTTACTCATATTTTTATGTTAGTGCATCTATACGTTGACTCTATACGGATACTACGTCCATTAATGCTGATTTTACTTTCATTTTATTTTTATTCGAGTGTACAAATCACATAATGATATATTAAGATTAGTAAGAGCTAATGCTGCCACAAGAAAATATTTTGTTTTTCTGTTGGATTCAAAGATTTACCTAAACACTTGCGTATCAACGCACCTTTAGCACTATTGCGAAAAATTGCACTTTTATCACGCCAAGTATGCACTGGAAGATTCGCTTTTACTAGTTGCTGTCTAGAAAATAAATTTCTTTAATTAAGTAAGAACTATAGGGTACTATTAATAATTCTACGAAATATTACATTTTCTTTTCGTGTTTTCCTTATTTCTGACACGAAACGAAATATCATTGCACGCTCCCTGTGCTCAGTTTGTATGTTTTTTAAAAAACATATTTTTCCTTTCAACTTGTGGTTTCTCCTTCAGTGATGTGCTATGAACGATCTTTCTCTTCTCAACGGAATCTATTTTAAACATCGCTAAATTCAAACCGATGTTTTGTGCTCAATATTTTTACGATATTTTGTATTATTTCTGAATTAAAATCCCCATAAACACAACTCTGTAAAAATCTCTTTTCCCTGAGGAATAATTCCCAGTTTCCTGCCTTTTCTTTCTTCATATTTCGCACATGGGTGACTGAGAACGCATGCCCCATGGGCGTAGCGCCTTTCCCTTCATCTCGCACCCTCTATGACTCTGAAATGGCCCTGGATGCTGAGGCTTTCAGGCTCATTTTTTTCATTGTTCTCTTATTTTTAACTTTTTTCAGTTAAATCTCAATTATTAATAAACACAGCCATTGTCAAATTAAAGTTTCTTTCACACGCTTTTAATACTAATGGTTACTAAACCAATTTTAATGCTTCGATGTTTTAAAACCTCGATGATTTTTGTTCGCTGTACTAGTAAAATCGGTATTTTAATTTTGAACCTCCATGTTTTGTTATAGATGCCCCATGACCTAGTCGCATCGTGTCGCGTCAACTTATACTTACTACGTATCCCGGCTTTCAGCGAGGAGTATTGGGTTAGCGATCGGAAACATAACCTCGGATTTCGCTTTCCGTATGCGAGAACTAGCTGCTGAGGTGGGGTGAACGACCCCACGAGCGAGACGCAGATACGACCAACCCCTCTGACGGTCTCCGGCGCCCCAACCGCCCCCTCGCCACCTCCCTTGCCGCCACGGAACGTCGACGTCTCTTGCGTAATTAATTCACCCCATTAAGCGGAATGGAAGCCTTAACTAATGGCCATTTGCGTCAACTTCCGTATTCCATTAACACCGAGTAACGGACCTACGACTCGCGCATTTCAGAGTTGAAATTTGGCGAGTGAATTATTCCACTCCTAAATGACGTTCGATGACCAATGTTTGATGAGCATGTTGTATTTGCGTAAAAAATGATCATAACAAACTTTCGCGGCTGCAGTAATATTCCCCAACTCGATTTCTGTTACGCCATGTACATATGTTTCTGGCAACCCCATAAAATGCATTTATATCCAGTGTATTAATGTTTTCACAAAGATGCATTCTCTTTATACTGCTCTGAGAATACAAAAACAAATGAAAAAATATTTATATTCAAAATGATTTAAAATAGTCTATTGCAAAAACAGGTGTGCGTAAATATTTATTTCTTGACAAAAAATACGTTATTTGACTTTTTGCTGATGGACAGTCATAGAGTCGAAGAGATAAAGTTAGTCGATGAAGTCGCAGATATAAGTATGTTTTGTGAACTGAGAATGGTGGAAGTATAAATTTACAGTGATTTTGGAAATATGGAAAATAAATGAAGGGCTAGGTATTCTAATAATATAATGCACACCATCCACAGTAAGCCTCCGACTACTTACAAAGGTATTATCTACTTTTGGTAAAAGTGTGTTCTATCTTCATACCCCGGATTCGTTTTTGATATGTATGAAGGTTTTCAGACAGTACTAAAATGAGAAACAATTAGACGAAAATTGAGGTATTAACACTCATGAATAGCGAGAGGCTTGCTGAATATGGTGAGGCTTACTTTGTTCCTACCTCAAGCCCTTGGAATGATTTTCTGAAATTAAGAGTGACAAAATAATACACGAAGAGTATTCATTACGTCATAAGCCCACCCAAATTCATTTGTGTAACTTAGAGCACTCTTTTTTTATTATTATTTTTTTTTTCAATAAGATCAGCAGCAGGTTGCTGCTTAACATTATTTTGTTGACAAGTTTACATGTTAACCCACTTTTCTAATGAAACAAGAGCATTACAAAAAAGAATACAAATTAGAATATAATTTAATAATTTTATAATACAAAAGAAATAACAATGGTTCTTACAATTACTTTATTTACAACTACAGTTATTTACAAAAATACTTTTATTACCATAATGGGATTGGTATTGTGCATGGGAGGTGTTAATTTCCTCATGCCAGCAGATTTACATACAGATTTTCATTAGGGTGGGAAGAAAACATCTTTGGGAAATTTAGACTTAATTCTAGGGTTTGTTGGACCATTTCTATTGAGGTTGAAGATGTTTGTGCTTGGACATTTGCTTAGGTTACTTAAAAATGTTTTAGAGAGTTTAGATAGTGGAGGAATCTTTAGTTCATGATGAATTTGCTCGTCCGTAATATACCAAGGAGCTCGAAGGAATTTGTTCTGAATAGTTTGTAATTTTTTGAGTGATGACTTGGAGGCTCCTCCCCAAACCGCACAAGCGTATGACATTGATGGTCCTACAATAGATTTATATATTGATAGGGCAGTTTCTGTTTTTAAATGAGACTTTTTGTTGATAAGTGGGTATAGTTTGCCAATTTTTTTGTTTTGTGGATTTTTCTATTTTAATTATATGTTCTTTCCATGTTAGTTTTGTATCAAAATGTAAGCCGAGGTATCTGATTGCTTTAGATTTTTCTGTCCAGGGTACTGGAGTGTTTTTAATATTTAGTGGTGGTAGGGTGGGTATTTTTCTTAATGCAAAGACTTTGCAAACTGTTTTAGATGCATTTAGAGCTATTCTCCATTTCTGAGCCCAAGTTACAAATTTGGTAAGATCTTTTTGTAGGAGCTTTAGAGCACTCTTTTATACCTTTAAAAACCTACTCTCATTCGACAGTAAAATGTCCTTGTGTCGTGCACCATTTACCTGTCTGACTTCCAATGTGAATTTAAATATACACACCTATGTTCTTAGTTAAAGAGTCGTATTTAATCTCTAATTCTCATTCTACTATAACTCCTTTTGTTATTTAATTTTTTGCCGTATTTTATAACTGAATAACATTGTTTACAGTGTTCTACTTTATCTGAACAATGGCTCTCTGAACATGAATTTCTTACACACACACACACACACACACACACACAGACATACACACACACACACAGACATACACACACACACACACACACATATATATATATATATATTATATATATATATATATATTTATATATATATATATATATATTTATATATATATATTATTTCCCTCATCTTTTCCATAACTTAAGGACTCTCTGATCGCATGTTTTAAACTTGAAACAAATTCTACCAGAAAAAGTTAAGAAATATATCAACACTTATTTGATGGTTCCGAACTTGTCTTGGAAAGTTTCACAAATAAGACAAATTGAGATATTAATACAAAATTAGTAAAAAAAATGATACTAATTTTGTTTAAGAATTATTTAAAACACATAATTATATTTCTGGATTAATTGTAATTAACATTTTGATTTTCAAACGTAATGTAAGGAAAACCTGAAATGAAGTAGTATCAAAATAAAATTACTTGAAGATTGATTATTGAATAGTACGTGCCTATGATGCATGCATTGAATGAACGTGGTTTTCATATGACCGGTCAATTAGGGTACATTCCAATTTATCCTTATTATTTTAAGTCATATCAATCAACCCCGACAATAATGGAGGTTGCATTTCGGTATTGGAAACCATTATCACAATGAATAAATAAAAGATCTTTCAAAAAATTGTTGTTATGTATTTGTAAATTATTAAAATTTTTTTTTTATGCTTTAAAAAAAAAAGTTTGTCAAGTTTCTAAGCAAACACTGTTTTCGAATTGAAATTACGCGTCAGTCAAATAGTATACTCATTGAACGGTATTATAATTACCCGAAGAAAAGGTGCGCAAATAAATCTGTCCTGGAAAATGATTTTCGCCATAAGAGTTTCCGGTCATATAGATGGGAAATGACCTATGCAGTTATAAAAGCGAGCTCACATATCCTTTATATGTACCCCAATCGCCGCGCGGTTGCGAAAACGACTTTAAAAATTTACAGTTGTTTGGTTTGCAACCGATTTTATCAAATAAAATGGTTTAAATTCGGCAAAGAGACCAGAATTTAAACAAGAGCTAAATATTTGAATTGAATATTCTTAAATTTAAATACTAGGCGATTGGTCAATTAATTCACACAAAATTGTTATATTTTCTTCTCCTAAGATATTATAAAATCTGTTTACTATGTATATTAAGAAATTTAAATAACTGTTGGAATATTTAATACCCACAATAAATATAATAATGTATATTTCTAAACTTTTCTGAATTTAAATATTAAATATGCACCAGGCGAGAACTATACTGTTTTGGCAGACAATACAGAATTTATTTCCAAATCCTAAACTAATACTAATTTAATGAAAGGAATGTTTGAGATTAGTGTTTTTACATATGATGCAGAAACTAAAATTACCTCAATAAATTCACCTTCAGAATCTATCACTCAATGCGATGTCTTTAGTTACTTCTTGAAAATGTATTTCAGTTCAATTTCTTGACATTTCTGGAGATATTTCAGTTTTAGAGGGCCGTGAATAACAACAACATAACGCAAAACATTAGTCAGCACAATATGGCAGACCAAAGTTGATGAGAGCGGCACGTCAAGTGAGGAATGACGCTAAGGAGAGTGCAGGCCCCGGCCTCAGCAACCCTGCAGATTATCCTTATCTTGTCATTACTTGTCTATCAGCCTGTCAACTTGTCCTCGTGCAACGTGGGTACCGTTCTCTTCGGCTCTGTGGATGCTCTTACCTGCTGTATGGACAACGAGAAGTACTTTTCGCTGGTCTTCCGACGGATGCTCAACAACGTCGTGGCGGTGCCGCTGCAGAACGCGAAAGGCGACGCGTACATCTGTGCGTTTATATCTTTTGTTCACGGAAGCGCCAGGGCAGCTGCCATCAAGACACCTCCGTTAACAGCCAGAGCATTTATCGCCGCATTGTTCGATGTTACGGGTGGTTATCTCCGTTCCTACTTGTTGCCTGTAACTCGGGAAGCCTTCTACGCAGGGAATGTGAGATTTGTGGAAGTGCGAAGACTGTACGCGTTGTATGATGATATCAAAGACTACTTGAACACTAATGGCCAGGGTTGGAAATCGCCGTTAGGGCAATACAAAATTCTGCATTATGTGCGAACTCTAGATATCACATTTTCGTCACCAGAAGCCTCATTTTCTTGTGACAATTTTCTGTTAAATGCTACACCTCGTACTATGGAAGGTCAGAACATCACAAACCATTCTGTAATGCCCATACCATACTTCGATGATAATCGAAATCCTTCGTCCGTTGCACTTCCGTTGAGGTACGGAGCTCTGCGTAGTATCGTAACTCCTGAATCCGCATACATTCTTCTAGCGCACTACGTACGAAGTATACGTTGCTTGAAAGAGCGAAGAGTTTCCACAGATACGTTTGTTAAATACAACAAAAACTTTCGGCGGTGGCTACTGAGAAGTGTGTTGCCGAGGTTGGGAGACGAACGCTGGTATCCAGCTTTTGGAGGTATCCTCAGAGTCCTCAAGAAAACTGGGGAGTATACACGAACGGAAAGTTTTAGGAAAAGAGATGCTCGAAAACGCCGGCAGGCGAAACATCATTTTCAAATCTCTAAAGATATTCTCACATCACACGACGTAGATTCGTTCGTAGATGCAGTTGCTGACGACCTTATACCAATAGATGTTGCTGTTCTTCGGAAATTAATGTATCCAGAGAAGAAGAAGCCAGATGCATCTTCGAACACCGGGTGGGAAATATCTATTTTGCCAGAGATAATGAATTCTAACGGAAAATATGATCAGGACACAGAACACATAAACGATATAACTAGCATTGAAAACATCAAGCCCACCATAGCTAATACCGTTCTCACCAATCTGGATAAAAATACCAATACTTTAGAATTAGAGGGGAAATTAACAATTCAAAATAATACTGCTGAATTTGTATTAATTCCTCCAGAAACAAATGAATATGTAACTACAAAAGGCATTTCTACGAAGATAGATAAAATTTCTCCAAAAAATGTGAGCAAGAAGAGACAACATGAAGATGTAGACGAATATGGAAATTTTGAATCTAGGAACATTATAATAGGGTTTGATTCTGAAAATCTAAATCATCCATTGGTTAAAGGAAAAGAAAATGACGATCATGAAATAGTCCAGATGCATGAATTAACCTCAACGAAAACGATTCAAACAACACAAAGTAAGTTTAAAAACGATTTGACCACGAATCATCAGTCAGAAACTTCAAAATGGACAACGTATATTTTAAAGGAACATTTTACTAATTCAACACAATCATTAACTAAAAATCAACATTGGAAACCACCTGTAGAAAATGCTATGGGAAACGAGCCAGTTAAATTAAATCATGCAGCAATCATAGCAGAATCGCCCAGCTTGATGAGTATAAAGAAGGAAAAATTAGTGAAGGACGATCCTTCCCAACTCACATTGTCAGAAGTTTCTACCAAAACTACGCAACCCTTCCACGTGTGCACAACAACATCCGAATTTCTACGAAACACGACACAGTTCTCCCAAAAAGTATTTTCAATAAAAACATTGGCCACGAAATCCACTACCAAACCTACACCTCAAACAAGTAATGGAACATCATATGAATTAATTGACAAAATATTGCCGGCAAACTCATCCGAAAAGTTTACTTCACAACTTACTGAGTCAAGTAAAAAAACTACGAAATCAACGCGTGAAGAAACGTCAAAATCGACGCCTCAGCCGATGACAAACAGCACAAGTTCTGAGAATGCGACGCTTAAACTTACAAACGAAAACGCAACGCAACCGACAACTTCCACCACCACCGCCCCGATTCCGCACGCCGGGGTGGATTCGTCCATTTACTCCGTGCTGTTCGGCGTGGGGGTGGGCCCGCAGAACTTCGAGAACCTGACGGACGGGTGCGTGCACCGCACGTGGGACGGCATCCACGCCGCCGCGCCGCTCGTGTCGCATCTACTGGCCGGCGTGCTCCAGTCCCCGGCCTTCAACGTCGACTTCCTCCTCTGCCACGTGCTGCTCTGCCTCTTCATATGGCTGGTCCTCGCGTGCGCCTCCTTCAGTCAGGCGGACTGCCACTTCTCCTGGCGAGGAAGCGACTGCGGCGGCGGCGGGGACGGTCGTAGCTTGGACGACACGCTGTCTCGGCACCCAATCGTGGAGCAGACGTATTATTCGATGGGCGGGGAGCTACCGTCGTCGTCTTCGGGGAGGAAGTCCATCTTCGCGCGGTGTAGGGATTCCTTGAGCACAGTGCGGTCGGTGCCCACAAGCTACGATCGCGTTAAAGAGTCGGCGACTCAAGAAGAGGTTACTCCCCTTACAGAGGGTGCGACTTCTAACTTCAGACAACGTTCTGCTTCCCTTGTCGAGAGCGGACAACCCAACAGAGCCACCGACAACGGTCTCCGCCGACTGTCGGCGGGTGGTTCCTTGACGACTGGGCAAGTACCAACGCGCTGCCTCTTCTCAATGAAGCAGCGGTTTTTCGACACCGAAGATGAGGCAGAAAGCGATGATCTATCGGAGGAAGAGATTTTCAGTAGAGACCATTCCAAGTTTCGTTAGAGGTTGAAGTTAAACCGGTACGCGCCCGGTAACTGAATACATTTTGTGATGTCCATATGACGAGATTGTCGTTATCTCGTTTAAAGGGCTTCTCAATAAATGAATTTAGTGGGAGTGCATGGTTTGACACTTCAAGATCCGTTTAGAGGACGATCGCACGTAGCAGAGCCCTCTAGGATTCACTGTATTCTATTACTGAGAATAAAAAGAGACAAAGGCGTATTTTAACTCTCCAGGGGAAACAGGCATTTATGGAGTCACAGTAAACACAGTTTTCAGTCAAAACCTTCCGTCTTTATTACCACATGCGTATTATGAAATAATATTTACTAAAATATTTCCGAGATTCTCTACAAAGAAGAAACTATTTCTCTATGACATCAAAGTGAATGTGGGGTTACGGCACAGTAGCTCACTGCGTACGCCTTTCAGTCAAACTAGAGGCATGGAGTCAACCACAACGCCAGAAAGATTTGTCTCGGAGTTCCACGAAAACAACAACGCCTACGGCACAAACACAAAAGCAAAATGCTCTGGTAGCATGCACCGCCACCGGAGCTGCACTAGGAAGCGGTGGCAGAGTTGAGGTGGCCGTAACATGAGGCCCCAATCCACCGCGGCCCCTCCGCGATGTATGACTTTCTCCGAGCGCCGCCTCCGCGGCCACCCCCGCCGCCGCCGCCGCCGCCGCCGCCACCGGCACGCGCTCCGTACATCAAACGGTCCAATTATTTCTCTGCAATGTCAAAGCAAATATGTGCTTAAAACGCAATGACTTACTTGCGTACGCCACTCGTTCACTGCATGCTGCCTTTCAGTCACAGCCAAACCAGAGGCACGGAAACAAACTACAAACGCATCAAACTTTTGCCTTGCAGTTTCAAGAAAACAACAACGCCTACGGCTCGAACACAAAAACAAAATGCTCCGGCAGCATCGTCGCGGGAACTGCACTTGAAAGCGGTGGCAGCGTTGAGGTGGCCGTAACAGGAGGCCCCAATTCACCGAAGCGCCTCCGAGTGGGAAGAACCGTGTATGACTTCCTTCCCACGGCAGCCCCTGCCATCGGCGCGGCGAACGGCCCTCATTGAGGCACCGATCACGCCCCCGCGGCCGCCCTGTCGCCTCCGCGCCCGGCACTAACCACCTGATGCTGCCGCCCCCGCCCCCGCGGTTGGCAATCAAGCGACGCGACGCCCCGACACCGGGCGCAGCCCCCACGGCACACGTTGTTCAGACTCCGGTCGCACGTATAATACTTTGTAGACCGCATTTACTCTGCATTTGTGATGACTTTACACGCGCTGGGCGAAATAAATCGTGATTTTATTTTCTAAGTATATTAATTAAGATTGGCGTCCTTGTATGATTTCAGGTATTTGGTATTCCAAATTATTAGTTACCAATCAATTTTTTGTGCAAAATTTTTTGGTTAATATCCAACGATTCAATATCAGTGGTTGATCTTCAAAAGTTTGGTGTCTCTTGCATGTTGTACGTTTAAACGCTTCAACTATAAAGAGCAATTAATTGTATTTGAAGCCGTACAAGAGGAAACAGTTTTAAGATTGGTATTGTAGCTTTCAATAATGGTTTCAGCAAAATATTTCACTAATACAAACTATTGTGTTTACGTTACTATAATAAATCAATAAGTATTAAAATATATATAATTATATGCATAAGCCCGTAAACGCGTATGCCACTTCTTTCGCTTTGTGTCATAACCTATTACTGACATTCTGCATCCACCCGTAAAAACCCTGCTGGAACCCAAAATCAAAATATAAACTCTGGGCATTGTATTTTCATTATAAGATTACATTATATATCCAGAAAATAAATTTTAAATGCTATTTTGTAGAACAAGTAATTGTAATCTTCTTTGGGTAATGTAATTTAGTTCCACAAATAGGTGAAAGGTCTTGTTATTAATTTAGCCTCAGTTTCTGGAAGGAAGATTATTATAGTGAACAGAGATAAATAAATCCTGATTATACATTTAATAATTTAGCAACGAAGGCAAATTTAGCGTCTGGCGGCCAAAGTAATTGGTTTCTCGGATAAGAAGCAAACGATGGGATCTCGGCGAAGGCAACCAGCGGAGACAGAGGGAGTGAGCACCCGATCCACATCCCGTCGTAAGCCGATCCACCCAACTACAGCCATCCTACTCCGACGCTCTCTCTTTTTCCTTTATAACTCCCGAAACACCCGCCGTCTCCTTTCCTCCAGCGGTTAGGGGAGCGGGGCCACGGAGCGGAGCGGTTGCAGGAACGGCGTCGCCCCCACCTACCCGCACACCACGTCCCAGCCTCCGCAAGCGATCCCCGGCCGTCCCACCGATCCTGACGCTCGTTGGCAGACACCGTCGCTATTTCCACTACCGCCGTCGCCACCACCCACTGTCACCGCTTTCGTTGTTCCCGCCATCTCCTCCGCCGCCCCCGCCGCAGCGTCACGCTCCGCTGGCTGCGCGCCAAATCCCTCCGCCTCGCCCCCCGCCGCCGCCGCCGCCGCCGCCGCCGCTCCCCCGGCAGTCGATCGGCGACGCGTCCCTCCGCGGACGGAGAACTTGTGTCGCGGAGGACGCTTCCGCGAAACAAAGATTTTCGGCCGGAGAGATGCTAAGCGGATGATAAAGTTCATACAAGCACCGAGATTGTGAAATGGTGATGGTGTGAATGCTAAATGGCAGATGGAAATCAACGATGATGTGAGCCTATTGACTTCTTATGAAACAAAAACATTAGTAAATTCTCTTCTAGTTTTCAGTCAAGTTTGCAAAAATAACTGCTATTCATACATAACTAGTAGCACTACAATTACAACTTAAAATTGTCAGCAAACGCAGAAATGTAGAAGAGAATTTGTCAAGTTTGAGATACATTTGTAACGTTCGATCATTGAGAAATATAAAGGTAGGTATTTAACGTATTGATTTATAATTGTCCACAAAAGCTTGAAGTAACTATAAATTCATCTTTGTTCAGTAGATAGTCAACCTTCATTCGATAAATTTGCATTATTTGCATTACGAGAAATTAACACCAAAATTTCTTAAATAGCGTATAAATTGTTAATGTGAAGATGAAAGACCTGATTAAATTATATTTTTGCACAATTGTTGGTACGGTGGATCAATTCATGTTTCTAATGTTGATAGAATACCGAAGGTTTGTAAGTTGTAAACTTATTTCAAAATTCTATCCCAGTATTATTGTAATCGAAGCACAGTTTCCAAGAAATTACACAATATCCACGAAATCAACATACGCCAACCGCGGTCCCCATGGAAGTGTGTCAACTCGCATATTCCAGCGAAGTGGGGAGGACGAAGCATCGGCAATCCTCTGTTCATGTGCACCATCGGGGGGCGGGACGTAACGAGGCCATCGCGAGAGGGGATGGGCGATGGCATCGGTGGCTGCGGACGATCCCAGCGAAAGGGGATGATCGCCCCGAGCGTCAGCCCAAGGGGCGTCAGCTGTAATTACTGCATGAGGCCGCGTCTCCACTTCCATTAGCCCGAGTCATCACAAGCCTCAATGGACTCTGGGTGGAGTGACCTGCAATCGGCGATAAGTGGCTGAGCAGACAAAAGACTCTAAACAGGGCCTCACTAGCCCAGATGTGTCTATTGTTCCAGTAGCAGTCCAAACAAACGACACACTGAGACATGCATCTTTATGACACAATGGTATTTCAAATCTTGTTTTAACCCAAGAGTGATGGGATTTTGGGAGTCCTATTTCGTAAAATAGCTGCATTAACTCGATTGTACACGGAAAAGAGCTTAGAGAGTAAAAAAACGATAAGGACATTTTTTCTCAGAATTGACATTATTGTGACTATATTACATTAAAAAGCTCTCAAAGGGAAACTACAGCCCAACATTTCGTTTCTTTATAGATTCGTGAATCAATACTGAATAAGTTTCAATATTAAAAGTAAATCCTTTGCTTTCAAGATTTTATAACATTATACTAGGATTGTGTACCATGATTATAAACATTTTTTAATTGATCCTTTTTATGTTAGAGATGCCTGTTTTTAAAACTTTGTGACTCGATTTTGGTATTAAATCAATCGTCGTAAACACAATACTCTTAGGCACCGTTTAAGTTTTTAATGAAAAACATACAGCACAATTTTAGAATAATTCAAGCAGGTGCGATTCACAGAAAATGAGGAGGAAACAGAAAATCATATCGAACGAAGAATACATACAATATACATACAACTAATACAGCAATTTTAATGCATAATGGATACGAAAAGTAACTCTTTTACAAAATACTAAAGGAAACGCGCTTACGATTTGTCTCTCAAATTTCAATTTGCCTTCACGCCATTTCCCTTGACGACGAAGTGCGACCGTTTCTACGGTCTTCCTGAAAAGTGCGTAAGGACTCCTTAGGCGACAGTGACACCGCTCGAGGTCTTTACTCCGTATGTTTACGCTGAGTGATATTGTGTTCTTGCAAACATTTTAAAATTCTGGAAAACTCTAACATTCATTTTCCATTTTCCAAGATGTCCTCAAAATAATTCACATTTAGAAGAATGTATTATAATGTAACATAAATGATGGATGTTAATAGTTTAAGTGTTTTATCAAGAGATCCATTTGGGTATTAATATGGCCAGATAAAAATATATATTTGGATAAAAGATATTAACACTGATACAAACCGTATCCACCAACATTATAATATTTACATCCTTGTTTGTATCGCTATTCATTCAAATACACAAAAAACATCGAAATCTTCATGATGCAATCATGACGCGTCATTATAAGAGACTTGAGGTTTCCGTAATCTACCGCCGTCTTCCGCCGCTGCTTCGGATGCAACTCCACCTCCTGTTTGGGCATCGCTCTGCCGCCGTAAACGCGACAGCAGGGGCCGCCGCGAGATGGAGGCGGGAACGTAAGGCCGACTGGGCAAGCTGTAAAAATTGAAATGAGTTCGCCCTGGCGAGAGGACGCCGCGGCCGGCCAGCCGAGTGCCTGAGCGGTCGACCGGCCGTCGAGGCGAGCAGCATTCGGGCTGCGCTGGCGAAAAGTTAGTCGTAACGAACAGCGGACCTCATTTCCTGCGCCGCTACGACAGGGTTGCCAATTGAAACTCTCGGACGTCAGCGTTTCCGCTGACGCAACGCCGCCGTCCTCATGCCCCCGACCGCCTCCCTCGCGCGTCCTCGTTTAGGTCCTCGCCGCGCCGCAACACCCCTCTACCTCCCCCACTCCTGCTGCCTCCGAGGTGCCACGTTCTCCCGACGCTGAATCTCCAGACTCTTTTCTATAACGTAGTCTGATTGAAGTCTTCCGCGTCTTTTCTTCGAGAGAGCTTCCGCCCATTGTTCCCAGATTGCCGCGAGCTCTTTTATGCGAACGAGAAAATGCAAACGACGTATTTGTCGAATGCCACCTTCTATTTAGACCCGCGCTGAAAGAAGTGGATCAAATAGAGCACCTCGCTCGGCATTACAATGCGGCATGATGCAACACAAGCAGTCCGTTTTCCATCTTCCACGTAGATGATAGTGCACTCAAACTGAAAACGCTGGCTACGTTTATACCTTATATTCTACGTGATATTTTATGCTGATTAAATGCACTTATCTTAAGTGGTTTGTTGATTTTACGTAAACGTGTTCACGCGGTATGTTAAGGGTACTTTCTTCTTTTATACAATTTCAATATTAAAACCAAAAAGATACGTAAGTATACATTTTTTCGTGTTAAATATTCACTAACAATATATAAGAAAAATTTAATGATCTGGAAACTTAGTATCTCATAACAGCTCAAATACTACTACCAAAGGCCTATTGTCTACCAATCGAATCTCCTTACAACCTCTGGACATTTTATAACCAACCAGTTTCATTTCAAAGGTGAAATACTAGAATCCTTGGAATTTAGACGCTATATCGGAACATTTTCTTTCTCGAATTTCTTGGTATGCATAAAATTTCTTACATATTTTCAATAATTATAGAAATACATAATACAAACAATTACATCTTCAAAAGAACGACAAGTGATATCAGAAATGGAATCCCCACTCTCATAACGCAGGTATAAGAGCCGCCATATGTTACCCTTCCCTCTCGGCGCGGCGGTGCAGGTGGCTGGAAGGACGCGTGAGCGAGGTCACGGCCGGCGCCACGCCACGCCACGCCACGCCGTTGCATGCCACATGCAAAGGGCGCGTAAACGCAGGGACAGAGGGCCGTACGCAAGAGGAAGGTCTGCAGCGGGCGCAAGGTTTGGTTGGGGTCGCTGACCGGAGGCGGAGGCGGCGGCGGCGGTCGCCAGATTGGCCACACCCGGAGAGCTGCGCGCGCCCTGGACAGACCGGGCGTGGCGGCGGCGGCGGGTCGATACGGCGGCGGCGGGGGTGGGGAGACGCGGGGGCGACGCAGGGCGGGGGCGGTGCGCGGGCGCTCGCTCGCGCGTTGGGACGAGAGGGGTGAGGGGCGTGACGAGGGGCGGTGCGGAGGAAGGGGCGCGGGCGACGCGCTGCGGTTTGCGCGGGGGCTGGGACACGAAGGGGCGGGAAAATGCGTTGAGACGCTCAAGAAAAGGCGGGGAGATGCGAGAGGTGAGATAATCGGGAGATCGGGAGCCCTGAAGAGAGGCGAGAAGAGGGATATTCAACGAGGTTATGGATGTCGGGAGAAGTAGGCTTGTTGAAGACGGCGGAAAATAACAATGAGAGTAGGAATGTTGAAGAGGCGTTTTGGAAACAATGGGACTGACATACGTTGATGCAATGGTGGTGAATATACATACCAAAAGACACATGAAATGTTGGGGAATAATTAAATAAGAGAAATTAATCCGATGAAAAGGTTAATGAAAGTGATGAGAAACCAGATGAAAATATGTACGTCACAAGTCCTCTAAATAGGTTTTTAAGGATCCGCAATCGTTCTGCTTTGCAATTAATCTCCCGGTCGAGTCCTTAAAAACTAATAGAAAACATGATACATACATTTTTTGTTATTTCTAGTTTATTACTTATTCAAAATAAACATTTTACACTTTCATGAGTTAAAAATTGTTATTACTAGAGACCGGAAAAATATGCAGTGTGAAACGTCAAAATTGTACATGAATATAAAATGAAAACACTAATAATACACTATTAAAATACACTAATCATAAAACATATTTACGTAATATAAAATTATATTTAAGTAAAAATTTCCTAGATAACGTTTAAAAATAATAAAGTTGTAAAAATAATTTGCAGATTATGCACACTTTCCACCACACACCGTTGTTGTCAGCAGTAGAAGTCAGTGCTTCAGTGCTATCCAGGACAGTAGCTGAGCAGCCAGAGTAGACACAACAGAAGCCATAGTACAAACTGGCGATATTTACGACCAACAGTCGTAGCCAGCGTGCAGCACTCTCATCGAAGTGTTACACGCTGGCGAGCGCCGAAGTTTCTCGTTACAAGTCACGAAACGCGGCGTCAGTGAAAATTATCTCAGTCGCTGACCCGCACATCCCGCCACTGAGATAACTGAAGCAGGTGCACTGGATTACAGTGATGATATAACAACAATATTACAACGTTTCCGACATACTTGTGGAACAATAAACAAATATCTTCGCAATAAGACTAGAAAAGAGACACTGTTAAACTTTTATAAAGTCATGGCAGTACCACAACTGCTTTACCGGTGTGAATCATGGACATTAAGAAAACAAGATAAAATGAAGATACAAGCCTCGAAATAAAATTCCTGCGGAGAGTAAAACGCTGTACCCTAATGGACAAAATAAAAAACGAAGATATAAGAAAGGAACTTAATATATTTTCTATCAATGAAAAAGTAAATGAATACAGATCACGGTGGGTACAGCACTTAGGAAGAATGTCTCACGAAAGGATCCCCCGACATGCCTTTCTGTACAGACCACGAGGAAGAAGGGACATTGGCCGTCCACGACAGAGATGGTGTAACGAAGCCGGAACAGGGAATTTCCCTAATCCGTGAAGTGATGAAGAAGAAGAAGAAGAAGAAGAAGAAGAAGAAGAAGACGAAGAAGAAGAAGAGGTGCGCTGGACTGTGAGAACATCAGGCCGTGTCTTCACGAAGCGTACCTGGAGACACAAGGGACAAAAAGGACAAAATTTCATAATCAATTTCTTATTCTGACTTAGATAAATGTGACGGCTTCAAATGGCATTACATTCAGTGGAAAGTTCAAAAATTGTAAAAAAAGATACCAAAAATGTTGTAAAAATAAGTTTTGTTTACAGTTTCTCCCAAAAATTGTTTCGTGGCAACAACATATTCATCAAAATATTTACGAGCAGTGGTAAAATCTAAACCCAAAAGTTCCCTAAACTATTTTTAATAGTCTCTTCAGCATTTTAACGGCCGATACTATGGCCGCGCTCTTAATTCGTTGTTTTGATGGTGGGTTGCTAAGAAGCTTAGCGTGAGTTTATCTACGTAAATAACATAACGTGTTTTAAAAAGAACGACAAGGGAAAGTAAAAATAAGCACATGAAGATGACAGAAGAACATGTTAAGAATTAGCGTATGCCATTTTGCAAAAGATAAGGTTTTTACTCTGGTAAGCTCTGAGTCTGAGAAATGCTCTTAGACATTAAGGGATCTCTTTTTGAAATATTGAAGAAGAAACCATCTAAACAATTCAACTAACAAAGGTGATATTCATTAAACATTTTAATAATACTTTAGATAAAATTTAGCTTATACGAATGTATTTGTGCATCACATCATTTAAACTAGAAAATGAAAGATTTTATCTCATTAGATTATGCTACTTACCAGTGAGAGAAACAAAAATAAATTGGAGAAACGAGACAAATGTATCTTATATGTAAATAATAACCTGAGAGTTCCAATACAGCAGAAAGATGGTAGCATTTTACAAGGTATCAGAGATGCTTAAGCAAGTATATGGTACGACTTCAACATGATTTTTAATTCAATTGGAGAAGGGCTAAGAGCTATAATTGCAAAATTACACAGAAATATAACAAATTAGTTTCTAATCCACAGTTTTGTTCTGAACGTTGGAAGTTCACAAAACAAGTATAGTCTTCTTCGAACATATGTTGATTTAACATGAAGAAAATATCAGACGTTTTAAATAATACGGAAACAATGCGATTGCTGATATGATTCTGAAGGTAGAAACTCAAAGGTTGGCCAAAGGATGTTGCAAATGGAAGCCGAAGGTTGGTGAAAAAGGATGGGAGGCCAACTGAAGGTAAATATCGATAATCGAAGAGCGTTAGTGAATGGGTGAACGAGCGGCGGCTAGCGTGGTAGCAAGCCCGTTGACACAGCAGACTGACCAAATAGCTATGAAAATTATGGTTAAAAATTATTTGTATTGATTAATGAATAAGAAAAATTTATTTATATATTTACAAGTATTCAAAAGTCTATCAGAAATAAAAGTTAAAAATTTTTAATATATAATTAATTATTAAAAAAATTTAATAATAACTAAATTATAGCTAATTTAGCTAATAACTAAATTATAGCTATTTTAGCTAATATTAGCTAAAAGATATGCTAATAGTACCAAATAATCGTGAAAGTGTTGCATCCAGTTACATTGCGTTTACTTTCTTTAAATAATTTTTTATGTTAATTATTATTTCCTTGTTAATTATTATTTTTATATTAATTATTATTTCCTTGTAATCAAAAGTTATTTTGTTTTTAAAAATACTTTATTGATAATTTCAGGTCATCAAAACCAACACATTCCATTTGCGAGAATTTTGCTGAAGACGCACAAGTTTTCTTGTATCAACAAGCTGCTTCGCATGAGAGAGACACGTTCACGCACTATTTTAGATGAGAATTAGCTGGATCTGAACTAAATCTTCATTAGAATTAGCTGGATCTCAATAAAATTATAAAAAACTCTCGGAACTTCTAATATATAACTGAAAATCTAAAACAGTGAATGTAGTTGGTAAATAAGAGAATGAGTTGATTTTGATAGCAAATGCCTCATTTCAACATGTTACCTATCACGACTAAATAGGACATTCAATTTGCATTTTAAATAATAGGTTATTAATAGTGGTATAAAAATACTTTCAACATTGCAAATTCGCCAATACATGTTAATTCACTTTAATACTCGCAAAGAAAAAGAGAAAAAAAATCATATGCGCCCCAAATTCTTTGTACGTCAAATCGTGACCCAGTTTCAATTTTGAATTTATTTGTTCTTTAAATTAAATATAAAACCATTTCCTTATTCAAATCCAAGTCCTCATGATAGAAAATAACTTTTTTTGATTTCAGTGGGCCATTTCTTAGAGTTTTGAGCTACCCGCTACCCTATGTAACGATCCGCCGTTCGAGCGTTTCATGTTCCCCTTGATCCATTGGGAAGTTCCAAGGAAGTTTCATTGTCCTGGACGTCATAAGGCGTTCGCAGGCGGGCTCGCAGCGAGCGAATGGGCGAGCCCGGGCGCGGCCGCGAGCGTGGGTGGGTGGGTGCCTCGGCGTCTTACAGCGTCGTAACCCTGCGCAGGAGATGGAAGCGGCGGACGGGCGCGTTTAGAAAATTGACAGCGCGCGTGAGCGATAGTTCCCTGGCGGCAGCGACGGTGCGGGAGCGGCGATCGGCCTGGGAGGTAGAGCAGAGGGTGACGGAGCGAAGGCAGACTCAACAATCACACAACGGAAGGCAAAAAATCAATTTTTTAAAAACAAAATCGTTTTTTAAAACATCGATATTTTCGATCAGAAACATCGATATATTAACATCGATATTTTCTTCTCATCGATATGTTTTTCAGAAACATCGGTGTTTTAAAAAATTCTCATGATATAAATAAAATTTCCAGTAACTAAGTATTTGTGAATTGCTCAATACCAACAGTCACTGACATCGATCATCACTGTTGTCGATGCCCTGGCGGCACGGAACCTGTTACTATTCGCAACGTTTCTCCAGAGTTGCCAGGTTAGGGGATTTCATTTGGATATTTATTCCCTTTTATACGAAAGATTTGGAGAAGGGGGGTGAGGAAGAGATTTCTTTGTGGTTATTTTGGGAGGTTTGTCCAGGATGTCTCACAAAATATCTATTGTTTCATGATAAATGTAAACGATAGACGAAACTTAATATATTTTAAACATCAATGTTTTTGTCGATTTTTTCATCGATATCGAAAACCTTTTCGGGGCATATTCTGTAGATAGCTAATCTATTATCTGATCCAATCAAAACTATAATTGACACATGTACGCGCACACTTGAATGTAACTATTGATGATTCTACTTATAAATTACAAAATTGCTCAAAATTCAGTTTTAAGTGTTATCATAACATTCTCTCTCTCTCTCTCTCTCTCTCTCTCTCTCTCTCTCTCTCTCTCTCTCTCTCTCTCTCTTTTTCTCTCTAATATATATATATATATATATATATATATATATATATATATATATATCAACCTTTGCAATGATGTGTTTTAAATAATCCCGCCTGACTTACATTTTCGTGAAAAAAATAGTTCCTCTTATTTTTTCATGATGGCCCTCCTAAAAGCATACATGTTAACCCAAATTAGAGGTATTTTCTTGCAGTAATCAGGAAATCATCACTTCGATGAGGGAGTGACAGAGATGGTAATAGCTGCGTATTGCATAATAGATGATATATTGACAATGAAATGTTATTTGTGGTAGTTTGGAGAGTAATGTAGGAGAGGTTGCACTACAGTATTGCGAGGCTCATGACAACGCCATGTGCCTGGCATCACAGCTAGAGTAGTAACTGCTTCAATGGTGATGGGTATCTTGAAAGCGGTGCCTGGTTAGTAAAGTTAGTATTGGCTGTAATGGATATGGCAGAAACAATATACGACGCAGTAATATTAGAGAGAGTTGTAGATGTCTGAAATGATATAAATTTACACAAGAATAGGAAAAGATTTCTGCTTTCTAAAACACAAGTAAAATAAAATGCAACGTAAATAAGAACAATAATTACGTTTATTTTTATATTGTTTAATTTTGTCAATTAAGTCTCTACAAGAAACAACAAGAGCAAAAAATAAAAATCAGATTATAATTATTATGGTCACAAAAACATTAAAATGTATTACAATTTACTGTTTATATAAGTACTTCACAAATAAAATAATATTGTAAATGTGACATTATGTGTGCGACAGTTTGCACTGAATTATAAAATATCAGAACAACCTGTCAACATTCTTAACAACTCGAATCTCCTCACGAATTGGAAGTTAGCAGGACTATTTCATCCCATCACAAAACTGTATAACTCATAATTTGCCTATTTTTCCGTTCTTAAAATGTGAAAACAAAAAATTTGCCGCGGGTCATTTTCTCAAAAAAATCGATGTTCATGCTAACTTCCATGGAAGTTAGCAGGACCACACATCTAAATCCACTAATAATGTCAGCATATACACCAAACAGTACTCCAAATTTGCCGCTTTTTATTTATAAAAGGTTAGTGAAGAAATCATATTGATATCTCCATTTTTTCAAACGATATTTACAAAAAAACGAAAAATAACACCTACGTTCCTATGGCGAGCGCAGTCAAGATGGAGGAGACACGTTTCGTCCAAGACCAATAACCGTAACAATTCATACTCTATGCCAAAATTTGCCCTTAACGGTTCCAAACTGTAATCTGCAATAAAAAATTTGCCGCATACTGGTTAGTTAAAAATACCCAGGTTCCAACCCCAGAAGTTAAAGTCTTGGAAGCTCCCTGCGCATGTAAAAGACACGATACCTCCTGAACCAATAGCCGTAACAATACATACTCTATGCCAAAATTTGCCCTTTCCCGTTGCAAACTGTAATCTGTAGTAAAAAAGTTGCCGCGAACCGGGTAGTTAAAAATACCCAGGTTCGAACGCCAGTAACTGAAGTCTTGGAAGCTCCCTACGCAAGGAAAAGACACAGTACCTTGAGTTCGAACCTGGGTATTTTAGACTAGCTCGTCCGCCGCAAATTTTTTTTATTACCCATTACATTTTGCAACGGTTGATGTCAAATTTTGGCGTAGAGAATAAATGGTTACTGCTATTCAGGAATAGCAGTAACCATTTATACTCTACGCCAAAATTTGACATCACATGTGTGTGTGTGATATATATATATATATATATATATATATATATATATATATATACAGTGACATACCAATATGTGAGACATAATATGGTGCAATAATTATTATAAACAGCGTAAATTATAGGAATAAATATAGGTGAGTATGCCAGCATAGCAACGGTAAGCGAGCCGTCGTCAAGCTCAACAATCTTCATGCAGTGACAGTCGCGGAGACGGCTAGTTCATTTTGTAAGAAAATTAGGTATTGGCTAGGCACGTAAGTACATCAAGTCTTGTCTTTAATAAACAATCGAAAAGATGGACCGAGTTTTTTGAAGGGTTGAAAGAATATAAGCATTCATTCTCACAGATGCCGTGGTGTAGAACGGATCGTGTACAATTAACGTTAGGAGTTTTTTGGGAGTTGTAAGCATCTACTGGAGAGTAGATATTGGTAGAACTTTGAATTTGAATGCTAGGTGTGGACAGTAAAACTTAAAATATTTCAAGTGAACGAGTTAGAAGGACATTGAGGGCTTAGGCGAATTTATCAGTAACTGGACTGGAATGCTAAGAGCAGATAGTTTGTTGATCGTTGAGTATTCAGCATACGCGTGGGATGAACATGGAATTCGTAAATTGGCGAACGACTTTGACTTTATTAACTTCGGAAATAGTGATGAACGGCGATTGAAGTGTGCTTCTGCAAGAAAAGAAGAGAGATGTTCCTGAGGACAGCGACGTCGGAGAAGAATGAAGATGATGCAACGAGGCACCATCGTCCAGAGAGCGCGCGAAGACGAATACTACATTATAAGGTTGGAACAGGTCATGACCAAGGTTTTTTTCATATTGTGTAGAATTATCAAGTACCAAAATTGTTTAATAAATTTCCATGTTTTGTGAAATGAATACATTGATGTTACACATGATTCTCATTGAGCCAATTCTAGTAACGAAGTAGCAAGATAGAAATATATTTTCTTTTCAGATTCCTCGACCACTCTGTATAGATGGCAGATCGGATAATCATCTATTAGCACACAATAGTGATTATTTCTATGAAACCCATCGACCCAGGTAGCCGGAAACTAATTTATTTATAATTAGAGTTGAAGGTTGACTTGTAGAATAGTATTTGCGTAATCTTTTCCTGGCACCCATTTATACAATTTCGGAACGGATTACGTTGGAATAATATCAAATAATATTAGAAAGCCGAAGATAGAGTCAAAATTAAAATAAATAAATCATTAATATATTCAGTTTGTTTCAATATATATATATATATATATATATATATATATACAGATATATAAATATAAATATAAATATAAATATAAATATAAATATAAATATAAATATAAATATAAATATAAATATAAATATAAATATAAATATAAATATAAATATAAATATAAATATAAATATAAATATAAATATTATATATAAAAAAAAAAAATAAAAAAATTTATTATATACTATTCTTATATTATAAAACAAAAGAAGACACGAAATGAAGGGAAGAATACACGAAGTAGTTATATTGAGAAGGACTTTCAAGTAGAGGAGTGGATAAACATTGATGATTACGAAGGTGAACCAGAGATTTTTTGGGGAGAAAATTCATTGGGCGTTAAAACAACTGAAAAATGAGAAGTCCCCGGGTGTAAATAATATCCTATTTGAACTACTAAAAGACACTGGAGAATAAATCATGGCGAAAATTACACGAAAATTATGCAATGTGGTCTGGAGAAGTAAAGAGTGATCAACAGATTGGAAAGGCACTATGTGTATTCCATTACCAAAGAAAGGTGACAGCCGAGAATGTGCAAAAAGCAAAACAATTGCATCTCACATGTTAGTAAGATAATCCTCAAAATAATTAACAAAAGATTAGAACCGTATCTTGAAAGAGAATTGACAGTAGAACAGGCTGGGTTTAGAAAAAGAAGATGAACAAGATATCAAATAGCTAACCTGAAATGGATCATGGAAAAAACTCGTGGAATTTCAAAAAGAAATATTCACAAATCACCAGCAATAATTCATAAACGCCCCACCCTGGAGCGGAGGAAGAGATATAGAAGAGAATAGCGGAAGAAAAAGATGTAGGTGACACAATGATATAATTAAGGCTACTAACCACACATGACCAGACATGTGTGTGTTCAAGACAGAAACAAGTCGAGAAAACGAATACACAATATCACAAACAAAAGGAAAAGGCAGTTCGAGTCCGAGTGAGCAATGAACAAATTGCTAGCATCCTGTTGCTGTGTATATCTAGATAGATTAACGAGGGATGGCTTGCGATCTATGTTCTAGTACTATTTCTCTGCGCGTCCAGACACCGCGAAGAATTGGGACCTGCAGATGAAAGGAGAGATTCTCACAGCCGCTGCTTTGCCGGAACTGGAGCCGACAAATAGACATCTTCACACTGAACAGTATGTTTAATACCCGCAGTCTTGCATGCGTGCATTCTGCCATCATCAGAGATAACTCGCCGAATTATCGGTGCGTCCTCTCCCAGATTCGGATAGTATGAAAAGCGAAGGCTTGATGTTCAAGTAATTCAAATGCAAACACCAATGTTAAAAACTAAAACAACTCTCAAAAACTTGGTTTACAAGTTCTAGCGGAAGATAATTTGTTTTGTCAGTGGCCGTGATTGTTAATTTATAATTACGATTTAGACAAAATGGCAGAAGATAGAAAAAAGAATAACAGCGAAACTAAGCCTGAAAACTAGCGTTCAGGGTCATCTCAAGGAGTCACAACTTCAAAACGAGTACAGGAAAGTGGGCGAGAGGCCTTACATCTTGAGAGCTTGTGTTGACCGCCTCTCCGCGTACGGGAGGACATATGTAGGAAATGACAGAAAAATAGGATCATCTCTTGGGCCGAAGATAGTCTACTGGATGAGGATGTTAAAATCAGCGTTCCCTTTATTCATGAACTGACAGTAAACACATGAACTGACAGTGGTATAATGCAGTATTATTTCACATTTTAAATTGGATAAAATTGTGATGATGATTCTGTTCATTCACAAACAACTCATCTAGCTTAAAACATCGACAATAAACATGATAGTATATGACTTAGTGTAGGGATCACAGAATTTTGAAGATGTGCACAGAATTCACTTCTCCCCATAGCACGTCATAAGCAGTTTCAACTTTTTTTGGCGTAAAATAAATAAATAAATAAATAAATAAATAAATAAATAAATAAATAAATAAATAAATAAATAAATAAATAAATAAATAAATAAATAAATAAATAAATAAATAAATAAATAAATAAATAAATAAATAAATAAATAAATAAATAAATAAATAAATAAATAAATAAATAAATAAATAAATAAATAAATAAATAAATAAATAAATGTTGCATCCCTTAATAAAATAAATAAATAAATAAATAAATAAATAAATAAATAAATAAATAACGTAAAATGAAATGAAATGAAATGAAATGAAATAAACAAACAAACATCAATGTTGCATCCCTATTCTCGACACCTAGATGAGGATCGCCGATTTAATACTTTTACATTCTGATTTACATTCTCTAGTAGGAGGTTTATAAATGAGACTGATTAACCACGTTTTACTAGTAGTATATTAAATATTATAAATTGAATTGCTACCCGATTAAATGTTACTGAAAAGCGCGTACGATGTTTAGAAATAATATCTCAATGTAGTAGAAGTTGCCGAACATAACTGTACAACAAAACAAAATTTATCCCCCTCATACACAGATATTCCTCTTCTAGTGTGGTGTTCCTAAGAAAAAGTTTTATTGCTTTCATGACAATTTAGTGCATTAAAAAATACATAAATATGTCACAATACATTGATTTACACTACATCCTTTTACATTATAATTTACGTTACATAATGTTTCTTTCTGATCAAATGTATTCATTTATTTTGTTAATAATAAACAATTTAGACATTAATTAATGCTTCTACAATGCAAATAGTTGCCTAGAAAACATATATCCAAACCAACTTTTGAATGCTTACTGCGGCTTAGCCATTTGGAATATCCGTGTAGTTTATTAGACAAAATATGCTTAAAATTTTCTTAACAGCTTTTTTTTTTCGAAGATTCGACATTTCCTCCTCGAATATCCTGTATGTGCAGGGCTTGATTTCTGGCGGTAGGCGACGGAACGGTGTTCCGGTTCTTTGGAAATAATTATTAAATTATATTATATATAAATAACTGTTGCTATTATATTAATAATTAATTTGAGGCGCGTTTCGGGGCCTAAGATTTTAAAAATAAAGCTTTGCATACATGTATCATAATAACTCTTATGACGGCACTGTTCTCAGTTACGTCAAGTTTTAATTTAGAGAATCAAAGTGAATGGTCCTGGTTTACTCACCTAAATAAAGTTTATCTTATTATACATACTATTTAGAAAGTGTTTTATGTTCAAAACAAGTGTTGCTTCGACAGCATGTATTTTCACGTATTATTCGTAATTGCAACGCAATATTCAATACGGACTATGTGAACCTGCAAAAAAGAAACCAAAAAATACACCTACTGCAGCAGAAAATATTTTCTACTCGCCGGGATTCGAACTCTGGTCTTTAAAGTTAACTCGCCTGACACGGTTCCCCCTGCACCACCAATTACACGGCAAGACTACCTCCTTTCCGATGCGAAAAGAAAGTGACGCATTTGCATTTGCGGTAAAAAAAGCAGAGTGTTTAATTTACCTTAATACAAGATCTATTTTTAAAAAGATATTTCATTAAACAAAAATCTTTAGCGTTAATATTGTTTTTCGACAATGTTAATAAGATCAGTCGGAGTTTATATTATACAGTAGGTAATTGGGGCTAATGAAATACACTTTAAGAGTTGTTACTTATTTATGTCCAAAATTAACAAGAAAATGACAAATGATAGGAAATATATTCTATTATAATGACCACATAGCAAGCACTCAGCATGTTACAATATTTGGGAGGAAAAAAATCAAAACTAAAATGCCTAATTTTTCCAGTCAAAAACTTTACGGCCATGATATAAAACTTTTGAGGTTACTTCGTTATTTTTTATGACACGATATTTTTTGAAAATAGGTTATCATTAAGAAAGAATTAATCTTTTTTCTGCGTTAAAATAATGCAATAATATTAATCGTGTCATGATATATACAGTCTCAAATTTGTGGGGCTAATATGATACAACTTAAGAGGCTAATGTGATACGGGTGTCGGGGTATTTTGATACGCTAAAAATTAACACGCAGACAAGTGGAAGGGATTTTTTTTATGTTTAATATAATAAACTATCCAAATAATATAATAAACTATCCAAGTATTTATCTGAGAAGGAGAGAGCAGGCGACAATTCAAAAAGATTTCCTCGTTCTCCTCCCTACCCAGTACATGGTGATTCACTTATGATTAGGGAACAGATTTTATTGTAATAAAAAATCAAAATATGTACATATATATGTATTTATTTTTTCAAAAATATTAAGGAAAAAATTAAAAATATGTAAAATAAAAATTGAAGTTAGAGTTTAAAATAGTTAGATGCAACATGCATTCTTAAGTTTTCAAAGAGGAAATGTCAATGATGGAGAATATGGCAATGATTTTCATGTCTTTCCAGCATGGATCTTGTAACTTCTTTTTCATTTTTTCTGTGCTTTCACCTGTTATGTCTTTTAATTTTGCTAATGCACAATTAATTACTTCAATACTAGCAGCTAATGGCATGTTCTGAGACTCAAGCTTTGCGATACCATTTACTAACAAAATTGCATTTGCAGAAATGAAAGCCAAATTGTCAGACTAGAATCGTAAATCAAAGATTTTGCTTTTGTAGTGTCGCAGATGACTCGGAGTCCAACTTCAAAAGAATATCTTTTATTTGCTCAAAGTTTTCACAATAATATTTAGCTGCTTCTAACCACGTGCCCCATCTTGTAATTACGGGCTGTGGAGGCAAATTCAGTTCAGTATAACTGTCTTTAAACACTTTAACTCTGTTTGCTTTCAAAAATATTTTTTTAACAGTCGATATCAAAGTACCGACATGAGGAAATTGATGTCGAATAGTTTCTGCCACTCGATGAAGAGCATGTTCTACGCACGTACGATGAATCATCATTGGGTAGAACACTTTTAATACACTCCCTGCTTTCACCATACAAGGAGCAGCATCGGTTAAAAACAACAACACGTTTTCATGCATGATAGGCCACAGCACTCATCGAGTCAATTGAAAAATCTGGCAATTGTAGCGTGGTTGCATTTTTCTAAAACTTCACAATATAATAGAAATGGTGTCGAAGAAGATTCAGGGCACATCTTTCCTACAATAATATTTGCAATATATCTTTCTTCAACCTCAGACGTTTCATCAATTGAAACCCAGGCCTTACTAGTTTTATTTGCTCTCGAATTTTAGACAGAGTTCCCAAAGACAGAGTTTTCATGTATTTTTTTCTGAGTGTGTTTTCATCCGGAATTTGTTTGTCTGTGTATTTTTCTAAGAAGCTCTTGAACTCAGGGTCGCTGACTTAGTAAATGAAAATATCGCTCTACTATGGGCTCTACTCAATGCACGACACAAATCGGTAAAGAAGACTGACTGACTTGATTGAACATCAGGTGAAGATGTTAGGAATGTTTGTTGAAGCTTCTTTATACTTAATAGTACTTAAAAGTATACTTAATATATACTTAAAAGTACAATCTGTAGTTTTACGAAGAGCCGGTGCATACATGACCAGTTGTAGTGGAGAGCTAATACTCATAGGTTCCGATTTTCGCATTTCTGAGGCAGAGAGGTATCTAGGTGGGGCGCAGGAAGCGCGATAAGACTGACATTCTAAACAATGTTTGTCGGATTAATATTGTGTTGCGCGTGGGTTGAATGTAACACTGAAGAGAAAGCATGTGATTGCTTATACTTCTGCTTCTTGACCACCCAGTCATTCTACGCGGTTTCTGAGAAGCAAGGGCAGAGGGTCAGTCGGAGCAAAGGTCAGGAGGATATAAACGTGCAGTGTTACATTGCTAAGTTTATCAGAAAAACAGATTTACGGAATATTATAGGAAAATTCTTATTTGATGTTCTTACAAGTAATATTTGAATGTAACGAAATGTGTTAAAAAATGGTGGTAAAAGGTAAAATATGTGAAAATATGTACTTATACTAAAATATGTAATAATATGTAAAATAAAAATGGTTTCAATTCATTCACAATGTCTAGAAAACTCTAGAAAACATATTCAAAGCGGGTACCTTGTTCCTATTAAAACATGTATTTACATGAAAATCCGTTCCCTACTTATGATTATCAATTAGCGGGAGCTTCTACTGTTTCAGCGCAGTTACTGATTTTTCACTGGAATCACAAGGAACCAGGCCTAGAATAGAAGCTAACACTATCCCTTCAACTCCAAATAGCAATTGTTCTCCTCCAGTACTTTTGAGATAATACTGTTGGAAAAAATTTGAAAAAACAGTAGCCATCCAAAGAACAAGGAAGAGGTTAGACCCAATAGCAGCAATCATTACTAGTGAAAAGTGGATCATTACTAGGAAAGAGTGGTGTTTAATTTACATTCATTAAATATCTTTTTTTAAAAGGGTATTTCATGAAACAAAAATCTCTAGCGTTAATATTGGTTTTCGACAATGTTAATAAGTATTTGTTTGAAATATTCGAAAATTCACATCGTTCACCCAAAATTGAACGAATGCCATCTTTAAACATCTTGTGTTTCGAGGAATGGATTTACAGAAAAATTGGAGCTCTTTTTGAGAAAATTATGTAAATATGATGGGGTTGGGTGTTAAGTACCTTCAAAATTAAAAGATTCGTTTCAAATTCCAAGATTCGTAATCTTAGCCAGATCGTTCAAGGAATATCCATTTTGGTGAAAATCATGTTTACTTTAGGCTCTAGAATTACTCACACGAAGACGGATTGACAAAGAGGTTTTTTGGAAAATCACTTTTTCGGGTTCAGAAAACAAGCGTTTTGACAGACTTGTGTATAGAAAATAAAGGAACAATACCAACAATCCACTTTTTTCGAACTAGCTACTTACAAAACGTGTTTGCTGTGAAAATTTCGACACTTCCTCCTACAGCATTACGTAACTCTCTTTACACGTGGAGGTAAAATATTCCAGTGTTACTGGGATTTGAACTCGGATCCCTGCAGTCTGTGGGTCTGGCTCGACCACACTCTGCTATCACAAATATTTCTCAACACGCTGTCCAAGCACACTTGTTACGAAAAGAATAGTTACGTGATATTCATTGCACTTAGATTTTTATTAGAGAAATGTTATACATGTGTCAAAGATATCAAATTGGCAATAAGAATGCAAACAAATAAAACCCACGCAACTACATAGCTCATTTTACTAAGAAATATTTTTAACAAGAAGCCGTGGTCTTTAGAACCCTCTGTGGAAGTCGTTCCCGGTCGTATCTTTCGGCGACTATGTCCAAGGTTGAATTACGTCACAGATGAAAGTTGCGATAACGCTAGAGCTCAACACGGGCGCGCATGCAGACGTTCTGAAGCCAGTACTGCAATAGGGGCATATTTATACGTGATTTTTTAAAACATGAACACACCAAAATACGTAGTGGCGCCTCAAAAACACATGCTTTATGTGATATTTATAATGGATACGAATGATTATAACTATACAATTAACCGCAAAATTTTTTTGCGGATAACTATACAGTTAACCGCATAAAATTATTCGCCGTGGATGAGATTCGATCTACGTGCCTAAGTTCTCCAACAGTGCGCTTACCTGTTATACCACAGAAACTCTTATGACTCTTGTCTCTACAAAGATGATTTTAAACTGTCATGTATCACAGATTTGACTAAAAAAGAACGTGCGGCGTTTAGATGCTTGTGTTAACTACAGACGGACAGACAGACGTTTTGTCGTAAATAGATTTTTTAGTAACAAGGACCCACAAAACATGGATTCTGTCTACAAACGTATTGAAGTAATTCACTATATACAGGAATAACATTTATCAACTTTTGTCGTGACCAGAGATCGGAATTTAGAGTTTTTGTCGAAAAATCGCCGTCTCCCGGCGCATGATTACAATACTTTTTCTTCTTACGACATAATTACCAGAAAGGAAGAAAAATTGTTTTTCATTGTTTCTATTCAACGAAAATTTTCAATCAATTCCAAAGGTGAAATAATCTGTAAATATTAAAATGAGATTTATTAACAATATGAAATGAAATACAATAAGAAAGAAACCTTATTTTTTTACTTGGTATTCTTCACAAATCTAAGTTCAGTACAAGCCATACCTCCGCACCAATTCGGTTTTCAACCACTACTTTCCACAAATCACCAAATACTAAGACTAACCGAGGATATAATCGAAGGCTTCCATGAAAAGAAACACACAGTCGCAATCTTCCTCGACATAGCTAAAGCTTTTGACACCATCTGGCATCCAGGACTGTTATATAAACTTATTCACATCGGAACCCCCGACTATCTTATTCACATCATCAATAGCTTCCTTGTCGATCGCACTTTTTCTGTCCGCCTTCCGGGAGCCCTTTCACTATCTTTTCCCATAAAAGCAGGAGTACCCCAAGGATATGTTCTCTCTCCCACACTATTTAATCTTTATACAGCTGATATACCATCCACCCCTCATACCTCCATTGCTCTGTTTGCTGATGACACCGCAATATATTCCTCAAACCGTGATATTGATACCGCACAAGAAGACCTGCAACACCACCTCTTTAAGCTCTCCGACTGGGCCAAGAAATGGCATATCCGGATAAACCCTGCGAAAAGCCAAGCAAAAATCTTCACGCTCCGTAGACCAAATAATCCTCCCCCTCTCAACTATCAAGGAGAAAATATAACTTGGCTCCCAAACAACAAGCCAGTTAAATATCTGGGAGTACTTTTTGATAGGCGGCTCACATGGAAATCAAATATTCTCCACAGAATAACCCTGGCAACCCGTAGAACCCACCAATTATATCCCATTCTCAAAAAGTCATCACCCTAGCAACTCCATGTCGCTACTCACCTATACCAGTCAATGATCCGCCCAATTTTATCCTACGCTTCTCCTATCTGGGCCTCAGCCAGCAAATCGAACATCCAAAAAATGCAGATTTTCCAAAATAAATTCCTCCGATCCATCACTAAAGCTCCATGGTTTGTACCTAACTCCCAGCTACATAACGAACTCGGCATTACTCCTATCTCCGTCCATTTCTCCCTCCTATCCTCTCGCTTCTATCCTAAAATTCCCCAGATTCCCTCAGCCGTACATTTCAAAATCGGAAAACAAAATCCTCACCACAATAGACTAAAACGAAAACTACCGCGACAGTTCTTCGACCCTCCTTGATTATCATGCACCCATGTGGCTTCTCACATTTAATTCACATGTACTCAATGTATTCAAGTCTAAGTTTTCTCAATCAATGTTAATTTAATTCATGTAACATCACTGTATCGTACGCGGATGCTGAGGGCCTTCGGGCCAAGCAGAAATAAATGAAAAAAAAAAATCTATAAGAAAAACATAATAAAGGTATTATTTCAACAACATTCGAATTTTATTGTTGAGAACCTATAAGGAAACTGTTAATGCCGGGCCCTGGTAACGAAAAAACGCTTAAATAATGTTGTGAAATGTAGAAAAACATCCTTGAACTCGTGTTGCCAGAAACCAATGTTTTGTGGGTCGTTGATACAGAAAAATTGAATGACGGCGAAAAGCCTGTATGTTCGTGTGTCTGTTCGTCTGTCTATAATTTTCAAAAATGAACACAAAAATAATAGTAATACATATTAAGGAAAAGTTTTATAAACGATATATATATATATATATATATATATATATATATATATATATATATATATATATAAAGACAGAAGTGCGTTGTCTTCCAACGCGGTAATCTCTGAATATACTGAACCAATGCCGATGAAACTTTTATGTTAGCATCCTTTAAAGGTCTGGAGTACTATAGGCTGTGATTTACAACCTTAAACCGTAATATATTTACAAAATTATTACTTTTCTCGACATTTTTGGCATAGCTTTACATCACAGACTCAAGAGTGCATTAATCTCAATAGTTTAGCTGTGCGCCACCAGAGGATGACGTCTGAGATCTACTACTGATTTCATCAATGTCCGGAATTGGAGTTTGAATAATGTTATGTAATGTCCCTGTATGAACGGTGGTGATTTGCAGTTCTGAACTTGGTGGAAATTTGGAAAAAGGAATTAAAGTGATAAATATGTCAAGGTACATGCATTATCCTTAATCCGTGTTATGTACAAAGTGGCAAGAAAACATTAAAGTTTGAATTTGTACAAAAGTTGAGGTAGGTGGTACAATAATACATAATAAAGAATATACAGTAATCTACAATGTACTATATATAGATATCATATACATTTTAAATAATTTTAAATTTTTACAACAATTTGTAAACATCAATGTCCAGAATTATTACGAAATTCATTGGAGTTTGAACAAGGTTATGTAATGTCCCTCTGTAAATGGTGGTGATTGATTAGTTCTGATCATTGGTAAAATATTTGAAAGAAATCCTTAACTAAAGTGGTAAACATATCAAGGTACATACATTATCCTTAGTCCGTGTTGCGTACATAGTGGCAAGAAAACTTTGGAGATTGAACAGTTCACAAATTGAGGTAGGTTGAGAGAGTGAAAAGTACTATAATATATAGTGCAGAATATAGAGTAATCTATAATGTACTATGTGTAAGATTAATATACATTCTAAACATCTCTTCTTTTACAGGAATTTGTAAACTTTGAATTGCTTGAAACTATGCGAGTGTTGTCAAAACAGAATACAAGTGCAAATAGATGGGCAGTCTAGAAAAATTTCGAATCGGCTATTAGGCGGCAAATGCGACTTGCTGAAGTACTCACTCGCACTATTGAAAATAATACTGCCATGGGGATGCAAATGCAAATAATTCTCTACGTAGTAGGGGAGCTTTTAAATAGCACTCACAATTTGACTATTTATACAGTTTTTATGTTCTATTTGGTAAAATGTAACGTTTGTATGTTTGGTTTCACCATGTTGAACGTTTTTCTTCATTATGTGCAGAAGATAAGATCAATAGTATGTAATTAAGCAATGATAATTTACATATTGAGAATAATCTGTGCCGTTATTTTGCATACCAATTGCTCCCAACGCATGATTTAATTTATGATATTCACATTCAAGCTTCTTAATATGTAGCACTTCAGATAAAATGATTAAGCTTTTTTTTGTTAAGTTGCTGAGTACATTGACAATTTATTATGTACACATAATGTAATGTTTTTGAATCATTATTGTTCTAATTGTGATGTTGATTTTCCTAAACACAAAATTTTAAACTAAAATTACTAGCATATAGGAATTTAATATTTTTTTGAAAATTATTTGCACAGCTCTCATGTTTAAATTTGTAAAATGGAAAATGTTTGTATTTTTGGGTCCACTCATTTGAAAGTTTTTCTTTAATGTATATCAGTTGCTCCCAAGGAATGAATTCAACAATTTGTTTATACAAAAATAGGCAAAAAATGGTTTATCTTAAAATATTGTTGTAAGTAAATAAAAAATCTGTGGATCCTTGGTTTAATTTTTATTATTTAAGATCTTCATATCAAATAATGAAGCTAATATTGTTTTGTTAAGTGTCTAAGTACATACAATGTAATGTTTATGGATTGTTAATGTTATGTTCCGATGTATGATGAATTAATTAATCTAATCAAATAAGTTGTATACTGCATTTTACGAGCCAGAGGAATTTAATCATATATTTTTTATCCTAAATATAATTATAAAATCTGCCAAAAACGTTTCAGTAAAGATACAAGTATTTTTATTTACAAATTATGTTATGACATTATATCTATTTGTACTCCGGATCTATCCACTAGCGTACCCGTGCAAGATCTCTCGCATGTTATACTCCGCTGAAAACGGGAAGTCCCTTCAAGGCCAAAAATTGGCAGAAGATAGATATTAAACCTTTCATTATGAATACGAGATAAGAAAAATATATAAAAAAGAGTTAGTTTTACAATGTGGCATATCATTGAAAGTATTGGTATCTCGATCTGTATATATCTAGATCTATTATATTTTTACTAACTTCTATATAAATATCTTCTATATCTATATCTGTTCTATAATTCTATAAGTATATTTACACTAATATATAAAGACAATTGTGTTGACCTTCAGCGCGATAATCTCTGAATCTACTGAAACAATATCCGTTAAATTTATATGCTAGCTTCTCTTAAAGGTTTGATGTATTACAGGCCCTGTTTTACAACCATAAACCTTAATCTATATATCTGTTTTCTATATATCTGTAATCTATTTATTTCGTATCTGTACTTTTATATTTATCCATAATGATATAAAAAGACCAATGCTGATGAAAGTTTTGTGTTACCGTTTTTGAAAATACTGGCTATGATTTACAACTATAAACCTTATTATATTTACAAAATAATTATTTTCTGGGCTTTTTTTAACCTAGCTTTACATAGAACATTCCTCATAATATCCTTCACTGATTCTGTATAGTTTTTGCATTTACATTTTTTCACATGCCAATTGTGTACTTTGCAGTTAATTTTCAGTTAACCCTATTGAACTTTTTTCATAATATGAACAAGAGAATAAGTAGTGTAGTGATATATAATTAATAAAAGATTCTTTATATATTAAAACAAATATACGCTGTTGTTTTGCATATCAATTGCTCCCAATTAATAAATTCATCCTTTCTACTGTATAAAAATATGTAAAAATTAATTTATCTAATAATACTTACGTCTATGCAAATAAAATATTATGGAAGACCTTGGTTTATATTATTCACATTTCAAGATCCATTGTATATAGCACTTCAAATCAAGTAATGAAGCTAATATGGTTTTGTTCAGAACATTGTCAATTTAGTGTGTACACATAATGTACATGTTAATAGATGATTATTGTTATCATGTTTCATTGGTATGATTAATAGATTTACGTAAACATAAGTTTTATTCTATATGTAGTTTAAATATATATGTCGTCTTCAAAATAATTACAAATACTGGCAATTACGTTCAATATTGATATTTTCATTTATTTTTGTGATTATGATTCGTAAATTATGTTTTGATATCTATATTCTTATTCCATATCTATCTTTGAGCGTATCCATGCGAGAACTCTAGTATGTTAAACTCCGCTTAAAACGGTAAGTCCCTTAAAGGTCACGATTTGACATATCATTTTCAAATCTTTGTTCATGAATACAAGAAAAGAAAACTATAAAAAAGAGTAAGTTTGACAATGTGACAATTTATTGACAATATTGGAAGTAATATATGAAACTCCACAAAAAACACAAAATGTACTGTAATATTCCATGATTCCCCCCAAGAATAAGGCACAAGTCAAAGAATAAATAGAAAATGCATAACATTAACATGAACTGTAAAAACAGATGAAGGCGATGTCGCGTAGCGATAGTTTTTGAGAAGTAAACGGAAAACGCGACAAATTCACAATTGGGACAAGATAGGGCAGTAGCGTTCATGTAGCGAAGTCGTTTGCAAGTTATTTGAAGGAAATCGCATCACGCGTTCGAAAGATATGAACATTTTTGTATAGTATAAATTCCAGCTTGTAAACAGACATGATAGCCATTGTTGTGCTTTAAGGTTCAGTAAATCAAAAGGTGTTTGTGGCGAAAATTAAGAGAACGCGTGAAGCAATACAAACAAAACTTTAAGAACCAACAGAATAAATCATTTAGAAAATTATGGTAACAGTCGCAACGTTGGGAAACTTCGAGGGGCTACGCCAGAACAGAAAATGTGAATTAAATTAAATGATGTAATATTTTGTAGGAGAAGCAACAGCGATCGTGTGATGTTAAAAGAAAAAAAGAGCTGACGATCCGGACACAACAATGACGTGGAGGAGCGCGGTCGAAGTAGCTTGAATACGGACGCATGTTGAAACGCTCCGCAAAAAAATTTTTATTTTAATAGAAAATTGCGTTCAGTTTGTGAATAGAGTGAAATATATCGTGTTTAGTAACTGTCGAGTTAATGGAAAGATAAAACGTGGAAGAGATATTTATATATTTCACAAAAACAGCGTTCGCGGAACACTGTCGCCATATTGTCGGTCGCAGTTAACAAAACTAGTATAGTAATTAGTGAGTAGTTTTAATCAGGATATTCTTCATTTAAAGTAAATTTGTCGTTAACAAACGTGGGTGGAAATGGATGGATGCTGTGGGGAGATGAATTAATGGATGCTACGTGTATACTACGGAGCTGACATGGAACAATGGCGTTACGCGGATGGCTGATTTCTACGAAAGGAAAGTGCAATAACTTTGCGTAATTTAATAGTTTAGATAAATGGGAAGAAAGAACAGACTAGATTTTAATGTACAAGACCAAGTTTTGCGGAAATAATAATAGGCTATATTCAGACAGAATAGGGGATGCGCATTCAAGTGTGAATGATTTGTTTTGTTTTTTTGTCGATTGTGTAAATAGTAAGTGTGAATGTGATTTTATGTATTTCAGGTATTGTGTTTTGTTGTTTATTGTATTGCATTTGTGTATGTTTTTGTTGTTATGTCTCCAGCGAAGTGTGGAGAGAGTGAAAACCAGAAAAGAATAAATAATGCCGGACGTATTTGGTTCGACAGTAAGCCATATGATATGATTTCGTGATTTTGTATTAAACAGCGACCTACGCCCAAGTGTCCAAGTATCTCGTTAGGCTCCTGTACAGGCCAACCACAGCCTCACGCTCAATAGTTTTATAACATTGAAGGAGTAGCTAAGTAACGGGCACAGTTTTAGATAAAGGAGGCAAAAGTTAGCAGGGCATAAATTTGTATAGATTTTATATAGAGTAGAGAGATTCAAGGTATAGTCGTTTTATTTCATATTGTCGCCGCAACGTGGTGCGGTTACATACAGATTTGGGATAAATAGGCAAGACGTACCATTACAGTACGTGTCTACAAGTATTTTATTTTGTCGTTTAGAATTGTTTATTGTTTTTAGTTATAAAATGAAGAAAGTTAGGAGCTGGAAAAATTAATTTTTTTCTGAAAAAGTCAGCGAGAGAGACCGGAAATTTAAAAATGGGGGTGAAGAGAAGACAGGGCTATCGAAGCGTGGCCGGGCAGAGCATGGCAGGGAGGAGCAAGGCGGAGAAGGGATACAATGGAAGAGATAGGCGTAGACCCCACCGCATGGTATGAAAAAATTGTATTCCTCTCCCTGTCTAATAACTTACTATAAACCCGAGCAACGCCGGGTACATAAGCTAGTATGTATGTGTGTGTATATATATTGAGACAAATCGGTAAGCCCGGCTTGTTCGCAGTAAATCTATTTGCAAGGGACAGGTGTTCATTTTCGTGAATGGGCTCGGGGTTATTAATCAGACACCACTGTTCCGTGACAAAATAAATATGGATTATTCTACACAAATTACTATTGATTACAAATACATGTGGTGGTCTTTATCCTTTTCTTTACCTTACCCAGAATCACTGTTAGTTCTTTCGATCTTACATCGATCGAGGAAATATTTACCGTTTAATACTCCCCCCTCGAGCGTCGGCGGCTTCGGGACTCGGTTGTCTCGTACTCTTCGCTGTGTGCCTATGCCCGCTCCACTGGGCCAGCCGATGCGATGCGTTGCGTTTCCGAAGCACTTTCTCCAGCGTAATCTTCCCACGGTGCCTTGCGCCTCCCCGCTGAACTCCTTTCCAGTTCACCCAGATCTACTCGATGTCACCTTCCGCGAGCTGACAAACGCCACTAATTATTCAAGGTACAGTTTGCTAGCACGTGTCTCACCATTTCACCAGGCTACTAGTCTCGTGGCGTACTCCTCTGCACCCAAGTTCTCTCGATCAGTACTACCCCGGATAATAGCTTTTACTCTGGCACTACGTCCGAGCTACTAATGATGGTTATATCTAGCACAACTCGTCCGTCAATCACTTTTGGCCGCGTTCATTCGTTCGCGACACTAATCTACCTTGTTCGAACGCGGAGCAGCCCCAGGTACTTCCTTCCTTACAGGCGACCGGCCGTACACTGAAGCCTCGCGGCGTATTTTCCCACGCCTTCGGCCAACCGACAACACTTCGCCGCCCGTAACTGTTTCTTGTGGCTAGCGGGCGCCCTCTGGCAACCGCGTTTGCCGCGTGCTTACTTGTTGTATCACCGTTTCTTTAGGCAGAAGCGCGGTGCGTTTCAATATATATATATATATATATATATATATATATATATATATATATATATTGTGACCGTACTTACCTCAGTTTCCCGAATTAGGGATTCAGGTTGACCAAGCAAGTACTTACTACATATTGGAATTTTGAAAGCAAGATCGAAATGATAAGGAGAAGGGATCGTTCTAGGGGGGAGCGCCTTTATTTGGAGGATGTTGGCTTTAGGTTTGATACTTTTCTCATTCAATTCACGATGCACCAAGTTACACATTACAATTATTCGTTTATTCATAAAAACATGAATATGTTTAACAAATGAAATCTTTTACATTAACAAGATGTGTTAATTTTAAATATCTAATTCCGGCAGCTCCCACACTCTTATGCAATAATGAAATACCAATATTCTACATCTTACATTTTTAATTCAGTATTATTATTATTACCTAACATTAACCAGTTACAATCTATCCCTCCCTCTGTGCACAGTTGTGATTGTTCATCATTATGTCTTTTCCCCACATTGTACACTCTGAAGCTTATGATTGCAATAATTCAACCTGTCTTTAACGAATATTACGAGCTTCGTTACTTACCTGAGGGTCCCGGAGTCCTGTCGTGCGAATGTAGCTGCCTCTGCTAATGTCCTTGACGTAGGCGAGCCACCCGCCCGCCGACTGCATGCTGTCCACGTGAGCGCCGTGCCGTGCCCTGCGTTCTGCTATTTCACCATTCGCTTCCAAAGTCCGGGCTCGAATTCGGTTTCCTTATGGCGATGTACTTGCTCGAAGCCTTTGATTTCTCCTTACCCTAATAGTTTATAGCCCACGCACACCGCTACACCACGTGCTTTTACATCACTTAATAGTTTTTTTGGTTATTGACGCTCGGAACGCAATGACATTTAGTTTTATACTTTAGTCCGATGCTCCGAGTGCTCGTTTACTCGGATATTAACACTTCCACGCACCTTCGCCCCTCGATTTATTCCGATTTCCGTCTCTCGCCTCACACACGCTACACAGCTCCATGTGCGCCGTTCGTCATGTCCCATTGCACGCCTCTGAAACCTTCCACATCTCATCGGCCGTGATTCTTTCCTGGAATCGTTCCCCTGCAAGATCGATCTGCGGTCTTTTATACGCGCCAGATTTGAATTTGCAATCTCCGTTTTTTTCCTATTTAACGGCCAAATTACCTTTAGGTCATAATATATAACGCGCTTGATTTCTAAAAATGTAGGTTCCGGAACTCGCCCCAGATTAATTAAAAATTCAATAAAAATAATTATATATTTATAACAAGTTAATAATTATAAATCACACTTAATAACATTATCACTGGTAGCACTGGCACTGAGGGAAAATTAATATAGTAACATTATAGAAAATAATAGAATTTTCTAGTTTTTACTAATAAATTTGTTACAATCCTGAAAATGATACAATGACAGAGGCAATTATTTAATTTTGACCCTCTCTCTTTTGTTTTCGTTTTCCTACTTCGTTCCCGAGGTCCTCTCTGCCGCGTTCGACCAGAAATCAACTCTCTCTCTCTCTCTCTCTCTCTCATGGATTATGAATTATTACGGCTATTGGTTCAGGATGGGACGTGTCTTTTCCTTGCGCAGGGAGCTTCCAACACTTCGATTTCTGGGGTTCGAACCTGGGTATTTTAAACTAACCGGTCCACAGCAATTTTTTTTTATTACAGATTACAGTTTGCAACGGGTATGGGCAAAGTTTGGCATAGAGTATGAATTGTTACGGCTATTGCTCTTGGACGAATCGTTTCTCCTCCATCTTGACTGCGCTCGCCATAGGAACGTAGGTGTTATTTTTCGATTTTTGTAAATATCTTTGAGAAAGTGGAGATATCAATATGATTTCTTTACTGATCTTTTATAAATAAAGAGCGGCAAATTTGGAGTACTGTTTGGTGTATATGCTGACATTGTTAGCGGATTTAGATGTGTGGTCCTGCCAACTTCGAAGGAAGTTAGCATAAACATCGATTTTTTTGAGAAAATGATCCGCGGCAAATTTTTTGTTTTCACATCTTAAGAACGGCAAAAAAACGGCAAATTATGAGCGATACAGTTTTGTGATGGGGTGAATTGGTCCTGCTAACTTCCATGACGTAATCTGCCCGGGCATATTACTGGAGCGTTACCCAACCCCACTTGTTAGGCCATTGTCTACCTGCGCTGAAGTGGTGGCTAACTAACCAGGGGGATCATCGCGGCCCTTACAGCGCCCTCCGCTCGCCCTGAGAGGGGAAGGCCCAGCCCTTGAGGGCTCTTCGCCGGCCGCACCCGGGCACATCGCCTTTGCCTCCTGCCCTTCCTTCCTCCCTCCCTCCCACCTTCACCCTCTTCCGCTCCTACTTCCGCCTTCGTCGATTCATACTGCACTCTTTTCCAAAGCTTTCTCATCGACCTTTCTTCTCATCTTTATTTCCGTCCTCTAAATCCTCATCCATTCTTTCTACATCAAGACACTCCAATCATTTTCATCCCTCTCACTAATCATTCTTTCAGAACCACTCCAGTTTCCGACTCACTTTTCCACTTCCACCAAGCCATTCCACTACCGGTGACCTGCAGAATACGCTATCCTCCCCATCTTATCGCATGTACCTCATCCGACTCTTCTCTGTTGTTTCTGTCTACGCATCTATCTCCTTCCCTCCTCCTCGCTCCCGTCCTTACCCCCGCCCCCCATCAGAGTCCTCACACGCGCCTCCACGCGCAGCACTCGAGGACTCGTGATGGCGTCGCAACTGCGACGAGAGCCCGCCTGGGGAGCGATCCGACGGCGTTGTGCTGTGGTAACGAGGCTTTTCGCCCTTCCTGACTGAGCTCTGGAATCGCGAGGCCTCCCGCTGTGGAAATGGCACGAGGCACTCGCTCGCGGCTTCACGCAGCAGGCAGAGATGTCGCCGCCGAAGAAAATACTAAATTAATGTGCGACAAAATCGCAGCTTGTTTACACGTGAGAGCGAGGTTAAAAAGGCGAGGAGCCGTAACACGTGTGTTTATGTCACGTCTGTTTCTGAGTATTTAAAAACAGTTGTTAGATAACTTTTTTCATTACAATTAATGGAGACATTCATGTAACAGAATATTTGATACACATTTACTAGGTATTTTTTACTAGAATTATTTATCACTGGTTTGTTATATTAATATTTAAATATAAATTGAACCATCACAGGTACTATTAAACTAAATGATGATTAAAACTACCATGACGTACTCTTTTTCTAATTTTTAGAATCCTATATCTCTAATTTTAAAAATAAAAACCCAATGTACGGGATAATAAATTAAGTAATTAACGATAAAATTAGTACTAACACACAAGTGAGAAAAATGCATTTCGCAATTCTGTCCGAACAAAATCCTATTTTTATTTATCAGTACATATGTAGCGTAAAAGTAGAACAAAAACACATCTAAATTATTAAAGCAAATAAAGGAAATAGCAAAAGAAATGAAATATGTTGATACAATAGTTTTATATAGATACCGCCAAAACAATGAGAGCCGTATGAACGATTTGCTCACCGAATGAGAACGTAAATAATATTTTAACACAATTCGTAATTTGAAGTTATTTATTTCTAGTAACCAGTCAGAAAATGTTTGCTCATTGAGATTATCACAAAATGAAAATTAAAAGGAAATATTCCGAATGTATTTTCAATACAAGATCCAAGGAACTGAATTTCGCTTTTGCTGGTAAAATTATCATAAATTAGCAGAAAAATATTTCCATTCAATATATTCTACTCTACTTATTTACCTTCCATACCATCTCTCCCATCTCTGAGGAGATGTTCTGTGCTATGCATTCAACCATTACAAAACCTATCATATATTTCATTAAGGTCAAAAATGCATTCGTAATTGAGTAACGGAAGCCCACAAGCGCGCAACTAGAAGAAGCAAATTCAAACAGGAAACACCACACTTCTTCTGTCATGTACCATTCCGATAACGAATTTTTTCTTCGATGTCTTGGTAGCTAAATGATTAATGTACCATTTATGCAAAAGAAATTAAATTATATTTTCTTTATAAAACAAGCCTTGAATATTTTACTTCAAATCACCGAATTATATTGTTTACTTTACTTCTACGCAGTGGGGGCTTGTACGGTCGAACCAGAGTGCCATGGCATTACCAACAAAAGAGATGGCAAAGAGAAGTTTCTGTAACCTTATAAAATATCATTTCTTTAAATTATTTTTCTTAATAGATTGATTAAAAAATTAATGTGAACGAGAGTTTAGTTCTTTATTGCTATCTTCCGGCCTCTTTCTAAACCGCTGAGCCACCAACGGTTTGGCTCTTTAACGCTGGGTTTTACTCTGCCCATTTAACGTTGGGTAAAGAATAATGTGTTGGTTTGATTCTTATGAATAAAACAGAGTCAAAATCAAACTGGTGCAGTTGTTTAAATTCTATCCCAAGGAGTGCAGTAATGGTAAGTGATAGATGAGCGCACCTCATTCTTCACGTACTCTGAAACACTTCCTTTAGCGTACTCTGAAACTCCCGTACCTCTTGAAATTACTGCGGGCACACAGGCTTTCAGTCTAAGTATTATTTGTTCTTATTATTTTTAGTTTGTTTTCAGTTTAATCATCATTATTAATTTTTTAAACATGGTCACTATAAAATTAAAGTTTGTTGTCTACGAATTTAATGTTAGAGCCAGCTTTAAAACATCAATGGTTTTTTATCGATGTTTTCATGTTGAACATAGTGTGACATACCAATATGTGAGACATAATATGGTACAATAATTATTATAAATAGCGTAAATTATAGGGATAAATATAGGTGAATATGCCAGCATAGCAACGGTAAGCGAGCCGTCGTCAAGGTCACCAATCTTCATGCAGTGACAGTCGCGGAGACGGCTAATTCACTTTGTAAGAAAATTAGGGATTGGCTAGCCACGGAAGTACATCAAGTCTTGTCTGTAAATAAACAATCGAAAAGATGGACCGAGTTTTTTGAAGGGTTGAAAGAATATGATAGGCATTCATTCTTACTGATGTCGTGGGGCAACTACTTTCAGGATAAATGTCACCTAATAAATCAAAAAATCTACAGCGAAATTATTTTTAAAATTGTATATTAAAAAATTAAAAAGTTTGTTTTACAATCTATTTTCTGATAAACAAGTAAAATATATTTACGATTGTGAAAAAGTTTGATTAAAATATTATTACGTGAAGAATTTAAGTTACTTTTCAATAATCCTCTGCAGTAATTAGTTTCTTGTTAGAATTTTAAACGTTATTTAATTGGAAGAATACTCTTACATTTAAACAATCCCTTGATGATTTTACATGTAAAATATACTTAGGAGAACATAACAATAAAAAACCTGCAATATGTCATGCACCTGTAGTAAATAGAGTTACTAAGAAATTAATTGATGATCCACTTGAGATTAGAAAAGAGAAAGGTCTTGTGAGTTTTTTCCTATTTCTGAATAGATGCAGTTACCAGATAAATAGGTGTCACGACCATACACCTTATCTATTAAACATGCTTCATAAAAACAAGTACTGGACACAAAAATCAGTATTCCTTAAAACGGAAATATACCGTACACACATTGATGCTTATTTGTGAATCTCGCGAATGTTCTAACACGAGAGTATCGAGTAATGCCTCTTGGATTCCCTACACGTCGTCGGAAGCGGATGCATAGTATTGTGTTCAGCTCTATGCAACAATAAACAGGGAAAAACAGGCAAAGAATAATTCAGGGTGCGTTCCGTGGCCGCGCTCCGCCAGGGGCAGGCAGGCGCGGCGCGGCGCCCGGAGCCCGGAAACCGACTCGCACTTCCGCAGCGTCGCCAACGAGTTCCGCAGTCTCCCACCCCTCCTCGCTCGGCGCCAGCGTCGCCTCGGGCAGCGTTGCCGTCGCTGTGGACTTTTTACGAGTGGTCGCCCCGGGGGCGTGACCTGGCGGGGGTGGGGTGGAGCGGAGGTGGGGGAGGCGCAGGCTGAGGGCGGCAAAGGGGGCGGCGCTCGCACTGGCGCTGGCAGGGGCACTGGACATGGCAATGGCACTGGACATGGCAGTGTCGATGGCAATGGCGGTGGCGGTAGTAGTGGCGGTGGTACTGGCGATGGCGATGGCATTGGCGGTGGCAGTGGCGGTGGCGGTGGCATTTCGATGACCGATTCTCAGACTGCGTCCAGAGTTTCAAAGTAATTTTGTCTGTTCGCGTGCTCGATCATTCTTCACTTGTCTTTCTGCAAAACGTTTATTTTCAATTAAAACATGGATTCATATTCAAACGTGGATTGTTATTATATTCAGTTAAATAACAAACCCTTTAGAAAAATATATTAAATGTATTATTATTGTTTTAATATTATGCCATTATTATTATTATTATTATTATTATTTTATTTTATTATTATTATTATTATTAGGGCAATCCATGAAAAATGTCCGGAAGAAATCAAACTCTCATATTAATAATTCATCATAACGAATGGTAGAACATAAATTAATTTCTTTAATATTATATTTAAGTTGCTGTTTTTTATTGAAAACTTTCTTTATTATCAACAATATAAACGGCGATTTTCTAGGGAAATTTGAACCATTTTAGGGAATCTCTGAAAATGCCACCAGACAAAATTCAGTTTTCGAGGTCAGCCAGAATTTTCTTCAGAATCGAACGTTTGACTATATTATCATTAAAAAATATTTTTGTTTCAAAAATGTATTTCTCTTTCATAGGTGTAGATTATTTTACTACTCCTCATAATCACCCAATTTATTGAGTCATTTATTGTGTCTGTGTACGGGCTTTAATATCATGTTGTACTCCTTGGCCTCCAGCGTATTCGGCCGAGACCGACGAGCCAGGTAATCTCTTCAACTTGTTATCACATGTTCCCGCGCAGGAACTCTATCAAATTATTAAAAAGGTGAAAATTCCTAGGAGTGAGATCCGGGCAATAAGAGTTAGATGACGAAAAACTTCCCATCCAAATTAACTCAGCAGTTGTCTGGTTGATAAAGCTGCGGAAAGGCGTGTTTCGTCGTCAAGCAGCAGGACACCGTGAGAAAGAATTCCACATCTTCGATTTCGAATAGCTCGCCGTAATTGTTTTAGATATTTTAGATTAGATTTTATTGTTAATTCTGCAATTAAGTATAATAACTTGGTGGTAGAATATCTTAACCTTACACGAATTAAATTTGCATTCACTAACAAAACGTTACAAAAAAGGAGTTAATTAAAAAATAATAATAAATAGTACATAACATCACCACGCAAACCTTACTCCACTTCACTTCACAACACAACACTTAACTGTGCCGCATTTCTTTCGCATTCCCTTCCCTCCACTTCACCTCATAACACTACACTGAGCTGCACTACACTGCACTGCACTGCTCTGCACTGCACTGCACTGCACTGCACTGCACTGCATGAATAATAATAAAATAACAATAATAATAATAAAGGTAATAATACTACAACTGATATTTATACTGACAATTAAACAGCTTACTTTGTAGGAAATACTACTAATCTAACAGTGGAAATTAACATTGATACAATAACCTAATATATAATTAACTAGAAAACTAATTTATTTTTAAACTTGCTCAAGCTTTGAGGAAAGGTTCTAAGATTGTCGTAGGCAAACTGTTCCCGTCTCTAATAGTTCGTTTTGTAAATGAAAATTTCCCGACATCCGTTTTCTGTATTCTTGTCTTAATTTTATGCACGTGATCCGCTCTACCGAAGTAAGTTTTCCTATACGACGGTGTATTTCATTCTAAGCAGGATAGCCTGTGTATGCTTTGTACATAGCATAGAGTCGCAGTTCAATCCGCCTCTTTTCGAGTGATTCCCATGTATCTCTATTTTTTGATCCTCTGAAAGTAAATTTCGATGCTCTGCGCTGGACCTTTTCTAAATTACCTTGCTGCGATATTCTGTACGGGTCCGAACATACCGTGCCATATTCTAATAGCAGTCGGACTAGTGACATATAAGTTAATTTTTTACCTCTTTTTTTACATTTGTTGCGTCAACTCACGACGCAAAGCGTCTCCTAACCCCTTCTTGGGTGTTGAGCGCTATTGGAGTTACTATCTACGTATTTTCCAGAATCATGTTTAAAACGCCATGCTTCAACAATCTAAAATTTTTAAATTGGAACTGTCGAGGTGTTCTTAATAAATGATCTGAACTAAAACATTTTCTAGTATCACATGACATTGACATAGTATGTTTAACCGAAACTCACCTAATTTCTTCTAAATCTTTCACAGTTCAGTTACAAATGTCACAGACGTGATAGACCAGGAGACGTTCCAGCAGGTGGGGTATTAATTCTAGTGAAATCAGGCATTCCCCACTGGACATCACTTCTCCCAATAACACCAGGGCTAGAAACTGTAGCAGTAACTATCAATCTTCAGAATAATAATGTAATGATAATTTCAGCATATAAGCCTCCAAATAAACAATTGACTACAGCTCGCCTTCAAGACATTTTCAAGCTAAAGGCTCCCATTATCTTACTTGGCGATTTAAACACAAAACACACTTCTTGGGGATGTAGAATAAATCAACCAGCAGGAACTTTTCTCTTAAATCTCGCAAAGCAGTCAAATTTTAAGATTATTGCTCCCATTGACCCTACATACTTTCCTTTCAATACAAATTACTTTCCAGATATTCTAGATATTACGATAACAAATTTAAACTTTGCACTTCATTCTTATTCTATCTGCGAACTAGACTCACATTTAGTCAGATCATAACCCGATGATTACAACCTCCAAATTAATCAGTTCTTTATCTAATTCTCCACTGCATCTATCTACTTACAAAATAAATTGGTATACATTTCAATATCGCTTATCATCGCTTCTTCCTCGGTTGTTGAATCTAAAAAGCCCAGCTGAAATCGGCACGCTTTTGTTTACCAATGCTATCACAAATTCAATTGATTATTCGTCTCATCACTCACCTATCACTCGCAGAATGTTATCAAAATATCCGCTACCAGAACAATTACATAATCTAATATAACATAAGAACAAAATCAGACGTTTATGGAAAAACATGTTTCCTCATTTGAAAGCTGCATTAAACCATCTAACTAAATTGATACGAAATGCTCTTACATGTCCCAATTGGAAAGTTACAAAAAGTATGTCTCAAATCTTAATCCGCAAGACTCATCTCTTTGGAAAGCAACACGTCGATTGCTAGGTCAGTCAACCAATATTCCGCCATTAAAAAGTAATAACAAAATTGCGCAGTCAATTTCCGAAAAAGCTGAGCTGTTAGCAGATTATTTTGAAACCACCTTACCCAGATGCTGTAAACGATAAGGAACCGTACAATAACCCATTTTGTGCAGTCACCAAATTTTGATGTATCAAATCGAATTTCTTTTATATCATCCAACGAAATATTTGAACTAATCTTTGACCTAACAAAAAATCACCAGGCCATGACAGAATTACTGCAGATATCTTAAAGAATCTGCCAAGACATGGTCTTGCTTACCTAAATAATATACTTAACTCTGCATTGCGACTAGGATATTATCCTAATTCTTGGAAACACTCTGTAATAATACCTATTCCGAAGCCACAAAAAATTTAAATCTTCCTTCAAATTATGACCAATTATTTAATTCCAATTTTGTAAAAAAAAAATTTTATCATCAACAACTCACCAGTTACTAAGATTAACAGAGCAAATTCACTTTTCATTTCAATCTAGTTTTCACTTACTTGCAGTTTTCTTAGACGTCGCCTAAGTGTTTGATCGAGTGTGGCACGATGGATTAAAATTAAAATTAAGGAAAATTGGAATACCATTTGTTCAATCTCGCGATCAAACTTGCCACCAAGGCGCAGCCCCTAAAAGCTTTTTTACCGCGCGGCCACCCACCATTAAGAACGTACTTTCGACAATCTTCTCACAAGTCGCTCTCAGTCACAAGTCGCTCACCAGCACGCTGCTGCACATTGAAAAATATAACAAAAGGGCAATAAAAGCATTTACCAGTGTCTTCCGCACAAACCACCGTTCTCAGGGGCCCACGCTCGTCGAAAATATTGACCACCGCTTCTCGGCACCGCCACAGCTGGGGATTAAGCGCTCATTAGCCTAGGGCTGGGCCACCCCGGCGCGCGGCGCCCTTCACTCACCCCATCGCTTGCTACCTGATAAGCGACCTTCTTGGTCGATTCCCAGAAATATTTGTACACATTTCTTATATGTACAAATATTTCTGGGAATCGCTTCGGGCCTCCCTCGCCAATACAACCCCACGCGTTGCCGACATACAGTCAGTGCACTGCCGGCCCCCCTGGCCACCTGCAAGCCAGATGCCTCAATTCCCCATCGCGGGCACCTCACGTGCCGCCGCCTTCGCTTCCGATCGCCGCCAATGTCACGTGACACTCCTCTCCCCGAGCCCGAAGGCGCATCACGAATAGGGAGCCGATCGCGGGCACGTCAAACTTTCCTGCCTCACCATAGGCCCAAGTCATAGCCACGTGACTCTCCCCTCCACGTTCTCAATCACACTCTCAAATTAAATAAATACTGCGACTTCGCTCCCACATGACAGAATGAGTAGAAACGACAGAGCATCAACAGAATGCGAGAACAGACACAAAAATCGACAGAGAACCGACAAAGAGAACCGACGGAGAGAATCAACTGAACTTCTCAAACTACACTGCTCAGAACTTCTTAAACAGACTGACCAACAAAACTCAACAGAGTCGACTGTTCCTGCTTCGCCTATCAAAGCGATTAGTACGGCCAAATGAAGCCTGCCTCAAATTCGTGCTACTCGCGGGCCGCAGCTGCCACCTGGCCGAATTCACGGCAAACTCCACCACCAGCTCCGGTCATCTGAGTCCGCGCCCATGCCAGTTCGCACCACCGAACTGCCCCAAGCCAACCTCAGCCCGGACATCGACACACTCAGCCGAGTGATTTGGGTTGGGGCCATCCTTGCTACAAAACTGTAAGTAAGCTAAACCCAAGTGTACTTCAAGAAAAAAGAGCAGTCAGTAAACTTTATAAACTTTCAAAGGTCCTCCGGCTTACCATCAACCAACACTAGTTGTATTCATAGTTATTATGCAATTAATTTTATATTCATTCTTATTGCATATTTATATTCATTCTCATTCCCCTAAAGGCAAATAATCCCCTGAAACCCGTTCTGATCCCCGTATGTAGTCGCTCGCAGCATGGCACCTCCCACGTGCTGCATCTGCTACACCATTATATCTCTATAACATTATATCAAGTTTCCTATTGAATCGCACTTTCTCTGTACGTCTTAACTCTTTCATTTCTTCACCTCGGGCTGTTCTTACTGGCCTTCCTCAAGGATCCCCATTGTGTCCTTTCTTATTTAATTTGTACGTCGCAGATATTCCCACAACTAATGCAGTTAATATAGCTCTCTTTGCAGATGACACTTTACTCTTTTATGCAAACCAAAATCTAAACACAGCATGTCGTGTTTCAAGTCAGTGTCACTTAAAAAATACGGAAAATTGGTCAAAATTGTGGAAAATCAAAATTAACCCAAATAAATCAATAGCCAAAGTATTTACTTTAAGGTATCCTGTCTTCCCTCGCCCCTTATCTCTGAACTCTTCTATCATTCCTTGGTCTCCTCTGAATTCATCTATTTGTTATCTCTGGGTTCTGAAGGACTAAACTGGCGCTGAAACTAAATTGGCGCCGTCACATCTCGTCCAAAGTAATCGAAGCCAATAGAAGGTTAGCTATTGTACGTCCCATTCTCAACCTAACTCTTCTTAAAACTTCATTCCGCTTTAACCATTCCATACATTCTTCGCCCGATATTAACTTACGCACGCCCTGTTTGGATTTCAGCTGCTCCATCCATATTAAAGAAATTACAAAGCTTCCAAAACAAAATGCTAAGAATAACAGTAAACGCCCCTGGTTTGTCAGCAACAAGACCCTTCACAACGATCTTGCAATAGAACCAATTACTTCCTTTATTACGAAGCTGGCACATAATTTCTTTAATAATCTAAGTCCTGTGCAAAGTGCAGTCACCTATGAAATAGGAACCGATCAACCCCCACTCTCCCGCCTAAGAAAGAGACTTCCATTCCACATTTTCCTTCAATATCTCTCTGACATTAGATAAGGTAAGAACATTTCTTACATTTACCTGTCCGTCCCATAGTATCTCCTTTCCAAACCCTATCATTACTCTCTAACAAAATTTCCTCGCAATTACTTTGGTTGAATCATTACCAGGGAGGTAACACGATATTACCCCCTTCACGCTTTGCTGATATAAAGTTGCTCGCCCAATCAACTGAAGAGCCTCACGGTTGAACGTTGTAATGTCTGCCAATGTAAAATAAATAAATAAATAAACGCAAGCGTTATTGATAGAAATATTAAATAACCTAATTAGGTACGGTAGAATAGCCTCTCCACCTAATTTAATAATGTCCGCGGAAATAGAATATTTGGCCTCGAGATTTTCCGCTTTTCATGAATTTTATTCTTTTCCGTAGAGCACTTACGTCGACCTGAAATAGATTTCTATCTGATAACGTTGGTATCTGTGTACAGTATGTTTTCTGCTTAAAAACCAATGCGAAATATGCATTAAAAGCGTATGCTTTTCTCTGTTGTCAGTTATTGGCAAATTATTAATACGAACAACTGGAATTTCGTCTTTGTTTCCCTTCCTTCTACGAACATAATTAATAAAAAAATTCCGACCAATTATTGCCATCCGCATTAAGGATATATTTTAAATGACGTTCCTCCGCGATTTTCTTTTCCTTCTCTAACGCTTTTGAATAACTTCGAAATAAGGCCATGTGGTTGCCACTAATGTGCCTGTTACTAAACGCCTTTCTGGTTTTTCTTTTCATAGTTTAATCTTTGCATTATAATATTCTGGGTCGGGATTTCTTTTTAACAATTTACATGGAACAAATGTCTGCACGGCATTTTCAAGAATGTTTTTAAATTCTTGCCATATTTTTGTTATCCCCTCTCCTGTTCTAAGAAACTCATTATACTGCTCCCTTAAGTAATTTTGAAGCCATTCTACATTGGTTTTCTTGTATTGCCTCACTAGGAACCCAGTGTTAATACTTTTCCTTAAAGTACTTAAGTCTAAATCAACAAGAACTGCTTTACGGTCACTTATACCTTCTATGACGTCGCACGATAGGAATAAGTCTTTCGGACTAACGAGGCAAATATCTAGAAGCGCATCCTGGCGAGTCGGCTTGTCTACTACCTGCGCTAATCCGTTGTCCCAGACCAGTCTGTTGACAAGTTGCTGCACGTGTCCATCGCATACGTACCCTTTCCAAATTGTGTTTGGGAGATTTAAATCTCCGGCAATAACTACGGGATGGCTACGTATACTTTTTGTTCTTTCGTGTATTACGCCTAAGATTTCGTAATTACTAGCCGGTGGACGATAGCAAGCCATTATTTCTAAGTTATTTCCTGAACAGTAAATTTCCAACCCTGTCATTTCAAAAACATTATCGACCCAATTTGATTCGACATTTAAAGTGTTTTTCTCACAAATGAATACTTCGCCGCCTCTAGTTCCGCGATCTCTCCTAAGCGTAAAATAATCAGACCGAAAAATTTCCACATTTGCTACCGCACCCGAGAGCCAAGACTCTGTACCTATCACGATATCAGTATCACAAACCTCAATTAAATTCCAAAATTCCGTTACCTTATTTACGATGCTAAGACAGTTCACCTGCAACAATCTAATGAAACCTCTCCTCACCTGCAAGTCCGAGTTTGGGACCCGTGCGTCCTGTTCAGGTGCCTGCGCCCCCGCAGCAGTCGTCTCCTCCCGCGCAGCCGCCATCTCCTCCCGCATAGCAGCCACCACACGCTTCACATCCTCTTCCGCAATCAATTCTGCCCGTAGCGCCACGAACACATCTCCGCCCGGTTGTCACTTTTTATGCAGATATTTGTTCAATACCTGGTCATGCAAACACCCCAACTTCCACGCACCTTTCGAGTTCAAATGAAGCCCGTCCCGGCCTAAGTCATCCTGCCCGAGTCAGTAGTTAGGGCCCACGAAAAGGCCATCGAAAACGTCACATGCTCACAGTTATCCGCGATTCAGGTCCCGTGTTTTGCTTATGTGCACATCATTTCGGCACATAATCCCCGAAACGATCACCTTGGCATTTTTGTATTTGAGAAGAAATAAAAGAGGTCATCTTCGTGAACATATTAGCTTTATTAAGATAGCCGGCTTTCGACGGGTTTGCCGTCGCCGTGCCAAAAGTTGTCCGACTTTTGCCGACAGCAGCGAGACTGACGATGACGGCAAAGCCGTCGAAAGCCGGCTATCTTAATAAAGCTAATATGTTGACGAAGATGACCTCTTTTATTTTTTCTTATAAGAACGTCAACAACACCAAATCAGAATTCCCACAATTTTTGTATTTACCTTGATGGCCTGTGCAAGTTTAACGCATTGATTAATTCTGACGAACACGGGTTGCCGTTTCCGCGCGTTTGTGCCTACATGAATGAGTACCAATTCTATTTCCTCGTTTTCATTGGCTTTTTTCACCACGGAGGTCATTTTCTCGATGTCAATTCCAGGGAAAAAAGAAACATCTGCTCTCTTTTTCTTTAACGCCCCGCGGCTGTGCCGCAACATGGAGTCGCCTATCACCTTAACTTTTCCATCCCGCTCTTCCTTGCCTGCAACAACATTTTCCAGCTCCTTGATCTTAAGAGTCACCTCTCCAATGTATGCATGAGCCTGAGCCAGATCTGCTTCCAATCTGCGTATTCTCCGGTCACTCCTTTCGCACTTGGAGCATTTCGTTGCAGCAGCTTCTACAGCGGGACCATGGTTTTGCTCCACACCTCCACACCTGGTGTCTTTTGGCATGAAATCGACCAAGAGAACTCCTTTGCGATCCCCAAAACCGTCGCTATGATTTTTCTTGTTGGCAGAGTCTGTTTGAATATTTTGGGTGTCGACGGATGAAGCCATTCGAGTGATTGACGTTGGTCTTTGACGTGAAATGGGAAAACCAAATTTCATCAGTGACGATCTGATTAAGAAATATGTCCCCATTTTCGAGATATCTAATCAAAAATCATGAGTGATGCATCCATTCTTCTGCTTTATGCTGGTCACTCAGGAAACCCATCGCGCACATATTTTATTGTAGCCATGTCGTTCTGCTACAATTTCACCAAGCAAAGAACGATAAACCTTTGCGAAATCCATGTGCAACATCTCTCTACCAACATTTTGTCGTTCACTTGATTCTTCAGTTCATCTGCGATGAGTGACGAGCATCCGGGTTGAACTACGTCATGCACATTTGTTTGTCCACTGTTGAACATTTTGAACCACTTTCTAACATTTATCGCGTTCATTGTTGTTTCACCATACATTTTCTTTATTTGACGATAAATTTCTGGAAGTTTCAACTTCTGTGCGTTCAAAATTCGAATAACATTCCTTTTCTCACACACGGCGAGATTTCCTAACGCGAGGTTCAGTTTGAATGCTTAAAGACGGCACAATAATAACTTTGCAAACTGTACTCAGAGAATACACAAAAAATGTCGGGGAAGTCAGTAGAGCTTGAGTAGTGAAGGGAGAATAACCCGCGCGGCAGGAATGCTCTAATGGTCGTTACTTCCTGAATGACATTCGTACATTAGTTACCACTGGTTTCCATGCACCTTGAAGAAATCTAATTTAGTCCCTCTGATATTTGCTTCAGTCGATACGTTTACACTACGTTCTTAGAATCCAAGTATTCGAATATTTGTTCGAATATCGAATATTTAGTTCTTTTCCCCAGAAATTGCATGTATGTGTGCGCAGCCCGCCCGTACGGGTATCATCCAGTCCTTTGCCACGAGCCCAGGGAACTCTGTCTTCTCTTGAAGTTTGTCCTCTCCCATCGATCGTATTTTTATTATATTTTATATCATATCTATATTTATATGATTTTACAAAATAATTTTGCACCATGACATATTTTCTTCTTAATAGATCTGTAGATTTGGTTTGTTTTACTAATTGACAATGTATTCAGTTGAACTTAATAGTTTCTACTTAATTCAGTTACTGTAACTTTTCTCTAATCACCAGCGTTGTACATCCCTTGCGTGCCGTCACGACCAGGAATATTTAATCTTTCGGCCAGCACAGATCGTAAGTTCCAATTAATATATAATACGTTAGAATATTTAAGAGAAAATAGGTTTGTTGAGTCTTGTGCTTTCGAATCCGCTACCATCGATCTAGTTCGTTTCAAAACGACCTCATACTCTCTTGTTCCGAGTTACTCGTAAATTTCTGTTATCTAACAGGTAAGTTATTTTAAATATTAATAGTGAATAAGTCACTAGATTACAGTAGAACGGGAATCGGCAACTCTGATGTAAGAATTAGTCTCATTTTTCTTATTACTGAGTTAAAAATATGACATCAAGGTACGAAAGAGACAGCATCATTCACTAAAGAAAGAAATGAACTGTTTGCGAAAGTCTAAAATATGTTCTTTGAAAAAGAGAGAAATATTATTTACTATGCATGTTGTCGTGTCATATCTGTGAAATCCAACAAAAATGCTGTTTCACTTGCCAATATTCTACATTAGATAATTATAAATGTTTGAAAAGTACCACTTTACACATAACGCATAATAATGCTGACGCACATCAATAAAACATTTTCATGTTCAATTAAATGTATGTGATTGTATTACTTTTCATTGAATTTCAACCTCATGAGATATATACTTTAGCACCAGCATTAAACAACGTAATACTGTTACCATTGTAATAATCAATTTTAATTGTTGTTGTTATTATTATTATTATTATTATTATTATTATTATTATTATTAGCGTAACGGCGATATCTGATCACGCTACACGTTCTCTTCCGAGGTCCAATCATTCTGTGTATTCTGGAGAGAGACGTGTAATTATGGGGACCACCTTTCGGCTATAACCTTTGGTAGGAAAAGGTCGTTAAGCCTTGAATTATGAAGTGATAGAATGATGGTGAGAGGTGATCTTGGCCTCTTTGAACCATCCAAGAATTCGCCTGTACGATCCAGAGAAATCACGAAAACCCCGATTAGGATGGCCGGCCCGGGGATTTAACCCGGGCCTCCGGACTGCGAAGTCGGCGCGCTAAACACTGAGCCACTTCGCTCGTCTTTTTCTGTTTTGTCGCGAATTGACCATCTCAGGACCACGCGAAAGTGCAACCCACCAGGCTCAGCTATATTAATTGGTGGTAGGTGCACGTGACTTTTGTGGAGGCTCAGCAATTTACAAGCTGAATCCATTTTTACACCTAGAATTGTTAGCCCTGGTGGATGAGGTGAAATGATGATGAAAGATGAAATAGAAAATCACAAACATACAGAGACACACACAAACACAATCTAGAGCTAGAGCACTACTGCCTTAGCAATCTCGGTTACCCGGATTGACATTATTATTATTATTATTATTATTATTATTATTATTATTATTATTATTATTATTACTATTATTACTAATTCTATAATCAGCTGCTTCAGTGTCCATTGTGGACTGACACAAGATGCAGCAAACAAACTGAAAGCCTCGTTGCGGCAGAGCCATATGAAAGGGCGCGCAGCCCGGTGCTCGCAAGACGCCGAGACGACGGGCGCCGCCGCCGCCGCCGCGCAGACGAAGAAATCAATGGGGCGCGAGATGAATGGGGGCGAAGGTCCAAACAGGAAGCGCGGGCCGAAAGGAAGCATTAACGAGCGGGAGGTGAATGGGAATCCCAGATGAACAAGCGAGACGGTGAAGCCCAAGATTGGAACACAAGGCAAGAAATGAAGAGGGAAAGAATGGACCAAGGCAATTCAAAGTCGCGCGACGGAAGATTTTCACGAAAATTAAGATTTTGCACGAAGAGACATGTTGAATACACAAAGAATGAATAGTAAATAATTTCAATGAGGAGAAATGATGATTTGTAAGAGGGGAAAGGGAAAATTGAATTCGATGAGTAATATACTAAATTGTTAAATTAAAATGACGAAGAGGCTGATTTTTTAAAATAGAAGAAGCATCACAAAGAGCGGTCGGCTGCTCAGATCGGTAGTTTTCCGTGGTTTCTTCGATCAACACCAGGTGAATACCGGAGCAGTACCCTACCAAACGGGCCACGGACCGCGCGCGATCTGTCCTTCCTCTTCCTTGTCCTATTCTCTCCTCTTACACACACACACTGACACTAACATGTACTACACTACCACATATTCCGGGAGACCGGTCGGGAGCTTAGAGCTTGTTCCGGCTGGGGCGTTGCCCCGCTGGTGGGAGACTCCTGGTTAGGGTGAAACCCCACTAGCCGACGCCGGATCTCTACTAGATCGGCGCCGGATCTCGCCATCCAGCGGGGGATGATCATCACTCGAGAAAAAATCATGCACTACACTACTAACTTATTTCTAACTTATTTAGAAACTGCACTTCTAACTTATTTATCACTTCCTTCGTCGTTATGGATTTTGTAGGGTATAACCACAAAAACATTGTAAAGCTATCTAAAATGTATTTGTATCCTTTTTTTGTCAACATGGTAAGTGTGAAAAGGTACATTCTCCTTAAAAGGTGGAGGTAAATGTCCTTCTTGCTTTCCTGGTTTTCTGTTTACCAAAAGGCACCTAACACAATTGGAGATGACTCGTTTGATCATCATCTTCTCATCTGGAATATAAAATTCCTGTTTCAACTCTTCCTCCGTTCGTAGCGAAGCGTAGTGCCCTTTTTCGTGTGCATTCCTGACAATTTCATGCTGCATTGAGCGGGGCACCACCCATCTCACACGTCCGTCACAAAACTTGAAAAGTATTCTATCATGAAGCACACAATCATTGTAGGGTCCTTCCCGAAGATGATCTTTAATTGCATTAGGTCCCTCGTCTGCCTGTTGGACTTTCTTGATTTTTGCTACTAGCCCATCTTTAACAACGCAGAGTATGCCCACGCGAGGGTGTCGGCTCCGAGCATCCACATGAGGGATTCAGGAACCAGCTCGATGTTCTATGCTGTAGTCGAATTCTTCCATGGTCATAACCCACCTAGCTACTCTTGGTGTAAGATCCTTTTATCCATAGCCTTCTGTAGTGCTGAACAGTCTATAATGATCTTGAATTTAATTCCGAGTAAATACGTTCGGAATTTCTTCAGAGCAGCAACCACAGCGAGCATTTCAAACTCATAACTACTGTACTTTTCCTCTTCAGGCTTCGTCTTCATACTTATATAATGCACCGGAGGGAGCTTGCCGTCGTCTGGAAGTGGTTGCAACAACACTGCTCCATACCCATACTTGCTGGCATCCGTGTGTAGCTCCGTCTCAAACGCTGCATTGTATATGATCAAAACTAGATTTTCTTGGAGTAGCATCTTCAAATCTGCGAACGCTTTCCTTTGTTCATAACCAAAGTGAAATTTCACTTTGTCCTTTAACAAATCACTAAGAGGATTAGCGATCTTGGCATAATCGGGCACGAATTTCCTGAAATATCCAGTTAGTCCCAGGTACTTTGTACATCTGCTGTAGACTTTGGTTCTTTATAATGTTTAACGGCAGCAATCTTCTCAGATGAGGGAAAAACTTTTCCATTGTCAACCGTATGTCCCAAGAACTGAATCCTTTTCGTTAAAAGCTGACATTTCTCGAACTTCACTTCCAGTCCATTTTCCTCAGCAACATCTAGGACAAGATGAAATCGGTGCAAAGCCTCTTTTTCGTCACATCCAGAGATCACCAAATCATCTATATATATATATATATATATATATATATATATATATATATATATAAACGACGTTATCTTCAATAAGTCTCCAAAATATACTATTAATAAATTTTTGAAACACCGCGAGCGAGTTGCAGAGACCAAATGGAACCTTCAAAAATTGAAAATGTCCTGAGTGCGTCACAAAAGCTGTATATTTCCCACTTTCTGGGTGAATACTGGCATGAAAGAAACCATTCTTGATATCCAAAGTGCTGAACACTCGGGCACCACAAAGTTTGTCTAGGTCGTCTTCTATCAATGGAAGTGGATACGTATCTTTCATAACATTTTTGTTCAATCGCCTGTAGTCTATGCAAACTTTAGGTGATCCCTCTTTCTTCTTGGCAACTACAACTTGACTAGCATATTCGGACACACTTGGTTCTATGACACCATCTTCAAGCCATTGTTTTACCTGTTGATTCACTACGGTCTTCTCCTCTGGGGCTAAACGCCTCGGTGTGCTATAAATTGGCTGTTCATTCTTCACCACTATATTCATTTCAATTTCTGTGTTTTTCTTCTTTGCCAGTTGGTATTTGGCTACCATATCTTTAACCTTGAAAACTGCTTCCTTTGATGCTGATGTGCCAATATTTAATTCATCCTTCCGAATAGCGTCTATTTTCATTACAAATGCTTCCGTCCTAATCTTAGTTACTCTGCTATAATGTTTGTTTCTCAAAAACTCCGCTTGATATAATATGTCAGTGCCAACAATTGATGGTGTATCAAAAGGTTCTTAAACCTCATTGGAAACAACGAAAACTTCGACTTCATAAGAATCATCATCTATCAGGACATCAGCTGAAAAACATCCCTCTGGAGAAACGTAGCCTTTCCGAAAACCAGAAAGCAGTATTTCCGTATCTTGAAGATCTGGATGTCCCAATTTAGCATGGAGGTCGTTGTTTATTACCGTGACATCACATCCCGTGTCCAGTAAAGCCTGAGTCTTCAAACCTTTAATGATTATTTCTTTCTTCTTAGAATTCTTCTGAATCCAGAAAACGACGCCAATAGATTTCCGAACTTCCCCATCATTCTTCACCAAACAATGAGAAGCAATATGTCCAAATTCGTTACAGCGAAAACACTTAGGTCCTTGATCTTTGAATTTGCAGTCAGCTGACTTATGACCATCTTTACTTCCACAGTTATAACATCCACGTCCTCTTAAGTTCTTATCAGATGAATACTTGTTCTCTTTTCCACTTTTGTCTTTCGTGTTAGATCGATTGTGATTTTTCGATTGACGTCCTCGAACAACTCGCTTATACGCCTTTTCATAATTACGTAGCTTTTCTTTGAATTCTTTCATACCAGAAACTCCATACAAAATCAACTTAGTTCCGGACTCGTCATCGATACCATCAATATCAATACTGCATCAGAGATTGTTCGTGAATATCGCATCTACTAGCTATTTCATGCATTACCAGAAAATACTCTTGCAAAGATTCTTATTTCTTCTTTTGTCTACAATTTAATAAGCGATGAATGTCAGCAGCACTCGTTTAAACCTCGAATTCTTCTTTCAATGCCTTCTTTAATTTCCTCCATGACGATATGCCATTTTCTCCTTGAATAAAGAGCCTCCCTCTTCACTCCCCCTCTTCACTCCACCCTCTTCACACTAACCACAAGATTTCTCCTTCATGAAACTGTTCTGGTCTTTTCCAACAGGGATCTCTTTCAATGTTGACCTTGGAAGAAACATCCACAATGTCGCAGGTCTCGTCTTTGCTTCGTTTCGTCTTTCCGTCTTTTCGTCGTTACTCCCGAATAATATTCCCTTCGACTTCGATCTTCACATCCCGCCTGAGCACCCAAAATGTGGGAATCAGATTATTCGGGATTGTTAAAGAAACACTCCAACTTAGTTTTAAAATAAAGAAATACAATAATGATAACGATAACTTCATATTACAACACGTGGATCTGGTCAACATTCAGCACTATACTCCCTGTTCAGCACTGTTCTACCCCTTCTGTTGCCACACACTGACTGTCGACTGTCTCGCGTGCCTTGTAGCAACTCGTTCGTCTGTTCTGACTCTGTCTGTTCTTAAAGTATGCTCAAAATCCTTATATCGTATATTATGTACTCATTATCCTGAGAGTAAAATGTCGAACAGGAGGAAGTATAATTTAAAAAATTACATTTTCTCCGAATTCTTTTTGTCTGATGTTACAAACTCAATCACTATTAGTGTACTTCATTTACAATTTAATGTTAAGAGGTATTGTGTAAATTTCAAATCAGGTACATAATTTTTATTTATAAATGTATTAGTGATATGTATTCGCGTTAGGTGAAAACTTAATGGAATTATATTTCGTTTTGCTACCTTTGACCAAAAAGTAATATTCATTTACTCGTTAATTACAGAACAATTTTTTTAAATGTGTCATTGAATATTCTAGATATTTAATAATATCCCTCAGACTCTTTCATAATTATACAACGTTTATTACTCTGTATTTCTAGGAAAAACATAACATGATAGTTATTTTATTGACACTAAATGAGTGAACCATTTTTTAAAAATTAAAATAACATACAAATGTATTTAAAAAATGCATAACCTCTCTTTTAGTCCTCAGAAAACAAACCCTTTTGAAATGGTTGTTTCAATACCGTTTTTCTATAATATTATATTAACAATACCGAAACAATTTCATCATAAATTAGTATCCTAGATAAGATTAATGGTTTCACATACAATATTGTAAAAATCACGTAACAACTAGAACCACTGGAGATAAATAGAATTAATAAAATAGGTGGTGACATTGTTGCCTTTTAAAAATTCAGAAAAAATAGGTTTTCTAGATATCACTATTTTCGTTCCTCATGATCTTTTCGATCGCGTAATAGTCATCATCAGACCTAATTTTTCAGCGTGTGGGTGGAGAACTAAATACTTGAAATTTTGGTCTTTAAATAAGGTCATTTACTTATTGTTTTAGAAAAACGAGTATTTTTTGAGTAATTTTTGCTTGAAGTAAATTTGGACATTGGAAAATCCTGTTGCAATTTATTTATTTTTCTGGAAGTCGGCAAATATTTTCTGTAATTTTTTTCTCGGATAGAGCAAAAGACGATTGAAAATGGTGGAGATCTCATTTTGGTAGACCTCTCTGTATTTTCGAAAAAAAGCAAAATTTATAAAGAATGCGAAAAAATACCAGTGTGTGCTGATGCAGCACCACTTATTTACGGTGGCAATACCGGTGGTCTAGAGATATCAGATCAAGAACAAAGCTGAGTTACGGCAAACTCAGAAAAAGTGTTCGCTTCATTTGAAGTATTCACACCACGGAGTGAGATTTCTAAAATTGCTCTTCAGAGACATGAGTAAGCCTAGGCCTCGCACTGATCATGCTACACTTCTCGTAACGTTTCCAAATTTGAGTACTAAGGCCTGCTATGCAGCACATCATGGTCAAACAGTTCCAATATGAAAACTAGAGTGAGCATGCATTCCTTAGTCGCAGAAGCGAGATGGATGACGATGTGAATTTATTATGATAGTTCCTAAAGCTGCCAAATGCAGGAAGCATCGAGTATTTACTCGCCTGTAATACACGGCGAGTGGTAGTATCTCATTGACCACAGCAAGAACTAGTGTGTTAGTAATAAAGCAATCATTAAACCTGATCAATATATTTCTGCATTATGTCCCTGAATGTGATTGTCTTGACTTTTATGAGGAAATAAATTTCTCTTTCTTCGAAGACTTCTTCTTTTCTAAATTCAAAACTATTTATTAACGTTACGTTTTATAGGTGACATTTCCTCTAGTTTGACCCCGAGAATCCGGGATTTATTTTAACCTCCGGGTTTGGGGTTTTCTCCGGATCATCATTTTTTTTATTTTACACAATTAAATTATCATATAAGGCCACTCTTCCAGAGAGAGTACTTAAATTCTTGTTATCTTAAATGGATTCAGATTATTCAGTTCTTATCTAATAAAAAATTTGAAAACTGTTTCACTTCAGACTTGAGAGATAGGCAAGGACAGTTTCCAGATAAAGTGAAAGAGAAAACATCGAATTTCAAACACACCAAAGACACTAGCAGGCAAAGGAATTTCTAAATCACAATAACACCTGCCATGCAAACGTGTCACTCGGCCTTACGAGTCCCTGCTAGAACTAGAGAAAAAATAAGTACTAAATTGGTCGTATTGCAAAATCCTGTTGTAATTTCATACGCTAATATATACTCCGACTAATGTATTGATTCGTTATTTTGACAACAAAATGAACATTCCCAAACTATTACGTATCTCTATTCAACTGTTTGCTTGTCTTCTCTTATACGACGGTTCATTCTATTAGAAGTTTTATTTTTTCAAACATATTTGTACTAGTTCTTGGAAGCGTTTGTGAATGCGCATGCGGTAAATGTACAAGCTTGTGATCGATAGTGGTAGTACATTGCGTAACAGACAATGTGTATTATAACCGCTATGGTTGGCACAAGCAAAACATGTCATAGTTACGTAATAGGTTTGATAAGTTCCTGGTCTCACTAATTTATAATTTTGGCAGAAAGAAAAAAATGCGTAATTTTTAACTAAAATATTCCTTACTCCAACCCACTTTTCACATCCGTATATTAACATTTCTATACTTTTGAAAAAAATACTTGAAATTATTGTTCGCAAAATGGTCCAATTCTTTCTTTCACCTCACACTTGTCTGAAACTTTTCTTCCCCGAAGGTTTTTCTTCAGTTTTGATAAGTGGTAGACGTCGCCGGGCGCCCAATCCTAAGTATAGTGTGAATGGTCCAACCCCTTGAAGCCTTAGTTCTTCACAACATTCTTTGAAATCTAAATAGTAAGCACAGGTGCATTGTGGCAAAGAAGCTAAACATCATGAGATTTCACGCACCGCATCCAACGCAGGTAACTCTCTCCGCAAAGCTAAGTGGGATGTCGGCTGCAAACTTACAGCATTACAACAATTAGGCTATATAAACTGCTCAGAAAGTTTTCTCATTGATAAGCGATATCTGGTCAAGCTGGAAACTCGTGGAACAACATATGTAACTTATTTGTCACTTATATGTAACTTTGTCAATTTAATTTAGAAAGAACTGCAAAATTAGGAAGTATTTTTATTACAAAACATTTTTTAAAAAATTTAAGAGCCTAATTTGGAGGTCTCCTTTGTTTACGATTTTTGAAGTGCGCTCCGGATGCCCCTTTTTGGAATATCCCTGCATGAATAAAGTATGTACAATGACCCTTTGTTGTACAAAACATGAAATTGCCACATTCGCGAAATATCAGTAATACAGGAATGCGTGATCTTACATTTAGACGATAAGTTTATATCGTTATTGTACTTCTGTTGTGTAGAAGAGAAAAAGATAAAAAGAAATGAGACAAAACAAAATGGTAGAAACTCTTCTTCATTTTCACTTGCAACTAACAAGACAGGGTAATTCAAATGTTCTCGTCACCAAAAAGAAAACTCTTTGCCATCTATGTAAAAGGATGAGACTCCGAATGTTATTTCTCGTTCTTTCAATTTTCTTCTTCCCTGTGTGACTTGTTATTCCTCATTCCTCTACAATTTACGTAACTCTCCTGTTGCCACATTCGTATTAAGGAGTCAAACTTTCACAAAGTTAACTGCTCGTTTGCTGTAACGTCTTTCATCTCACAGTTTAGAAAGGATTCACAGAATATGAAAGAATGGCAGTCAGAGTGTCGTCAGAGTATGAGGGGCATTCCTTTGCTTCTGTCTTCCTTCCATAATTTCTAAAAATATGAGAAAATATCGTTATTTCATAAAGTTAGACTTCAAGTAAAGTGATTAAAAATGTTGTCAGACTTCTCAATACAATAGAAGATATTTACACTGGCGTGCGTAGGTTTCACTGCCGCCATCTTGCATTGCTTTCGGAAATACTTTTGCACCCTGAATCATGTTCCGGCGTTATTTTTCCTACATCACATGACTTTTTAAAAATATTTTAAATTGTTTTTATCACATTCAGACACTAATGCACTTATTAAGTTGTTACTGGAGGAGTTATTTTAATTAAGATTCCCAGATTAGTTTATTAATTCGACGTTCTGCAGCTATCTGGCACCCCTGTATAATCCGCTCAGGCTAGATCCGACTAGACACAATGAAGCAAGTTTTGCAGAGAGGCGACATTTTTTTCGTAGTTAGTCCGCTAGTCTGAGTTGTGTTTCGCCTGCTGGTGAAAAGAGACGTTTGTCTTCATAAGGGATCTATAGTTAGTAACATACGGTGTTTACCACGTATTTCAATAAAAAGGATTATATTGTTATTTCAATTATATTAACATGCTACATTGTAGCTGCTAGAACAGTTCAGATACATTCCGTTATGTATGTGGAAGTTTCGTCCGATAAGAAAGTAGCACAAAATAACCGAGTTTATGAGAAAGGCCTGAAAGATGTTATGTGCGCTGCAGAAGAAGGCAAGAAAATAATTCTAAGGTGTTGTCAAAACCTTTCTTGGAAACAGGATTTAGATGACAAACAAATGGTGGATTAATTTATTGTTTCTTTCCAAGATTTAGGCTGTAAAGTGAGCTTAAAAGTGCACATATTACATTCACATCTGGACTATTTCCCGAAGAATCTAGAAATTCTGAGTGAAGAGCAAGGAGAAAGATTTCACCAGGATCTACAGCAATTGGAACGCACATGTCAAGGGAAATGGAAAAAAAACATGCTTGCAGATTACTGTTGGTTACCACAGAACTGCATCTCACACGCGAAAAGCAAGACAAAGAAGTTTGTTAAACTAAGTTAAGAAGTTATAAATTTTAAACCGGGGTCTTATCATTATCAATATATTATAAAGCTTTTGATCCATTTCTCTGAATTGTTCTTCAAATCAGTATAAGTAATGTATTACATATTTTTATGTTATGTTGGTACGTATGTAATACAGTAGTGTTTAGATGAGTAAAAATAATAAGAAAGAAGCATTCTTTACATACGATAATACATTAATTGTAAACTTGCTTATGCGCATGTCTCATATTTCTCATGTTTTCAATTCTTTTTCAAGAAAAATAGAATGATGTGATAGAGAAAGCTGATATCAGATCCGGAATCAACATTATCTTAAATATAAAAGATCACTCTTTAAACATTATGCAATGATCAGAAAGTTTAAAATTGCAGGTCAGTGATCAAACGAATCTATTAAGACAATATTGTTCAACGTTGTATCTATTTCGTAAAAAGTTCAAAATCTATAATTTTTGTTTAAATTCTACTACTCATCCTTCGAAGGGTGACATATTGATATTGATAATAGTTAATTGGACATCATGGATTAGATATATTACTACTAACTTTACGAAATTTATTGTTGTTAAAAGTCGGTCATGGATTATTAAATGAACCGTTATTAACTTTTACCCTACCGAAGAAATAAAAGAGGTCATCTTCGTCAACATATCAGCTTTATTAAGATAGCCGGCTTTCGACGGCTTTGCCGTCATCGTCAGTCTCGCTGCTGTCGGCAAAAGTCGAGCGACTGTGGCAAAAGCCGCTCGGCAAAAGTCGAGCGGCACAGTCGCTCGACTTTTGCCGACAGCAGCGAGACACTGACGATGACGGCAAAGCCGTCGAAAGCCGGCTATCTTAATAAAGCTGATATGTTGACGAAGATGACCTCTTTTATTTCATCTTATAAGAACGTCAACAACATCCAATCAGAATTCCCACAATTTTACCCTACCGCTAATTTTGGTTTTGTTATGCTTTACTTTAAAAAACAAAATGGATAAAAATGATTTATTTTTTATGTCATATATACTCAAAGATAAATAAGTACGAATAATGTTACAATTCATGCAAAGTTTCTAATAATTTCAATGGAACATTTGGTACAAAAAAGGATCAAATTTATTTTAATGAATTTTCCAATAAGAATAAATATATTACAGGTTTTTTTTAGAAAATCATCCGACGTCCTATTGTTATCTATACTGGTTATAAATTATACATATCTGCGTACTTGAATACTTTTTGCCAACATATATTTCTCTGTTTTATATCAGATACTCCACTAAAAAATTCCGCAAGTATTTATCATATTCTATTTCGCTTTAACCATCCAATTCCAAAAGCATTAATTTAACAATCCAATTTCACAATGCCGATCAGGTCTTACATGAAAAGTTTCCTCAACTTGAGACCTTTCGCTGACGTTTGAATGCCCTTCGACCTTTTCTTATTCCTCCCTCCGTCGCCGTAATCGCTCCCAGGGCCCTCTTACATCACCCGACGGAGATGACGCGTCCATGAGAGATGAGACCTGGCGCAAATCCATCGCACCCAGCGATTGCTTCTGCGCGGGGCGGGGCCGGGCGTCATTTCCTCCGCCATCCCATGTGATTAACCTACAGGGCCGCTCTTGGCGCCAGAGAGGCGGAGTCGACGATTCGCAATCTTTCACTACGATGTTCCCGGCCTTCGTACCAGCCGCCGCTGCGCCATTGTTCGAGCTTATCAGGCGGGGCGGCGCTTCGCCATTGTTGAGCACGCAGCTGCAGGGGCGGCGAAAGCTACCGTTGCGAGATCACGTGGTCCACAGGCTAATTAAGATCTAACCCCGTTGCGGCCTCCCGTTTTTTCTCTCCCATGCCTCGAAACTAGCTCGATAACGCTCGATATACAGCACGCTGTCGAGACCTAACTCCAGATTTAGTCGAAATCGAAATCCGATACGCGTCCGACGACCGAGGAGCCGTACACCAGCACGTAGTGACCCCCCAGGGCCATGAGATAGCCGACACTCCAGGTAGGAAGCTTATTGCGTAGTGGCTGGCGTACCTTGTGGTTAATGGGTTGGCTGTTCGACGCCGTTCAGTACCTTCATTGACATTCCCTTGAGGTTCCCTATACTTTCCTGTGTTTTCCGAGAGTTGGTGCAAGAATAGAGACGCGCAAAGGCCTTCGCGGCGCGCTAGAGCGCGCTTCTTTTTACGTAAATGTCGGTTTCATCTCGGAAATTGAATACCATTCCGCTGATACGGGAGCTGCCTGGATCTACGTTGGCCAGCAGGCCACGCCCCTTGTGCTTAGGCTGCTCTGCGTAACTCTCGAGTGCGACGGGTAGAATAGAATAGAATAGAATACTTATTTTGCTCCTTAAAAATACATAGAATGCCAACCTGGATGGCCGAGTTGGCTAAGAGCGAGTACCGACTCACCGCTTTGGTCCGAAGGGTCGCGGGTTCGAGTCCCGCCTTGGGCATGAGTGTTTGTCCCTTGTCTTTGTATGTATGTGTTGTCGCGGAGGGCCTCGCGTTCTGCTGAGGTTCAGAGGAGCCCGCAAGTGTGTTGGTGTCTCGTGTATGGTCGAATATGCGTCCCATCGGGACGCAAGGGGTAACCGGCTGTCGGCTGGATAAAAGCCCTATAAAGAAGAAGAAGAATACATAGAATACTTCCGGTAGTGGCGTTTTCTACGGAATTACTAAAAATACACAAAACAAATATCAAACAACATTAAAATATTTACATGTTACCAAATACAATTTTACAAAATTAATCTATGAACCATATTTACTTAGTCTAATTTTAAAACTTTTGACATTCTGAGGCAAAAGCCTCCAGCACTGCTGCAGGTAATTTATTCCGATTTTGTATCGTTCAGTTTACAAATGAGAATTTACCTACATATGTTCTCTGTTTTCTTTGACGAATTTTGAAACTATGATCCTTCCGCGCGACGTAAGTTGGTTTTGATAGTCTTTCCTGTACTTCACCTCATGGACGATGCCCTCTTATTGATTTGATTAATGCACAAAGACGCGATTTCTCTCTGCGTTTTTTCCAAAGGTTCCCACGATATAAATTCAGAATTTGAACGTCTTTTCCTAGCAAATTTTGCAGTATATTTTTGTACTTTCTCCAGAGATTTTATTTGCCCTAAACGATAAGGGTCCCAACATATGGAGCCAAATTCTAATATCGGACGTACTAGAGACGTGTACCCTAATTCCCTTGATATTCCAATTCCTTGACTAAGTATTCTAATTAAAGTGTAATGCCTTCCACGCCTTTTTCACTGCATAATTTACGTGTTCTGTCCAACCAAAATCCTCATTTCGTACAATTCCCAAATATTTACAGCATTTAGCTCTCGGAATATCCTGATTTCCTAATTTATATATGATATCGTCTCTTTCTAGAACGCGCAAATCTAATAAACTTGCACTTGCTGGGATTTAATTTCATTTCATTTGTGATAGCCCATGATTCTAGCTTATCTAAATCAACCTGCAATGTTTCTGTATCACTTGTGTTCTTAATTTCCCGATAAATTATACAATCATCTGCAAAAAGACGTATTTTTGATTGAATTCCCTGCCAAATATCATTAATATACGCTATAAATAACAACGGACCTAGGACACTTCGCTGTGGCACTCCGGACGTTACTTCCGCCCTCGAAGAGAAATTTGACCCCATTCGCACCCGTTGAGTACGCGAGCTGAGAAATTCTTGAATCCAGAGAGCAATTCTTCTGTATACGTTAAGCTTACTATTTTTTTGTATTAATTTATCATGGGGAACAAGGTCGAACGCTTTTGTGAAATCTATAATAATTTCATGAACAATGGAACCTTCATGGAGAGAATCAGCAATGTCCTGACTGACAGTCGTATCACTACCTGACTCTCGCATGAATATCCTTTCCTAAAACCGTGTTGCCCTTCGTAAATGATGCTATTCTTATCCCAAATTTTGCGTACGTATTCTGCTACTAAATGTTCCATTTGCTTATATACTACAGACGTTAGACTTACTGGGCGATAATTTTCAACATTTTGACGCGAGGCTCCTTTGAAAATTGGGACCACTATGGCATCTTTCCAATTCCGAGGAACACATGAATTGTTCAGTGATATCTCGAAAAGCCGTAATAGGTACGATAACATAACTTCTCCCCCCTAATTTGAGAGTTTCCCCCGAAATTTCGTTCGGTCCTGTTGATTTATTATTACATATTTTTGCAAATCTTTCCCTAAGTGCTCTCGGATTTAGTACAATTTTTTTTCCTTCGCATTCGTTTACGGTGATCTTCCTTTGATCTGTCAAATCTGACGCGAAAAACTGGTTAAATATATTGTGACATACCAATATGGGGACATGGTTTATTACAGAATATTTGTCGTAAATGGGTGAAATGGTTAGGTCAAATAATATGCAATATAGCGCCTTAGTAACGACGTCGTGGTTGTTGTCAGGATAAACAAACATTCATCTGACCGTGGAGGTGACCGCGAGTACGAGGAAATAGAAGAGATTTGTGGATTGGTTGAAGAAGTGTCGACTGATTATTAAAACGGAAGTTTGGGCATTTTGTCGAAATAAAAAAAGGCGAGGCATTGTGGGTTTGAAAAGGGAAGATAAAATTCATTTGGTCGCATGTCGTGACGGTGAGCAGTTCGCTCGCGAATAGATTAATTTGTGCATGTTGCGACTTTGAAATATTTTCGTGTAGTAGAGCAAGAATCGGACTTGTGAGATATATTCGGACTCTGAATATTTTCGTAGCAGAACCAGAAGTGAACTTGTGATACTTCTAAGAGTTGGGGAACGTGTCGAGTTCCGAATATTTTGCTGTGCATCAAAATAAGACTTGGAGTTTTTCGCGAGTGAACTCTAATCATACTTGAACTTATAAATGTATGCGGTTCACAAACGATATGGGACTTTGCATATTTTCTTGCTAGAAACGGAAGATAGAACTGAGAGACTTGTTTGCTGTGTAATTATAAAAGCACTGGATATTTAGACGGTGAGAACGGGCATCAGACATAATATAGTGGAGCTGGAACAAATATTTGAGTGGTACGAAGTGGTGAATCGGCGGTGTTCGTTTTCAAAGAAGAAAAGAAGATTCGTGGTATTTGGACTTCGGGATTTCGGAGCTTCAAATAGAAGAAGGGAAGGCGTTTCTTCGAGGAACCACCAATCAAGAGCACGCGAAGACCAGAATTGCCGTATAAGGTTCGAACTAGACCATGACTAAGAACGTTTCTCAATGTAAATTATTTCCATTTTTGATTTGCTGCATTGATAAGAAATAAACATTAAGTTTCTCTTGAAAGAAAGATAAAATGATTTTCATTGGCCAATTCAAGCTAATAAGTAGCTAGATCAAATAATCTCCGTTTTTAGATTCCTCGCCATTCTGTATAGATGGCAGATCGGGTAATCGGCTATTAATAGATAATAACGATTATTTCTGACGTGACCCATCGACCCAGCTAGCGGGATAATATTCCGTTTTTTATGAAAGTAATAATGGTTAAAATATTATCGTAAACTTTTTCCTGGCGCCCATGTTATTAGAAATTTGGAAACGGGTTACGACGAATCGCCCAATAATTGTAGCAGTTAGGGGTATGTTTCAATGTTTATTTTTTGTTTATTTTGTACCTCTAAGTTATTACTACCGTTTCTTTACGACGGGATTTCTTCGCGATTACCCTTGCGCCTTCGTACGTATTTAAAAAAATTGCTCCAACTTTTATTTTCATCAGTAAGGATCGTTTCCAAATACCCTTCCTGTGCTAATACTTTCGCCTCCAATAGTTCTCTCGCTAGTTTCTTAAATTTCTTATAATGTTGATCACTGATTTTTCTTTTCCCATATGCCCACCTGGATTTGCTTTTTAACTTTCGTATCCCATTATTATAATATTCTGGATCGGGATTTCTTGTTATGATTTTATACGGTACGTAGAGATCCATACACTTATTAATTATATTCTTAAACTTTTTCCAAGCTTCCTCTAGAGAACTACCAATTCCCGCCCATGTGGAATAATTATGGACTAAATACTTTTGTAAGGGGGAAGGGTAGGGGGAAGAGTGGACGCAATAGTTATTGATTTTTCTAAAGCATTTGATGTCGTGCCGCATGACATATTGATGCTGAAACATATTGATGCTAAAATTGACAGGCGGGTAATAGCATGGATAAATGAATTTCTTCGCGATAGAAATCAAAAAGTCCGAATTGGACAGCACTTATGGGAAAAGGGTAATATTACTTCCGGGGTTCCTCAGGGTAGTGTCATAGGCCCACTGCTGTTTCTTATCTTTGTAAATGATTTATCGCGAAATATAACATCAAAAATTCCACTCTTCGCCGACGACTGTATATTATATAGGGAAATTGCAGATCAGCACGATATGATTCCACTACAGGACGATTTAAATAAAATTTACGATTGGGCAATAGCTAATAAAATAACTATAAATGGAAAGAAAAGTAAAGCGATCACATTTTGTAGGGCCAGAGCTTTTCATACAATACCTTATCAGCTAGGTAATGACGTAGTTCCGAGAGTCTCGAGCTGTAAATACCTTGGCATTCTCCTGGATTGTAAATTGGGATGGGAGAAACAAACGAACAATGTAGTAGGTAAAGCTTGGAGGTCTTTGGATTTCGTCATGAGAAATCTTAAAAAATGTAATACGAAAGCAAAGGAAATCGCGTATATCTCGCTTGTGAGGCCGGTAATGGAATACGGAGCTAGTTGTTGGGATACTACAGAATAGGACTTAAAAAGAGCTTAGAGAGGATACAAAACAGAGCGGCAAAATATACATTTCGGAAGAACACACCTGCGCATTGGGAATCATTAGAACGTAGGAGGAAGAGGGCACGACTTTGCGCGCTGTATAAATCTTACGTTGGTTGCTCCGCATGGCAGGAAATTCGGGGAAGGCTAGATAAACCAGATTAATTAAATAGATTTAATCACAAATATAAAATTAGAACAAGAATACAAAGAACGGACGTAGGGAAATTCTCCTTTGTATACAGAACTATAGTAGATTGGAATGATTTGCCTGCGGCAGTTTTTGAGCCCTTTCCTTGCTCAGCGCGAGGTTTTAGAAAACAAATATAGGAAATCAGTCAATAGGGTGAAAACGTATAGTGAAGTGAAGTGAAAGGTATGATTATGCGTAGTCTACAGTAAAAAGTATTGAACAATTAATATTTAGATAAAGTTATATGCAGTGCAGTGAAGTGAAGTGAAGTGATTTCATTTCTTCTGAATATGACTGAATACGTTCTGACTGGTGTGTATGTGAGTCTCTCTATGTATACACGCGTATATGTTTGTATGTATATTTGTGTAATATGTAATTTTATTCATTTATATGTTAGTGTATATGCATTTTAATGCTTAGTATAGGAATGTAAATGTTATCTGCATATATAGGAAATGACAAAGTCAATTTGTTTGTTTATATTTATTTTTTATGTATTATTATTTTATTTGTAATTGTAATTTTGCATTCTGCCACCGGGCATCATCTGCCCAATTGTAGAATAAATTTCTATCTATCTATCTAAATTGACCACGTCCGCCTTACGGTACAAGTAAATCTCCTTCGGCTCAGTTCTATGCTGTGTACAGTTCCCTTTCACTTTTAGACACACAGCCGAGTGGTCGCTTATACCTGGAACTACGTCACAACTCGTAACGAATTCCTGCAGACACGTTACAAATATGTCTAAAATGGCATTATCTCTTGTTATTTGTCCAAACTAGCTCGTTTACTATCGCCTGCGCCCCTCTCCCCTTCGTCACTTCATCTTCCCACTGAATTTGAGATAAATTTAAATCTCCATCGATAATTAACTGTCTGTTCTCCTTGATACTAATGCACGTTCTTTCTACGAGTTTCTGCAAAATAATCATATTTTCCCCTGGAGGTCAATACATTCCCATTACTTCCCATGTATCTCGATCGTTTTTACCCTGAACGTCTACTGCAATCATTTCACACTCTCGATCAAACCACAATTCTACGGACTTAAAGCAATTTTTTACGCAAATAAACACACACACCCATCGCAACTACCCCGATCTCTTCTAAACACTACGTAATATCCTCTAAATATCTCCGCATTTCAGATATCCACACTGAGCCATGATTCCTTCCTATATACCAGAGACTTACCCTCATCTGTGTCCATCGCTTTTTCTTCTCAGCTGCTCCCGGGCTCCGAGGTAGCGACGTGCGCGCTGATCTTTGCAAATAAATGTCCCAGCTTTGAGGCACCCCTCCTGGTGAGGTGGAGGCCATCGCGGCCCTGGTCGCCGTCGGCAATCCACTATTTGCACACCTAACGTGCGCTACCCAATCGATTGATTCGGCCTATTCGGGTCCAGTAGTTGTCTCTCCTCCGCAATAAACCACTCAAAATTAATTTTGCAGTAGGAAACTTTTTTCTTGTTGCTTTTACAAGTTCATATAGGTCACTTATAATGTAGACTATAGTCTACATTCCTTTTCGAGTCGTTTGTTCCCACGTGTAAAATAACTGCATGCGGTCGGCGTAGGTCCTGGTTCTCGATTGCTCGGCGTAGTTGTGCCGTTCGAATGTCCGGAAAACATCGTGCGTCCAGAGCCTCGTTGCCAGTCCCAGTATGCCGAACGATGCTGTCCCCTAGAACAAGCACATTTTTATCAGTACCCTTATCAGCATCTGACGTAGTCTCAGAAACACTGCTGGTAATCACCTGTAACTGTTCTTCCAGCTCCTTATTCCTTTTCATGCAATCTTCGAGTAATGCCCTTGTCTTCAATTCTTTCTCCAGCTCCCGTATTCGCTCATCGCCCACCTGCTCCCGAATAACACGGACGGCGCCGCAGGTCCAATCTTCACTGCTTCTAAACCGGCCCTTCGCGTTATCAAAGCGGTAGTGATACCAACGGTAACACTCATCGTACTGCGCTCCAGAACGCAAGTTCGGTTCACAACCAGCACACGTCATTGCTTGCGGCTGCAAAACTGCGTTGCTGCTAGAGCCAGGATTTAGTTCGACCCCACCGATTACCAGCAACATAGCAAGAGCCGCAGAACTCAACACCGCTGCAAGCCGCCTGGAATCGCTGTGTAGAGTAGCGCCGGGTGCGGCGCTCCAGGCAAGGAGCGCGGCAAAAGACCCCACGCGCGCCCGGTAGCATTCCAAGGAACACACCATCACCGCCTCGGATCACCAGAGCTCCCGGAAAACACGTCCGCACAGTCTGACCGCCCAGCACTAAATGACTGTAGTCGGGTAGTTGCTATGTGTTCTGCGGAATTCAGGGGAATGAAGAGAAGCGAAAGAAATCAAAACAAAAGAACGTGATGAGATACACGGATTACACGGCTTTTTGCGATTTTGAACCCTTTCTTATTATTCTACATGTTTCAAAATGTACACTCGCATTTAAGTCTTCATTCTCGCTACTTTATTTTCACTTGCATACTCGTGTACTAAGCGAAATACAAAATAGGACGCACTGAAGGAACGTTTTTTCCGATAACTATCCGAACGTTTGCATTGTATTTGGTAAACAAATAATGCAAAACGACAACATTAAGTTCAAAAGTCACGCTTTTGTTAGTTTTCAGATACAGAAAACATTGTTGGGTGCTCTTTTTCGCAGAGTGGAAAATTAGACGATTGACGCCAAAATCCATATATCAAACAGCAATCAAAATTAAAGATGTATTAAAACAAGAAACATAAAAAGAAAAATAAAAGTTGAATTAACAACGAGAAATGGTAAAGTTACAGAATAGGGAAGGGTAACGAAACAACATTATTAAGAAACTATGAATTAAGAATGACTAAAAACAAAGGCGAGTCATGATATACGGAACGGAACATAAAGTTAGAGATAGAACTGAGTGATCCATGAGAAGAGAAGGTGTCAAAATTACGCAGAAGGAAAACGTGAGTGAACTAAGCTATCCGGAGATACCTAAACACAGCGACGCACCTGAGATAAGCGTGCAAAAGTGCGACGCAGCAAAACGAGCCATCTCGCTGAGAACGAGCAGTGACAGACGGAAGGCAGGCGACGAGGCGCGTGCGGGCAGCTAGCTAGCCTTGCCTTGCCCAGGCTTGGCGGGCCGGTGACGTAAGAGCTTCGCGTGACGTAAGCAGGGATTAAGGGACCGTCCAGCGCGGAGGAGAGATTGCTGAGGGCCGTAGCGCGAGTTCGCGCGCCGTCGCCATGGTTGAGGGCTCACGGCGACGCCCTCTCCCCTCCCGGCATTCGCCCCTCCGCGGAGAGGAAGGAGGAGAGGGGCGATATAGTGGGCAGCGGCACCCGGCTTACGACCATCACCGCTGACAGCCGCTGCAGCGGCTGGGGCAACGAAACGCCCCTGCACGACGCTCACCGACGACATAATTCCAGAGTTGTTTTCTTGAGGCGTTGTTTTGTCATAAGTATTTATTGCTGCATGAAGCTTTTTTGGTCACGTATTTACTTCTGCAATGATGTCAGTGTCATAAACACCACATCATTTCCTTGAAGCTTTCTGAAGCTGCATGAAGCTTTGTCAGTTGCATATTTACTTCTGAAATTATGTCAATGTCATGAACAGCACACCAGTTCCTACCAAAAAATATGTCAGATGAAAGTCTATTTTGACCTTCTGTTGATTTATAGTACGGAGAATGTACCCAATATATTACACGACACTTCAGTTTTAATTATGGGTTACATTTTCTTGTGAAAAAATATATTCAGCGTAATAATGAGATTAACAGTAATCTTTTTATGACAACTATCGGCTACATTTTGCAAAACATTTACATACGTAAATAAATATTAATTCTGATTTTTTTGTTTTTAGTCTCGTATCTGATGTAGCGAAAGAATAATTTCCTGCAACGTTGAACACTATTATACAATATCTTACGGATTCTCTAATTATGTTGAGATTTTTAACACCAAAATGTAACCCATATTTGAATCTGGACTGTCTATTATTTGGGTGCATTCTTCATACCAAGAAATAGGGATAATTTGAGGACTATCAAGTTGGCTAAAATTGGTTTCTCAAATATCTGAGACATAATGGACGGATTTGATAACGTCTGATATATTGTTTTGGTTTTCCACGTGCGTTAACAGTTATGGTCATTAGTCCCGTAAGTAAAGTCCATGTTATTTTTCGGGAGTTTTCAGTGTTCCTTCTGGGCTAGGACGTGAGATCCGGTGACTTCCTACACGCCTATTTGTGAACTGGTCCTCCTCCGAATATCTCTGCCAGGAGGCAACGCCCCAGCCAAGACAAGCAGTAAGCTCCTAATTGGTCTCCAAACAAAAATGCGCAACGCATTTAACTGCGTGTGTATAAGAGAAATGCATGGGACATGAATGAGGTCGTGGTTGAATGACCCGTTGGTTAACGATTAGTTCCGGCAAACGTTTATGAACGAAGAGAACCAATTACAACTTATGATATTGAACTTGTATGAAATTCTTACTCACCCATCTAATATATTGCTGGCAATTACACAACACGTTCAGTATCACTAAGTCAATAGTTTAGGAATGTTCAAAAGATAATTTTTTGAATATGAAAGCGGTATGAAAATACTACCCCAATTTCTGTCGCAACCAATTTTTGAATTCCTCTTCGAAGACAAAATTTCTTATTTTCTCTAATTAGTTTTCATTGAAAATACTACTACAGCTTACAAAAACGTTGGGTATATACCTTCATTCATATCTCACTTCATTATCGTTTTTGTTTGAAAACTTCACTGAACATAATTTATAGGCGCAAAATAAAAAGCACATTTCTATGAATGTACTTGTTTTTTTGGTGAATCTTACAATGCATTACACCCACCCTTACATCTGAATAGGTCGACGCGATCGGCGCGGACTGAATTAGCTGCAGTTGAACACTTACCCGAAGATGCCTTACGTATCCTCCATAATTTCACGATAAGAACCAAGTGCTCAAGCCCTTTACCACCTCTCAAGATGGTTATTTTTACTTTCTCACAACGGAGCAGAGAGAAAGTTACGTATTTCAGCACGAAAAACTGGCATATTTAAAGCACAAAAAGTCTTATTACAGACCCCAGGTACCGAAAACAGTGGATAAATCTGTAAATTTAGAAACAAAAATCTTCTAACGCGTGCTGTAGCCAGAATCCATGTTCTGGGTCCATGATACCGAAATATCGAATGAAGAGAAAACGTCCGCCTGTCTGTCAGTGAACAATGCTAGCGTCTAAACTGTTCAGTCGATTTTCACCAATTTTGAAACCGATATTGCAATTCTGAAGGGCACTTTACATTAAGCCTCTGACACATTTTCCAAATTTTCATAAAAATCTTTTGTGATAAAATTATTTTGATAGGTATTGTGAAGGATATTTCAGAGTTGCAGGTTTCCTGTTGGTTAAAAACTCTGATTTTCCGAAAATTGGAAAAGTTCAAAAATTTTGCGGCGTCTTCCTACAACTAAAATATTAAATACAGAGATTTTCCCTTAATGAAATCTGTTCCTTAGAGATATATTTTGAAATAATATCATGCACCATTTTTCGAAACTTTGAGTATTTTTCGCGTAATTTTGCCTGAAAGTGATGGCGAGAAAGTACGTGCTGTTTTAGCACCATTAGTCTACGCCCTAGAGAGACTGACCTAAAACCGACAATTTTGCAACGTGTTTCACAGTTCGTTCTGCACAATGTTTATCTTACTGTTTTATAACGTTTTTATTTACCAAAATGTATAAATTACTTCAAGATATACACGATTACGAACGAATCACATGTCTAAACTATTCTCTTGCGAACGTATGGCTTATTTATAAGGCTTCGGAAAGTTAGTTGCAAAAATCCTATCCAAAACCAACTCGTTCAATGACACAAGCTCACAGACATGTATTTGCATAGGACTAGCAGTCCACTGCACTCTATTTTCAGAATACGTTTGCTTTTCGGTATAGAAACCCTTGGTCTATGAGATACAGGCCACAAAAAAGTTTCATTACCAAATCTGGTGAAACCTTTTCAGATAGCCTTTTACCAGATAGTCTTTGTCCGACAAAAGTCACTAAATTTAATTTCTAAAATATACACCCACTTCAATTTACGACCCAGCAAACATTCAACTGAACAGTTCTATGCCATTTATTTTTAAGCTCTACCATAAAGTTTGTGACAAAACCTCATTCTTGAAAAGTAGCTCTTAAATAGTTATTTTCCTCAATTAGCATATCTGCAGTATTTCGCATTAAAATTTTATTTTAAACGATCTTCATGAATGATTACTCAGGATGTTATTCAAAATAAACTCAGAAATCTTGGAATATGCGAATAAGCTTCAAAGGTAGAGGACACAGAATCCTAAGAAATTATTACAATGGAATTATAATAGTAACAGTGAAGTTGTGGATACCGAAGTAAAACACAGATATGCATAATATTGATTTGAGCGCAGTCATTACGACGTCAATTAAATTGTGACTACAAACAGAAAGGCAGTCATTGATAAATATTTCGCCAGGCTAGTTTCATGGTGTCACAAAGAACCAGAGAACAGCTTCAAAACGACCAAATATGAACCAACTCTCATATATTATTTAGTCTCTACTGCCAAACATTGGCAGCGTCCACTCCACCAGACCCTCAGCGCTCACCGGCACACACAGTCATCCACAGCACTCTGCATTATTTCCTAAGTTAACGAGACAGCCACGCAGCGACAAGAGAAATAATGCATTTCGCCGTGGCGGTCGGCAATTAGAGAGAAAAAAATACATCAAATCATACAAGAGAGACGGCGCCGACACGTAGAACGAACAAATCAGCGGGTGCTCATTAATGAACCGAACATTGTGTCCACATGGCGGCCCGCTCTCGGATGCGTACCTGCGGGTACGGAATTAACAACTCAATTAGCAGCGACGGTTCGAGAATCGATCCGCGGGCGGCAGCGTGCGAGCGAGCGGGCGGGTAGGCGAGCGGGCAGGCGAGCGGGCGAGCGAACGGGCGGGCGGAAACCATATTCACATTTAAAAGAAGGAGCAACAGTTCACGCAATCACATTTCAGCATTGACCTGGTTCATTTGGTTAAATAACAGTTATTTAACTGCCCTTACAACTTCATCATAGAATGGAATTTACGTATCCATAAAATAATACAATCCGTATACCTAGAATTTACCTCCAAGTTATCCCGTGGCCAGCCAATGCAATAAAACTGTCGGAAATATTTCAGCATCTTTTTTTTATCTTTTTTCTTCGTACGCAGCGCAGGAACACGTTTTCACCACGCGAACAAACACCAACCACTTCCCTGGGGCAGCGCGCCGCCTCTCCTCGCGCCCTACCACTCCAGACTTCGACATGACCTGTCCTGCCCCTACCACGACCCTCCCCGCCCCCCCCCCCGCCCCACCCCACGACCTGCCCCGATAACCCCACCACCTGACCCACCATACACGACCCGCCACGCCCGGCCCGCCATGCCAGGCCCGGCTCGCCATGCCACGCCACGCCCGGCCCACATGCCACGCCCACGCCACGCCACGCCACGCCACGCCACGCCACGCCACGCCATCCCATCCCACCCCACGCCACCCCACGCCACCCCACGCCACCCCACGCCACCCCACGCCACCCACGCCACCCCACGCCACCCCACGCCACCCCACGCCACCCCACGCCACCCCATGCCACCCCACGCCACCCCACGCCACGCCACGCCACCCCACGCCACGCCAAGTCCACCCACACCACCCCACCCCACGCCACCCCACGCCACCCACACCACCCCACGCCACCCCACGCCACCCCACGCCACCCCACGCCACACCACACCCACTCCACGCCACCCCACGCCACCCCACGCCACCCCACGCCACCCCACGACACCCCACGCCACTCCACGTCACCCCACGCCAAGCCGTGCCACGCCACGCCACGCCACGCCACGCCACGCCACGCCCCCCGCCTGCTTTCAATTCCCCCCGGCTGCGGTCTGAACACGCTGTACTCCCAGGAGCGCGGCTCGCGTAAATAACAAAGTTCGACTCGCGATTCGCCCTCGAAGCGTGACATTTAAAAATTCACCTGCCAAATTGCGGCGCTGCCGCCACAAAAGCGCACCTGACCGCACGCTCCCCCGGCTGCGGTCACTCGGTCCTCGACCTTCCTCATGACGGCGCCTGACTGCCTGGCGGTGGGAGTATGATAGTAACGATATTTGCGATATATGCCTATTTGCGCCTGCCTATTTGCGATATATACCGTACTCTTTTAAAATGTAGAGAAAAAATTATGCATTTGATTTTTTTATGGTTTGCGGAAAATTATGTTACAAACAATGCATGATGTCGTTTCTCTTCACGTCATGACTGTTCTTGGTAAACTAATTCTAATCTATTCGAAGTAGAAATGCACCAGTGTTATATCATTAGCAAACTTGTTATATATTTTAGTTAAGTTTGACAAATAATACAAAACACACTGATGTAATATATTATTCATCAAAGATAAAATATAACTTCTTTTTCTGCGACTTTGATACTTATTAAAGTTCGAAAGAATATTTTTCAATGGGTATAATTACTTTTTAAATATGGCGTAATATTTTCCCAATGGCATCACTATTCCTTTTTCTTTCCGATCTGAAAATGCCTGCCTATTTGCGATATATACCGTACTCTTTTAAAATGTAGAGAAAAAATTATGCATTTGATTTTTTTATGGTTTGCGGAAAATTATGTTACAAACAATGCATGATGTCGTTTCTCTTCACGTCATGACTGTTCTTGGTAAACTAATTCTAATCTATCGAAGTAGAAATGCACCAGTGTTATATCATTAGCAAACTTGTTATATATTTTAGTTAAGTTTGACAAATAATACAAAACACACTGATGTAATATATTATTCATCAAAGATAAAATATAACTTCTTTTTCTGCGACTTTGATACTTATTAAAGTTCGAAAGAATATTTTTCAATGGGTATAATTACTTTTTAAATATGGCGTAATATTTTCCCAATAGCATCACTATTCCTTTTTCTTTCCGATCTGAAAATGCGAATGTAAAAACGATGCTTTTTCCTTCACAAAAATTACGAACTAAAACACATCATACCTTCAATACAATATTATTTATTTATTTCGTGTGTATGATAATGTTTTGCATTTCACTTATTACGTTTGTCCGGGAATAAAAAATGTGATATGAAGTAATCAATTGCAAATGTAGAAACCAGGCAGTTAGTAATTTTCAAAAGTAATGTACGAGGAATGTAATAAGAAACGATGAGAGACGTATGCTTATTTAGATAAGTAGCAGATAGACGAGGTGGATGGACGGATTCTCGACGAGGCAAAAATGTAAACAGTGTCAACAAAAAAGAAGATTGTCAGAGACTTCAACAGATACGTTTGTGGAAAGTAAAATTATATATATATATATATATATATATATATATATATATATATATATATATATATATTATATATATATATATTGGACGCCCCACCTACCTGTGCTGTAATTGCCGCTAGCTCAGGTGACGGTAGAGCCTGAAATTTAGGTTGTGGACGGACGTGGCTACGTGACAGAGGTCAATTGAAAGAAAGTTTAAAGACAAAAAAATGTAAATTTAATGAGAAATTAAAAAATGGTAAATTGACATTATTATCTGAGCTCAGTTTTTTTTTTTTAAACCCTTGTTTTTTTTTTTTTTTTTTTTCAATCTTAAAACTAATACGATCAAATTACTTAAAACAAATAAAGCAAAAAGAGATGCGCTAACAAATAAAAGAAAAAGGGGCCAATGCGCGGCCTGCACTTCTGAATGTTGACAACAGTCCAGGTAAGCCTGAAGGCGTAATGAATGTTTGTTTTGTCTGTCGGAGCTCGACAGATATAGAATCACCGCTGCGGCAGGAGGACGCGCTGGTGAACGGCCTCCAAACAGGCAACACAGCTGGGCCTTTCTTCTGGACGGCACGCCCTTTAGGGGCGGAGGGTGGATTCCCTCTCGCAGCCTGCTCCCATTCAAGAGAGTAGAGTTAACCACGACATCAGCTGGGACGTCGGCGGTAGCGGTGACGACAGATCGGTGACGACAGATCGTAATTTTCGTAATCGCTAACTTGCGACACGGCGCGGCGTAAACGAGCAGAGAAACAAATAACATTACTAGATAAAGTTCTTTTTTTTTTCAATCTAATGACACGCGGTGCGATAATACCACAAATCGCACTCTAATCATGCTACTTCGCGCTATCCTAGCGCCTACACAACTCGGATGACCTCCGCGTCCCACACCCGTACAACATGAGCGTCCCCGCCTCTGTGTCCAAACGACTTGGGCGTCCCCGCGCCTCTCTGTCCAAAGACTCCCGCTTGTCTGCCCAGCGTCTCAGCGCCCACGAACCTCTTTTCCCCAATTTCCATGAATGTTCTAGAAGTTTCTCCAGAAATTTTGGAAGACGTTGTTACTGGCCGAAAGTTACTACGCCGAAAATAATATTGCTCAATCAGATTACGCGTCTTGTCGGTATTTGATGGAATTTTCCAGAACGCTCTCTCTCGCAATTCCTGTAAACAAACACGGAGCGGTCGCCGCGCCCCCGCGTGGAGCCCTGGTCGGTGGTCCCTGAGGGTTTTCGGAGGCGTTATCTAAACACTACACCCCCTTGCTCGGCGACGCTAAGGACGGCGTAGATGGCCGTGCGAAGTGATTTAGGTCGCACCCGGTTGGGCACGCACGCTTCTGAACAGTAATAATAAAATAAATGTATTTATTTTTAATCCAATATTCGGTTACGTCACATTTGCCTCCTTCGGATAGAGATAAAAATCGGAGTTTTGAAGAATTTTAATTTTGAAAATTAAGAGTTTTATCTCGTTGAAAAAAAAAAAACGTTACCGAATATTAGATTCATAACTGGTGAATAATTAAAGAAAAAAATGAATCAAAACAACATTCAATATTCAAGAAAAAATTTGCGCAACCCTTTACTTAAATAAAAGCAAAAAGAACTATTAACTACTATTTAATCAGAATAAAAGAATTAAATCAAAATTCTTCAATTTTTCTCAGCGACAGAAGACTGCAAACTGTGCGGAGCCCAAGGTACCGAAGAATTATGTCAGAGATTGTCAATCAGTGGTTTAAATAAAATCTACAGAATAGTTTAACCTTAAATGGTCGCAAATTATAAAATTGTACTTCTGCTGGAGCCCATCCAAGTCTTTTAAGAGGCATACATTTGGGCACGGAATCGTTTCACAACAAATGGTCCGTAAATAGAGGAAAAATTTATGGAATAATCCAGCAGGCTGATCACTAACTCTAGGGTCCTGACAAGTACTTTGTCACCTACGTGAAAGTGGTAGGGTTCTTTACGAGGGCTTCCTCTTCCTGGCATTCTTTTCCAGACGTACGTCAACCGTTGTACAAAAATCCCGTGAATTTTCTGTCGTCTGGGTGAATTGAAATTTGCCAATACGAGCTTGGAAAAAATCTAAAGCCGAAAAATCTTTGTTTTATTAAATTTCCATAAAATTTCATCAAGTGTTCTGAGGTGCCTCGTTTTCTGGGATAGTAACCTCGTTGATCCGTCGAGCATCTAAACAAATCCTTACCCCCGTCTTTTTCTTTACCACTACAATAGGGTTCAAATAAGCTGTTACAGATCTTTCAATTATACCCTCGCTAAGCATAGTTTTAACAGTTTGATCTACTTCCCCTCATCGACTGTGGAATGGGATAATTTTTCATTTTAAAGGTGAATCATCGGTGACCTGAATTCGAAAGCAAAAGTCTTTAATAGGACGTACAGGACGATCAAAAACATTTCATATTTGAGAAGCATTCTTGCAGCTGGGACCGTTCGTGGTCAGAAAAGTCATTATGCGGCACACGCTTATGACCCCATCACGTCATCCCCATACTCCAGGACGCGCATGAAATGCGATTTCTATTTTGTCATCACCGTCGTCCTTGATTACAATTTCCTATTCTCACCGAAGCTCACAAGATTCCTAGAAAATCCACTACTCCATTATTTTCCCGTAAAAATCAACCCCAAGTATTACGTCGTAATTCAGATCCTCTATGATCAAACATGGCACATCAAATAAAATTTCCCGATTTTTAGAAAGCAAAGCCTGCATAGTAATTGGTTTACTTTTTCTTTCCTACTCAATAACAAAACATTTAATAGTGGGCAGAGTTGGTATTGGAATGCGCTCGCTTAATAGTTTTGAGAATTTCTGAAATCGCACTGATTTCACTGCCAGTGTCTATCAAAGCTTGACACCTAAGATTTTCAATAAGAAACTCCACAACCGGACATTTTCTCGCCTGTTCTCTGACAGGTTCATTCAAGTCGTCGTTTAGGTCAAAAAGGGCATAATTGACTGACACAGTATTGAATATTGGTATCTCTGAGATAATTGTTTGGAACCCAGATACCAGAAAGCCCAAACGGTTCTAGTTTGACGGACTCGGTCTTATGGAATCCTGATGTCCATTCCTACTAGTTGTGTTATTATTACGGTCATTTGAGTTTGGTGGCGGACGGGAGTTGTTCCCCATTCCTCTGACCCTGATCATCACGGCGCCCTGACTGCCTGTTCCGATTATCTTCCTCGGCGAAAACCTGTGATTTCAGTCCCAATTCTCTTCATAAGGGTTTGACCGCGTTCTATCAAATTGCGCCAGCAATTCTTGAAAATGATCAAGATTGTCAAATCGTACACTGTTAATAAGGTTTTGCACGTAAGTAGGAAAGTGTGCGGTTAGGAGCAGATAATCTTTTTATCATCTGTCGTCGGATCACATAGTTTAATAGCCGAAATTTTTTCCATGGCGTAATCTAAATATGATTGGTTTCTTCGCTTATCCCATCTACTCGAGAATTTTCTCTCGAACTCGTAACGTCGCTGCTCTCCCCAGTAACGTGAAAGAAACGAGTTCGAATTCCTCGTAAGTCTGCGGAAAAGGTGTTAACGCAGTGAGCCAGTGTGCGGCGTTACCCTCGTAAAAGTTCCTGCATAAATCTTGGTTTTAATGAGGCGGTACCGCCTTGTCAAATTCATATAATTTTCGGCACGATCCAAAACTTTCGATTTTCGTCGATTTCCAGAAAAGCAAAGATTCTGAGGAGGAGCCACGAAAATTTTAATCCAGAACCAGCAGACGCGTTCGTATGGATGATTTTCCATTTCTTTTGTACTTCTTCCTTTACCAGATTAATCACATTTTATCTATTTCTTTCTTTAGTTTAGTTTCCTTTCCTGAAACTTTCCTCACTACTATCACCTATCTTTTCAATTTTCTCTACCCTTTCGTGAATTTGACTAACTTCAGAGTGAAGTTTTGTTTCCAACCGAGTGAATTTGCCGTTCATTTCGGCCGTAACCCGGCAATGTTTCCATTTACTGACTCACAACACGCCTCTATTTTATTGTCGCATGCTCGTAATTTCTGGTGAATTTCAGACTGTAGGTTTTAAATTTTCTTTCGTTTCGGTCCTGAATTCCCAATTCTTGACAGCTCTCAACGGTGTTCTCAATTTCTCCGCACCTACCCTCGAGTTGATTTTTCAGTGATCGATTTCATGGTCGAACTTCTTCCAATTTTACAAGTTTTGCGGATTGGTTATCTAAACAGTTATCTAATCTATCAAATCTTTCCTGACACTTTTCTCGTGTTCTGAAAATCGCAAATTAATTTTCTCGTCCATTTCCCCATACTTCCGAAATCTGGTTCTTTAATTCGATTTTTAAATTTTCATAATTCTCTGCTTGTTCTGTTAGAACTCGCATGAGATCACTTAAGGTGATTTCATGCGCAGACTGGTCCCCTGAGCTGTCATCACTCCCACGTCTACACCGATTCGTCCAGCATTTTGAATAACTTATGCGATTTCACAGTTTTCTTGAAACGCGCATAATGATTTTTCCACAACACAAGACAAAAATAGTAACACTCACAAACAGAATACAAATCCAACTGATATCATTAATAGTCCAAATAATTAACCTCGTAGCAACGTCCTTCCATCCATTTCTTGCTTAATATTATAAAAAAAATTCAAATTTAATTTGTCGTGCAGCAATACACAGTAATTCAAAAGTAACAATATTTATTTTAAGACAAATTAAATTTGAGGGCGTTTTACTGGGGTATCAAAGATACTAATTCGAGCCCCACTTGGGAAAGCATTTGCGACGCCCCACCTACCTGTGCTGTAATTGCCGGCTAGCTCAGGTGACGGTAGAGCCTGAAATTTAGGTTGTGGACGGACGTGGCTACGTGACAGAGGTCAATTGAAAGAAAGTTTAAAGACAAAAAAAAATGTAAATTTAATGAGAAATTAAAAAATGGTAAATTGACATTATTATCTGAGCTCAGTTTTTTTTTAAACCCTTGTTTTTTTTTTTTTTTATGCAATCTTAAAACTAATACGATCAAATTACTTAAAACAAATAAAGCAAAAAAAAGAGATGCGCTAACAAATAAAAAGAAAAAAGGGGGCCAATGCGCGGCCTGCACCTTCTGAATGTTGACAACAGTCCAGGTAAGCCTGAAGGGCGTAATGAATGTTTATTTGTCTGTCGGAGCTCGACAGATTATTAGAATCACCGCTGCGGCAGGAGGACGCGCTGGGGTGAACGGCCTCCAAACAGGCAACTTAGCTGGGCTCCTTTCTTCTGGACGGCACGCCCTTTAGGGCGGAGGGTGGATTCCTCGCAGCCTGCTCCCATTCAAGAGAGTAGAGTTAACCACGACATCAGCTGGGACGTCGGCGGTAGCGGTGACGACAGATCGGTGACGACAGATCGTAATTTTCGTAATCGCGTAACTTGCGATACACGGCGCGGGCGTAAACGAGCAGAGAAACAAATAACATTACTAGATAAAGTTCTTTTTTTCAATCTAATGACACGCGGTGCGATAATACCACAAATCGCACTCTAATCATGCTACTTCGCGCTATCCTAGCGCCTACACAACTCGGATGACCTCCGCGTCCCACACCCGTACAACATGAGCGTCCCCGCCTCTGTGTCCAAACGACTTCGTCCCGCGCCTCTCTGTCCAAAGACCTCCCGCTTCTGTCTGCCCTCAGGCGTCCTTCAGCGCCCACGAACCTCTTTCCCCACCCATGAATGTTCTAGAGTTTCTCCAGAAATTTTGGAAGACGTTGTTACTGGCCGAAAGTTACTACGCTGAAAATAATATTGCTCCAATCAGATTACGCGTCTTGTCGGTAATTTTGATGGAATTTTCCAGAACGCTCTCTCTCGGCAATTCCTGTAAACAAACACGGAGCGGTCGCCGCGCCCGCCCGCGTGGAGCCTGGTCGGTGGTCCCTGAGGGGTTTTCGGAGGCGTTATCTAAACACTACACCCCCTTACTCGGCGACCCTAAGGAGCGGCGTAGATGGCGTGCGAAGTGATTTAGGTCGCACCGGGTTTGGGGGACGCACGCTTCTGAACAGTAATAACAAAATAAATGTATTTTTTTAATCCAATATTCGGTTACGTCACATTTGCCTCCTTCGGATAGAGATAAAATCGAGTTTTGAAGAATTTTAATTTTGAAAAATTAAGAGTTTTATCTCGTTGAAAAAAAAACAAAAAAAACGTTACCGAATATTAGATTCATAACTGGTGAATAATTAAAGAAAAAAAATGAATCAAAACAACATTCAATATTCAAGAAAAAAAATTTGCGCAACCCTTTACTTAAATAAAAGCAAAAAAGAACTATTAACTACTATTTAATCAGAATAAAAGAATTAAATCAAAATTCTTCCAATTTTTCTCAGCGACACGAAGACCGCAACCGTGCCGGGAGCCCAAGGTACCGAAGAATTATGTCAGAGATTGTCAATCAGTGGTTTAAATAAAATCTACAGAATAGTTTAACCTTTAAATGGTCGCAAATTATAAAAATTGTACTTCCCTGCTGGGAGCCCATCCAAGTCTTTTAAGAGGCATACATTTGGGCACGGAATCGTTTCAATAACAAATGGTCCGGTAAATAGAGGAAAAAATTTATGGAATAATCCAGCAGGCTGATCACTAACTCTAGGGGTCCTGACAAGTACTTTGTCACCTACGTGAAAGTGGTAGGGGTTCTTTACGAGGGCTTCCCTCTTCCTGGCATTCTTTTCCAGACGTACGTCAACCCGTTGTACAAAATCCGTGAATTTTCTGTCGTCTGGGTGAATTGAAATTTGCCAATACGAGCTTGAAAATCTAAAGCTGAAAAATCTTTGTTTTATTAAATTTCCATAAATTTCATCAGTGTTCTGAGGTGCCTCGTTTTCTGGGATAGTAACCTCGTTGATCCGTCGAGCATCTAAACAAATCCTTACCCCCGTCTTTTTCTTTACCACTACAATAGGTTCAAATAAGCTGTTACAGATCTTTCAATTATACCTCGCTAAGCATAGTTTTAACAGTTTGATCTACTTCCCCTCATCGACTGGAATGGGATAATTTTTCATTTTAAAAGGTGAATCATCGGTGACCTGAATTCGAAAGCAAAAGTCTTTAATAGGACGTACAGGACGATCAAAAACATTTACATATTTGAGAAGCATTCTTTGCAGCTGGGACCGTTCTGGTCAGAAAAGTCATTATGCGGACACGGCTTATGACCCACTCCGTCATCCCCATACTCCAGGACGCGCATGAAATGCCGATTTCTATTTTGTCATCACCGTCGTCCTTGATTACAATTCTCCCTATTCTCACCGAAGCTCACAAGATTCCTAGAAAATCCACTACTCCATTATTTTCCGTAAAATCAACCCTAAGTATTACGTCGTAATTCAGATCCTCTATGATCAAACATGGCACATCAAATAAAATTTCCGATTTTTAAAGAAAGCAAAGCCTGCATAGTAATTGGTTTACTTTTTTCTTTCCTACCCAATAACAAAACATTTAATAGTGGGCAGAGTTGGTATTGGAATGCGCTCGCTTAATAGTTTTGAGTAGAATTTCCTAGAAATCCACTGATTTCACTGCCAGTGTCTATCAAAGCTTGAACACTAAGATTTTCAATAAGAAACTCCACAACCGGACATTTTGCTGTTCTCTGACAGGTTCATTCAAGTCGTCGTTTAGGGTCAAAAAGGCAATTGACTGACACAGTATTGAATATTGGTATCTCTGAGATAATCTGTTTGAACCCAGATACCCAGAAAGCTCCAAACGGTTCTAGTTTGACGGACTCGGTCTTATGGAATCTGATGTCCATTCCTACTAGTTGTGTTATTATTACGGTCATTTGAGTTTGGTGGCGGACGGGAGTTGTTCCCCATTCCTCTGACCCTGATCATCACGGCGCCCGACTGCCTGTTCCGATTATCTTCCTCGGGCAAAACCGTGATTTCGGTCCCAATTCTTCATAAGGTTTGACCGCGTTCTATCAAATTGCGCCAGCAATTCTGAAAATGATCAAGATTGTCAAATCGTACACTGTTAATAAGGTTTTGCACGTAAGTAGGAAAGTGTGCGGTTAGAGCCAGATAATCTTTTATCATCTGTCGTCGATCATAGTTTAATAGCCGAAATTTTTTCCATGGCGTAATCTAAATATGATTGGTTTCTTCGCTTATCCCATCTACTCGAGAATTTTTCTCTCGAACTCGTAACGTCGCTGCTCTCCCAGTAACGTGAAAGAAACGAGTTCGGAATTCCTCGAAGTCTGCGGAAAAGGTGTTAACGCAGTGAGCCAGTGTGCGGCGTTACCCTAAAAGTTCCTGCATAAATCTTGGTTTTAAGTGAGGCGGTACCGCCTTTGTCAATCATATAATTTTCGGCACGATCCAAAAACTTTCGGATTTTCGTCCGATTTCCAGAAAAGCAAAGATTCTGAGGAGGAGCCACGAAAATTTTAATCCAGAACCAGCAGACGCGTTCGTAATTGGATGATTTTCCATTTCTTTTTGTACTTCTTCCTTTACCAGATTAATCACATTTTATCTATTTCTTTCTTTAGTTTAGTTTCCTTTCCTGAAACTTTCCTCACTACTATCACCTATCTTTTCAATTTTCTCTCCTTTCGTGAATTTGACTAACTTCAGAGTGAAGTTTGTTTCAACCGAGTGAATTTGCTGTTCATTTCAGGCGTAACCGCAATGTTTCCATTTACTGACTCACAAACGCCTTATTTTATTGTCGCATGCCTGTAATTTCTGGTGAATTTCAGACTGTAGGTTTTTAAATTTTCTTTCGTTTCGGTCCTTGAATTTCCAATTCTTGACCTAGCTTCTCAACGGTGTTCTCAATTTCTCCGCACCTACCCTCGAGTTGATTTTTCAGTGATCCGATTTCATGGTCGAACTTCTCTTCCAATTTTACAAGTTTTGCGGATTGGTTATCTAAACAGTTATCTAATCTATCAAATCTTTCCTGACACTTTTTCTCGTGTTCTGAAAATCGCAAATTAATTTTCTCGTCCATTTCCCCCATACTTCCCGAAATCTGGTTCTTTAATTCGATTTTTAAATTTTCATAATTCTCTGCTTGTTTCGTTAGAACTCGCATGAGATCACTTAAGGTGATTTCATGCGCAGACTGTCCCTGAGCTGTCATCACCCCACGTCTACACCGATTCGTCCAGCATTTTGAATAACTTATGCGATTTCACAGTTTTTCTTGAAACGCGACACGATTTTTCCACAACACAAGACAAAAATAGTAACACTACAAACAGAATACAAATCCAACTGATATCATTAACAGTCCACAAATAATTAACCTCGTACAACGTCCTTCCATCCATTTCTTGCTTAATATTATAAAAAAATTCAAATTTAATTTGTCGTGCAGCAATACACAGTAATTCAAAAGTAACAATATTTATTTTAAGACAATCAAATTTGAGGGCGTTTTACTCGGAGTATCAAAGATACTAATTCGAGCCCCACTTGGGAAAGTATTTTGACGCCCCACCTACCTGTGCTGTAATTGCCGGCTAGCTCAGGTGACGGGTAGAGCCTGAAATTTAGGTTGTGGACGGACGTGGCTACGTGACAGAGGTCAATTGAAAGAAAGTTTAAAGACAAAAAAATGTAAATTTAATGAGAAATTAAAAAATGGTAAATTGACATTATTATCTGAGCTCAGTTTTTTTTTTTAAACCCTTGTTTTTTTTTTTTTTTTTTTTTGCAATCTTAAAACTAATACGATCAAATTACTTAAAACAAATAAAGCAAAAAAAAGAGATGCGCTAACAAATAAAAAGAAAAAGGGGCAATGCGGCCTGCACCTTCTGAATGTTGACAACAGTCCAGGTAAGCCTGAAGGGCGTAATGAATGTTTGTTTTGTCTGTCGGAGCTCGACAGATTATTAGAATCACCGCTGCGGCAGGAGGACGCGCTGGGGTGAACGGCCTCCAAACAGGCAACACAGCTGGCTCCTTTCTTCTGACGGCACGCCTTTAGGGGCGGAGGGTGATTCCTCTCGCAGCCTGCTCCCATTCAAGAGAGTAGAGTTAACACGACATCAGCTGGGACGTCGGCGGTAGCGGTGACGACAGATCGGTGACGACAGATCGTAATTTTCGTAATCGCGTAACTTGCGATACACGGCGCGGGCGTAAACGAGCAGAGAAACAAATAACATTACTAGATAAAGTTCTTTTTTTCTCAATCTAATGACACGCGGTGCGATAATACCACAAATCGCACTCTAATCATGCTACTTCGCGCTATCCTAGCGCTCACAACTCGGATGACCTCCGCGTCCCACACACCGTACAACATGAGCGTCCCCGCCTCTGTGTCCAAACGACTTGGGCGTCCCCGCGCCTCTGTCCAAAGACCTCCCGCTTCTGTCTGCCCTCAGCGCGTCTCAGCGCCACGAACCTCTTTCCCCAATTTCCATGAATGTTCTAGAAGTTTCTCCAGAAATTTTGGAAGACGTTGTTACTGGCCGAAAGTTACTACGCCGAAAATAATATTGCTCCAATCAGATTACGCGTCTTGTCGGTAATTTTGATGGAATTTTCCAGAACGCTCTCTCTCGCACACTTCCTGTAAACAAACACGGAGCGGGCGCCGCGCCCGCCCGCGTGGAGCCTGGTCGGTGGTCCCTGAGGGTTTTCGGAGGCGTTATCTAAACACTACACCCCTTGCTCGGCGACGCTAGGAGCGGCGTAGATGGCGCGAAGTGATTTAGGTCGCACCGGTTGGGGCACGCACGCTTCTGAACAGTAATAACAAAATAAATGTATTTATTTTTTAATCCAATATTCGGTTACGTCACAATATATATATATATATATATATATATATATATATATATATATATATATATAATATATATATATATATATATATATATATATATGCGGTGAGAGTACTGGAACCCCAAGGGCAATGTTTTATTTTGCTAGTACAGCAAAATATCGTGGGAACTCGGAAAGTTATACCAAACGAACGTGGTTGAGGGCGGATGCGAATACCAAACTGGACGACGCAGACGGGGTTAACGAGAAGGAAATGAATGTTTTCCTACGCGTGTTTGGATCGGCGAAAAAGACGATGAGTAACATCGGAGACTGCTGAAATAACACATCGGTGGTTGGGACAGCGTCAGTGAAAGGGACAACAACCACAAAAGAGAGGTAGCGGTGAAAGACGACCAAGAGGATAAGTCGCATCCCAGTACGCAAAAGACAGCACGGACATCAACGGCTGAGAACAGGGGATATGGGATCCGCATGCGCCCAAGAGACAACAATTGAATATGGTAGCCCTTGCGCTACGATCACAAAGAGTGGCCACGGTGACAGGGCTGACAACCAGGTGGATACAGTTGCACGGGGCGATCAGGGCGATCGCGTTGGGCAGCTCTCAACGCCCGCGACGCCCAGGGCTCCGCGCCGCCACATGCAACCCGCACGCCAGGGCAAGCGCGCGGGAACGTCAATTCCATGTCGCTCCCCGCCCCTCCGCCCCCTCCCACGAGTACAGCATAGCCGCAGTTGTAGATTGCATATTTGTGTTGCGCACTTGTTCGTGAGACTTTAATCAGTTCCAGTTGCAACTCGTATCATTCATCATTACTAACCACCATCAATACTAACAGGTGTAATTTGGACATGAATTATCACGTTTATCTGTGGAATATAATTAAACAATTAGAAATGTCAGAGAGAAAGAAATAATGAAAAACTTTAAAGCTTAGATAATATTCAACACGATTTGCACATTTTATTTAATTATTAATGTTAATACATTGAAAAAAAATAAATACTGTTTTAATCCCATTTATAAATAAAACACTTTAAAAAATCTTTCCTATTTTCAAAAGATCATTTGATTTTGCATTTAGTTTATATAACTAGAAATGTGCACCTTCACACTCGAATTACTATTTCTGTCTTACATTTCGTCAAATTTCGATTAACTGATATGACATTAGTTTGTATCGAGTTCTCCTTATCTAAGTTAAACATTTTGAAGCCAGCACAAATCTTGATGTGGTAAAATTATTAAACAATGTTAGCATTACTACAATATAGGGTAATTTGTGTTTGTAATACCAAATAAAAGTAAATTTTAATTAATGATAAATACTAATATTAATCAGCTTGAAATGTAGAAATCAAGGAAAAAAGACGGCATGAAACATGTGGTTATTTGTTCGTCTATTCTGTCGTATTATATTCCATGAAAACGAGGATCCACCCAGTGATCGATCGGGAATCCTCTCCCAGCTCCTCTTAGGAAGTTGCAAAATCCTCACTCCTCCGTCGGCCCAGGATCAATTGGTCTTCGTAAGTTATCAACTCTCAGGCCAAAATCCCCTAGCCGCTGAACCTTACCCTCACCGTCCCTGTCGCGGTCGCGGTCGTCATCGCCGTCGCCGTCACCCACGTCCTCGCCCACGTCCTCGCCCGTCCTCACCCATGCCTTTGCTCGCCCCCCCCTCGCCCTCGCCTCGCCCCCCGCCCTCGCGCTCGCTCGCCTCGCCCTCCCCCTCGCCCTCGCCTCGCCTCGCCCGCGCTCGCCCTCGCCTCGCCCTCGCCCTCGCCCTCGCCCTCGCCCTCGCCCTCACCCTCGCCCCCGCCCCCGCCCTCGCCCCCGCCCCCCCCCCCGCCCTCGCCCTCGCCCTCGCCCTCGCGCTCCCTCGCCCTCGCCTCCCCCTCGCCCTCGCCTCCTCGCCTCGCCCTCGCCCTTCTCGCCCTGCCTCGCCCTCGCCCTCGCCCTTCTCGCCCTCGCCCTCGCCCTCGCCCTCGCCCTCCCCCTCGCCCCCGCCCGCCTCGCCCCGCTCTGCCCTGCCTCGCCCCCTGCTCCGCCCCGCCTCCCCCTCGCCCCCGCCCCCTCCCCCCCGTCCGCGGCCCAAGGCGTCGCCCTCGCCCTTTCCCGCCTACGCGCTCGCCGTCGTCTGCACCTCTATCTGCGAGCAACTCCGCACGAAGAAGAGGTTTCCGCGTGAATATTTACGCGCGCCCATACATTTCAAACGCGCGACTGAAGGGTGCTCGTCGCCCACTCTCCGCCCATCGCACCTGTTCGCCACGCACTTCGTGAGGGTAATGAGGGGAGGGAGAAGAGAACTACGTTATAGGGACTTCGACATGCGCTTGAGGCGGCGACATCAAAAATACTTGGAAAAGGCAATGACATAGTCACAAAGTGAGGGAAATTGCATGCATATGCAAATGAAAGTATTTAAAATGGATGCTAATTTTTATTACTAGGATTCTTGTAACCAATTACGTGTATACGCTACATTTCTACTTAAAGCATTTAAATACTTTCAGTAATTTAAGTTTCTTTTCGTATCTTCATACAACTCTAGAGAAGAGTCTCTGGTAATATGACTTTCATCTATGAGTAATTACTAATCAATAATCGTATTACATATTTGTATTATGGTGGACAATCCACAATATTTTATCCGATAAAATTATTAAATTACTTAGTTGGCATATTCAATACATGCTTTCATAGATATATTTAATTAAACGAAAATAAAGAGCATTAAACCTCTAAAGCTATAAAAATATGTTTGTCTCCTTCTGTTTCTCTGTAATAAATACAAATATATTATGCACAGAATCTTGATCACCTATGAATACATGAATGAATATATAATAACTCCCCAATATAAGAAAAATAATATGGCAAATCATAAATACAAAAATTGTCAAAAATAGGTAAAGGTAAAATATTTATAAATTTATTAAGATCGTGTTATTAACATAGCGTACCTATATTATCTTCTATTATTTGTATCGTTTACATATTATTGGAATTTCAGACATTTCTTGAACTCTAGTTCTACCACAAAAGCGGGGAAGATTCGGTTGGTTGATTGGTTGGTTGGTTGGTTGGTTGTTAGTAATTCCGTACATCAACCACTGGAGGTAATTTGTCCCATAAGTGTGATACATGTTTCTTCAATTGGATGTGGTGATTCTTTCTGGGTGGCGAGACATGTTAAGTGTGTATGTAAGGCGTGAGGATAGGACAAGGAAGAGAAAGAAAGATCACGCGCGATTCCTGGCCCGTTTGTGACGGACTGCCCGGCATTCGATGGTGTTCATCAAATAACCACGGAAAAATACCGAACAGAGTAGCCGGTCTCCAGAATTCTCCTCAAGACAGCGACTGAATTCGACCTAGCTGACAAACTAGAAAATCTTGTCACTGTTGGGACTCGAACCTAGAACCTCCCGATCAGAAGCACTGTAGTGATGTCAGTTGATGCACTGAGCCACCTCTCCCGGTTGGAAGATTCGGTACACATATAGACCATTGATATTTAAAATTTAAAATATTTAAATGAAATTGACACATACCTCAGAATTAGTGCTCAATCCTTATAAAGTTATTTTACTTAATTTTCTTAGTAGATTTTATTAGTTTAACTTTTACAAAGATAGAGCACAAACACTAAATTTTGTGGAGTTTGCAAAGTTTTATTGATGTTTTGAGAAAATGTGAAGATATTTTTAAGAATAGTCACGAATGACACACATCTTGTAGAAAACCACTAATACTAAAAAGGATATTTCATGATCTAATGTTGAATTGCATTGAAGGTGTATGACAGATTAGAGAGAAGTTGAACTTCTCAATTTTTGGCAATTTAAGGATAGATGTGCAAGAGGGAAACAATTGGGAAAAAACGTCAATTAATAAGGCAGAAGGCGATGAAGATGAAGGCAAAGAAAGGCGAAGGTGAATGGAGGAGGAAGATTAGAATAAGGAGAAGGCGATGAAGGCAAAAAATAACTCCGCGCTGTTTTCGACAATTTAGGTGTACTAAGATTGAGGTCATGCCAATTTCTACAATTGAAATTCTTTGAATTATTTATTTCATGGGTTGATTTATTGTAGTACATGTCCTGCAATTTCATGCAAGTAATAACAATTGAAATCGATAATCAACTGAGACCAATTTGCAAATTTCAGTAATTGGAAGAAACGTTCTGGGACTCGATTACATTTAGCCTATAAGAGGTTTTTGTTTGCAGCCATTCTTCCTTCTATTTTGGGTCGTAAATAATGAGTTTAGGTTCATAATACTTCTTACACAATTACGATCGCGAGAATTTCAAACCAATCTTTTAAATTTTTGCCTTCGTAAATGTACATATTTTGTTTGGAAATAGTGTAGAAATATACCCATGTGCCGTGGTATTATAGATTGAACAAAATATTAATTTATTGACAGGAACTCGCCAATGTTGTCCCAATAAACGATAATGCAGGAAACTCGTTTTTAATACCACATAATATGGAGCGACGCATTTTCCGTCCCCTCATTTCGTTCGATCGTAAACGTTTCCATCGCATTCGCATTCGAAAGAGCCATAGGCGACCAGATGCTCGCTCAACCAAACGAATAACGCCAAAAATAGCCTCGCAGTTGATTGCATTAGACGCAGATATATCGCATTATTTGCTGAATTGCTTTTCTCGAGGACAATTGCTAGCTAAAACAAGCTCTCAAACAATTCGACTATTTTTTGCAGTCTTAAAATACTTAACTTCCTATGAAGGCAATTGACATTCCTGACAGTTACAACGTTCGTTTGAAAATGCCTAATAAAGGATCAATAAAATATTATAGGACAATTCTGTGACGTTTAAACACATTAAAATACTATTAGAAATTTCCGGACAATTCGTCTGAATTCAATCACAAACAGATCGGTTTCTTCCTATATTTCAATTGATATACCTTAAGAAGAACAGTCGGCTCGAAAGAAGAACAGTCGCACAGTCGCTCGACTTTTGCCGACAGCAGCGACTGACGATGACGGCAAAGCCGTCGAAAGCCGGCTATCTTAATAAAGTTTGATATGTTGACGAAGATGACTTCTTTATTTCTTCTTATAAGAACGTCAACAACATCTAATCAGAATTCCTACAATTGATATACCTTAGTTATGTCTTATACTATTAAAGTTCTGCCTCACAAAAAGCAGATGAAGCAACAATACGTCGACAAATAAGATCAAAATCTTTAAAGAATATATCTGTAATCTCGTTTAATTTTAATAGTTTTCTGACATTAAAACAAAACCTAATTTTTTTCAATAATTTATTTTTACTACTCAATAATTCAATATATTAGTGTCTATTTCAATGAGGTGAGTAAACAGTTACAATTAAAGAACTCAAATATTTGATTCACGGATATACCAACGTATGTTCCAAAGAGGAGGTGAGGTGCGTCTTCGAGTACGACGCAAACGTCAAGGAAAATACGAAGGCTGGGAGGATACCGTAATCAAATAAACGCGCGCAACGTGAAATTCGTTAGACGAGACGCGTGAAAGGTGGCGTGCGAGCGCACGCTTCCGCAGCGTCAAGAGGACGCGTTTTCATCCATAACCCCGCGCCGCGCGTCACCTGAAGCCCTTCCAAAGGCACAAGAGGCTTTATTAAAAAATTTTCCTCTGTCAGCCTCCTCCACTGACAACCTCGTTCTCGCCTGCCTCCTTCCTCTTCGCTATGGCGCCTTCCCCTTCGCGCATGTGCGACATGACGGCGGTGGCGAAGGGAGGGGGGGGGTGGGAGAAAGTGAAGGGAGGGAGATAAGGCATAAGTGGGAAGTTGGGGTGGAGGCGGGGCGGGGCGGTGGTGGTGGCGGAGGAGAATTGTCGGAGGTGAGGTGGGCGCGCACGTGGACGCGGGGTCGGAGGCGGGAATGTCCGAAGCAGGCAGACAGCGACGCTGGCAAACACGTCTTCTGCATGCCCCGGCGCAGGTGTACAAGCCTGTGGAGGCGCAAGCAATGAGAACTCCAAATCTGCACTACACTGGTCATTAATTTTAATGTCAATGTAAACTAACCAAACAACATGAACGGGTATATAATTTATACTAGAGAGTTGTATTAGTAAAATAATGGGCAAAACATGAGACCGCTGGTTTATGAATGATAAATGTTTTTTTCCTTTTGATACAACAAATATATGTAATCTCTGAATTATTGAAGAGATTCACTTATTAGACCTATGCTTGTTATACAAAAATAAAAATATTTTTTATGTAATCATCTAGTGAACGTAGGTGTCTCCTTTTGAACATTTTTTTGGCTTTTATGCTCTTTTAACCTAACGCTTTATAACGATTTTTGAAGGAGTTCGAAAGAACAAATTGATTTTCTGTTAAATTCCATTTATTGATGTTATCATTTATTAATTTGTACAGGATGCTTTCAAAGAAAAATTGGTGTTCCTAACCCCATTTCTTCAAAAAGACTTATATTTTAGGTGAACGTATGTTGACGGCTTTGCTAACTCGTAGCACTATCTGTGCTACAGGAACTTACACGTGGGTGGTTCGCTTGTACTAGGAACAAACGTGTTTACATCAGAGCAGGCTCCCAAACGTGGCATCAGTTTGCAAGGAAATTGAGACGCTCCTTTCAAATAATCAATTTTCGAGTAAATGAGAACAATTTGTAAAGAATGTCACATCACACAGATCGCAAACTGACTGTGCTTTTTCACCGTCACAACAGGAGAGACGTTTACGAAGGATTGTGATAAACTACTTTTGAAAGCAACACGCGCTATATTTGTATGTTGTTTTTTAAAAATTCTGATCATTCTTTAAATCTCTTCCAAAATTGCGTTGGCTTTGAAACGAAATAGCCGAAAAAGAATGAGAGATTTTGCAAGTCGTGGATTTGAAGGACGTAACACGACAATACTGGGAGAATGTACTGCTCATGCGCCGGCATCAAATGACGGGATTTCGATTGACGTGTCTCGTCATTCTCCCCGTTTTTTTGTCTACAACAAACTTACACTTCACGTAGTTTTCCGCCACCACTAAACACGAATTCAACACTAAAGAACATGGAAATAATGAAATATACAATATCCATACTACTGTAACGTATTGTACCCTCCACTCACAATGTCGCTGCGCCAAAGGGTTAAACGTCACGGGCCAGGCAGGATGTGAGAACAATGCGGTATTGGGAGAATTCCGAGAGCTAGGGAAAGGGATGCCCAAAATGTGGGACAGCGAATTTTGCCGCGTGCAAATTCTTAGAATCCCGGTCAATGGATGCCCAAAATGCCTGGCAACGCGACTAGCGCGGGTCGTGAAAAACCAGTGACGTTTCAGGTCACGTGGGTGGGAGCTATGTAAGAGCGAACGCAGGCGCGGGGGGGGTGTTTGTCGAGCTGAGTGGAACCCTCGTGCGAACGCACAAAACTTGCGCCCAGGGCGATGCGGAGCCGAGAGGCTCCACGGCAACCCATGTGTTGGGACGCCGGGTGGATATTTCCATGAGTGACCTACGTCGCTGGAGCCACGTGCTGTGTGCATAAGGTTCGCTGAGGAGTGGCGCGGGCCACGAGTCAGATTACAATTTAAGGATCGCTCCTGCGATCAGGGAGTAAACGTCACCAAGAGCTAAGAGTAACTTAAATATGTATTGTACATATTGTGAATAAACCTGTACATATTTATCATTGAAGCTCGTGTCTGTGTTTGAGTATTCCCACAACGTCACACTACCAATATAATATGGCAGGAACTTAATGGTTAATTTTTCCTCACGTTAATTAAAGTATGTCAGGAATAAACTAACGTAACTGTTTAAGACTTTGAAGTTATGTATATAGTGTGGCTACATTGATTGTCACGAAACATTTATAATTTATCCGTAGGACGTTATAATTGCCAAACAGTTCCCATTCCTAATATAAACAATAAACAATTTTATAGTAAAATAGCGGAGTTATCTAGGAAGCGATAGTTTTCTTTGGAGATAAAGTATTACATATTGGCATGATATAATGACATTTCTTGTATTATGTATTAAGTATCTTGTAATCCTAGTAAAGCAAAAATAGAGACAGATATACAAATGTTCCATAAATGCTTTAGATTTTTATAGGTATTCAGTTCCAATTAGTAAGTTTTAACGTACGTTTTCGATTGCAAAAACGACATGCAACATCTCATTTTTCTGAAGATACGTTATTTCCTTTTGACGATAAAGTCTACGTACTACAACAATTTATTTCCCAATTGCAGTCTCATACATACATATCCAGTTTACCATAAGAAGATATACATATAGCCTATCATACTACCCGCCCTCCCTCTAGTTCGCAAAGGCGACACCTCGCGATGCGCCAGGGCAAGGCGGATTTTCCGCGCGTGGATTCGATTACAATCTACCCATACACGTCGTCTATTACTACACACGCGCATATGTGCGGGCATAATTAATTGCTAGGAGGTCTGTAATTAATTTATTCATTTGATTTTCGACGTTCCGTAATTTACATGGATATACAATTTCATAGAATGAGAATACATACAGCGTCATAAACATGTTTCACAGAAAGCCGTTCAATGCACAGAGATTTGAAAAATACGATATTCATGCATAAAGATAGTTTTATGAAAAGCTATCAAATGTTGCGCAAAGGTTCTAAATGTAGTATTTTAAAAACAGCATTTTTATTTATAGTAACGTTATTACCTATGAAATTTGGGACATCAAATGACCTACCTTTGTAACAATACTCTGTACACATTAGATTTTTTTAACACCTCTGAAATACACGTTTTTAAAAAAGGTTTTCATTACCAAACTGTGATGACTTAACTATATTAGACAAAGTAATTGAGGGAATCGTTTTTCCTGACCTCATCGAAATGATGACTAATTAAAGCATCCATTAATCATAAAAGCAACGACATTACAACGTACGGTAATTTGCTTCAGATATGAAATAACATTCAGTATATTCCCATCTCATGCTTGCATCCAACGAAGATCAAACGACGTGAATCATGGAGCGTTTAAACAGGTTAATCGCTCATTTCCGCGAGGCAACAGAACAGTAACATCGCTAGCTGCACCTCCCAGCACCTTTAAAGGAATTAATCTGCATCCTCAGGCAACTATCCACTGCAGGCCTCCCCACGCGGCGTTTCCTGCAGATCACCGTCTAATCCGTCTTCCTGACTGCCTCGCCGCTCGGAGCGGCAGACGGAGCGACGACGCCGACGACGACGGCGACGAGGCGACGGGCGCGCGGCGCGGCCGCGAGGAAGGGGCGCGTCGTGGGAGCGATTGTGCCGGGCGCAGACAATGGGCGGGCGAGGCGCGCTCGCATTGTGTGGCGCGGCAAAAGAGCGCGCGGGGTTGGTGAGGGCTACAGTAATTTCATTACTTCGGCGTGTAATTCACCGAGAGGCAGACTTCCGCAGGCGACCTCGCGTCGCTGGGTGCGGAGCGCCTTCCCAAACCCCGCCAACCCCGGACGCGCTCCAACCATACATCACTGCCTGCCAGATACGGCTATTACGCTACTATTTGGGATGCGACATCAATGTCGATGTTTCAAAACATCATTATTTCTACAAAACATCAATATTTTAAACATTGATGTACTCATCAATGTTTTTTTAAAATCGAAGTTTTCGGAATTTTTTAACCTCGATGTTTTCTGATCGATGTTTTTTTAACATCTATGTTTACGGATGTGAAATGATGTCAATATTGCAAAACATCGATATTTCTACAAGAACATCGATATTTTAAATACCGATGTATTCACATCTATGTTTGTCGATACTTTCTGATTGATGTTTTCTGATCTATGTTTAAGAATGTGATATCCATGTCAATTTTTCCCAAAACGCCAATATTTCTACAAAAATCGATATTTTAAACATGTTGTTTTAACATTGATATTTTCTGATGGATGTTTATGTTTACAATTTGTTCGTGGATGAAAATTTCCATAAGCACAGTTTTAAAAATAAAATATGAACTGTCAGGTTTTGTTCGAACTAAACGAATGCAGTTTGTTCTACCTTCATCGAGCAGACTATCCCTCCCCACGATGATTCTCATGACCTGGCACTTCCTTTGTCTATCCTCGTATTTCGGACACGGCCAGACTTTTGTAGATCAATTTAATATAAATTAATATACACGGCCACCATCATATTAAATTTTGTTGCGCATGAAATTAATTTTGAGACTTTTTAAATTTTTCCCATAAATTTTAATATAAATTAATATACATGGCCACGCTCAAATTCAATTTTGTTGCGCATGAATTTAATGTTGAAGGTTTTCTAAGAATTCCAAAACATCGATAGTTTTTGGTCGATGTATTTATTTTGATTGATTTATATTGATGTTTTTATTTTCAACGATGTTTGGCAACATCGATGTTTTCTTGTTGATGTCGCATTACTAACTACCATGCGAAAAGATAGTAAACATAGTCAACTGCATTAAATAGCTGTTCTTTTATATTACTGATTGTGTCAACGAATAAGGACAAAATGAAATTTAGCACTTCCTGTTCTCGTAAACGGTGTTTCGTCCTAAACTACAAAGAAATTTTCAATCTTATCATCGGCTGAGATGTCACAGAGAACCACTTATGTCACTGCAGTATCTCTGACCGGAAGTCCTAGAGCTCGAGGCCTGAAGGCAAGATTTTTGACACTCAGCTGAATAGCTAGGTCATATTCAGTCGCTGTTTGGAGGAGAATTCTATCGGATGGCGCTCTGATCAGTCGTTTTTAGTGGTCTCTCTGATCAATACTAGACATTATGGTGCAGTGTCCTAACAAACGGTTCACGCGCGATCATTCCTTCCTTTCCTGACCTATCGTCACTCCCTTTCGCAGACACACTACACTACTCTATCATACACGTCGGGAGTGTGGAGTTTGATCCAGCTGGGGTGATGCTCACTGGTGGGAATGGTTCGCACCAGATCTCATCATTCAGCTGGGAGGACGCCAACACCTCCTTTGATAAAACATACACTAGCATTAGGTGACTAATGAGCCTAGCAGACGACACAACAGAAACGCCAAATTAACACTCCAACATCAATTTAGAACGCATCAAGGGGTCTTCGATATGTTACCATTATAGCATGCATACCACGTCTCCACAAACTCCTTTTCCGGTTTCGAAAGTCGAGAACGTTAAGGCTTAAGAGCTACCTTGTGCCTGAAGAGTTGCGAGTTATAATCTCCCGCCCGTATGGTGTGTGTGTGTGTGCGTGTGCGTGTGCGTGCGTGTGCGTGTGTGTGTGCGTGTGTGTGTGTGTGTGTGTGTGTGTCTGTCTGTATACCGTTACCGTCACCTCTACGTTACCAGACGTTACAGTGGTCCTATATGACCTTAATAGTTGAAAGCGACCTTAAATAGGAAAAAGTTCTTTCTCCAGCTTATCACGATCAACCCATTCTTCTCCTTCCATCCTCGCCTTACCTGCCTCTTTCTATCCATCCTACCTCTTCTGCACTCACCTGCCTCGTCGCCTATGCTTCCCGGCAGTCCCAGTCGTTCCGTATGGCTTCGCGACCGACGCCCACACAACGCGCGCGGTCCTCCCATTTCCGCTTGCTCCTTCATCCCCGCCACCGCCACTGCCACCGCCGACGCTGCCACCACCGGCGTCGCCGCCACCACGTACCTCCGCATTCCTTCCGCCTCGAAGCACCGTTTACGACGCAGTAAACGCCCCGCGCCGCTCCACCCCGCACCTTTTCACCAGCTGTCCCCGCCGCTCCCGCCGCTCTTCCGTTGGCCTCGGCGCGGCGCGGCGTGGGGCGGCTTACAGGACGGCGGACAGAGGCGATCCGGCTGCGCCACTGGTCCTGATTGTTACGTTCCATTATTCTCAACTAGGATTTTATGTCATTTTATATTCCTAATCATGTTTGCGAGTCAACAATGGATAATAAAACTTCATTAACTTGTAGTAATCTCGCTGAAACCATAACGAATGTGTTGAGCCAGAATTCGAGATTACACTCACCACAAGGAATGCGTTAAGTCTGCAATTACTGAAACTCAGAAACCTCATTACTGTCGAATTTTAAAGGCTTTTGCATTAAAACTAACAGATGTACTACTGTTAATACATTAGAGTAAAGAGGAGAAAATAGAGAGTATTTATCAAAGGACTCGTTTTAAATTATAATTATTAGTACATATTGCAATATTGAATTTTATGTATCTTTGAAAAATAATGTTAACTTTTAATAATATTTTCAATTTTATCATTTCTTTTCACTGAATACTCCACTGTATTCAGCACAGAACTAAAGCACGCCAGTGTGTAAAGTTCGAATATTTACTTGCTTTTGAATTTTCAAGTGTCCTAATAGACAAATACATTAACTCAATTTTTATTACATGCAAAACATTTAGTAATATTGAGAAAGAAACGTTTTATTTCGTTAACACAAGTCTGTCTGTCTATTCAAGTAGTGAAATGGAAATATTGGCAATACTCCACTCTACACTCTCAAGATGAGAAACAAAAAGGAGAACATTCAAAAGGAATATAGAACCCAAATCACGTTCTCCCTTCTCTTGGCCAGCCGCAACTTGTTTGTTCTTCATCTACTGCGCTCGTGTAAATTGCGTCACGAACTCAATTCTGGTCGAGCAACAGGCTGCGCTACGCCACCCTCTCCCTCCGATGACTGCTCTTCGATTCCTGCATTGTGCGGAAGCCTCGAGAGCGGACTGATTTCTCTCTTCAGTTTCACAATCGTTCATTTCACTACATTCTATCGTTCTCTTCTTCTGACTAGCAAAGGAAATGAACATTAAAACTCAAGGCAATATTTGTAGAAGAAAAAATATTCAACTTAACAATCAAGCAATATGTTTACAAATGTATTTACGTTTGAATATTTATTTTTCAGCTTCCTACCACGAAATAATATAATTTTATGGTTTATATTCATTACTGTACCATATTTACAGGTTATCACAAAATAAATTAATTTAAAACACAACTTTTGAAAAGAATTCTCAAAAACAAAATGCAATACATACTACATCTTTCAGAATAATATGTATGAAATAAATATCACTTCCGAAAGCAAGAAAACATTACACTTCTGACAGACCATGATCCAATAGAATGTGTTACCTTTCTGTAAAATACGAGCCAAACATAAAGAACGGCTCATAAATAAATCCAAAACACTCTAAACAGATCAATGGATGCTACAATAGCCTGCTCACAATAGCTCATTTTCCGGTGCTTTAGTGAAACGAGGCGAGTTGCAACGCATTTCGACATCCCCTCAACTCAAGCGTCAAATATTTTTCCATCGCTTCACCCCACTCCCGCTTCGTACTCTTCCCCTCCTGCCCCTCCCTCCCCGCGCCCGTGCAAGGTCCGCGCTCGAGGCCAGTGCCGCGTGGCTAGCTTGTACCCTCCATATTCCATCACAATTCACAATTTACCTAGAGGGCGAGAGAACTCCCGCAGCCAGCGCGCCACAAAGTTCATAAATATGAATAGTACAAACTAAACCGCCAATGCCAAGCCGAGTGTGCGCTCCAGAAATATCGTTTTCCATGCGCGCCACGCCACGCCACGCCGTCTGCGTGGATGACGTAACATTTAATTACGTAGCCAGTGCTACAAATTTCGAGGTTTGTTCCGCCGCCCCGGGCCCTAGGGAAAGGCCTGTGCACGTCGGGGCGCCGCGCCGCCCCCCCTCCCACTTCACCCGCCCCGCGCCCCCGGTCCCTTCCGGCGTCTCCACACGCCCACGCCACCACGCCCACGCTCCCACGCCCATCCCTACGCCCCAACCCCCGCCCTGCCCCCACGCCCGACCCCCGCCTAACACGCTCCTACCGCCTAACACACGCCTAGCACGCCTAACACCCGCCCCCAACCCCCCACCCCAGATGGGTTTCCGCCGGCGAAGCAGCAGGTAAGCCGAGTTGCGTCCGCCGCAACCCTATCCACGCCCCCGCCCCGGCATTAACAAATTCCTACGAATTTCATCGCGACCGGGCGGGCAGCTGCGTGTACGATGCACGTGCCGCTCGGAATAACATCCCGAATTTATTCTCGAAATGTAATAATTCAAACAAACATGTCTTTTAATCCTCAGTTAAATCCGATGATCAGATTACCTTTAATTTTTTGGAACAAGCCCCCTTTACAGACGCACACAATGTCATTAGTATTTGTATTCTATTATGTCTCAAGAATTTTGTTCGATATAGATTACCAGACTGAAAAATATGTCACCAAACTGAAACAATGTCCCAAACAAGAAAGTACGTCACTATACAGAAAAAATTTGTCACTAAACTGGAAATACGCCACCAAACTGAAAAATACGTCACCATCTGGAAATAAGTCACCAATCTGAAAATACGTCACTGAAATGAAAAGTATGTCACCAAACTGAAAATATGTCATAAAATTGAAAAGTATGGCACTGAACTGAAAATATGTTACCGAACTGACTGAAATAATAAATAAACACGGTAGCTAAACTTTCAGAAACAGAAATATCTTGATCTAGACTAAGGTCTGTTTACCTTTACATCAAGATTGTTTACCTTTAGATCTGCTTACCCATATGAAACGTCCAGGTTTTGGAAAGTTATATGTATGTCAGAAAACCTATATCGTTAAATATGAATGTACATTTCACCTTATTTTTACAAGAAAGTCCGTGTTCTAAAATCAACAGTTAAATGCAAATATTTTTACATTTGGCTTTGTGCAAATCTAAATGTAATTAATGTGTTCTTGGAAGTAAATATTTGTTTTCGTGTGAGGCAGGTTAAAAAATACATATACATAAAGTACAAAATAAATTCTTTTAATTCCAAAATGCAGCATTTTAACTGACACAATATAGGACGTTGGAAAGCTAATACAGTGACTTTTCTAAAGCCGAACACTCACTCAGACGTGTCCAAGAGTTATTCTTACAGAAGAATAAAATTTTAACTTAGACCTTTTGTTTAGTAAAATTTTGAAGGGTAAGACTGGCACTTTGGAAGACATTTTGAAGTTGAAAGATATTCTACCAATTTATCATTGTAACGTTTGCTAGAATAAATCTTCTGAACACAATTTCAATGAGAGTAATATTTTTCCTATTATGTTTTCAACTTTACTAAAGAATCCTATAATTTCTCTTGTAATGAAAACAAATAAATCTTCGACAAAGAAACTACAAATCTTCAAGGCACTGGACTTAGAACTCTTATAAGAGCATCAGAATGCAGTATATTTCATTATCTAAAAATATATTTTGGTTACTAAAAGGAGGTAATATACTCGCATGCAGATATGGCATGAATATATATTTATTTTGTAAAATATGATGGATATATTACAGGAAAATTTTCATCAAAAAATAAAATTATCTAAAATGCATGTTGCACTAATGTGAAAACTATTAATACCATTATATTGCCAGAAATATTTTAATATTAAATAATTTATGTGTAAAAATATTTTTGGAATAATATTGAATTATTAATATGTGATATGATAAATTACGTTATTACTGACGACGAACAATTCGTCGCTTTTAATTATACGTTTACTTTGTAGAATTTAAGTTGTGGATTCGCAACATACAGTTTTAATGCTAAGTTCACATATCATAATAATAATGACTAAATATCATGTATTACGTTTCTGACATTAGAGGTAACTGATCAGAAATGGAAAAGAAGTAAATCTGAGGAAATATTGGAACAAAAGAAAACGATGGAAACAAGCTATAGTGCGACAGAGAGGAAGAAAGCCCGATTAATCCAATAGCATGAATGATAAATGATACTTGAGACGCTGAGTCCTAGGCATAGTTGTTAAAGTTTTGGTCATCGTACTGCGACTTAACTTACTGTAAAATCATTGGTATTAATGAAGAAGACCGGACGTTGAGAAGCCATGATAAAGGCCAAACCGTTGGCAATTGCCTAGGACTCGGTGAATCCTGGACAGCCAAATTATATTGACACGACCACGAAAGCTTACGCTTCAAGAACTCGCAATGAAGAAAGCGCAAAGTGAAACCTCCATTCGAAGTTGAACTAAACAAAGAAGGCTAATATGAAGCAGAATCAGCTGCAGTCGACAATGTGCCTTGATACAGAATAGAAGGAACGACTATACGCTACAGTGTACAACAAAAATTACAAGTGGTAGAAATAGCAATCAGAATCCACACCTGCAGCATACGAAAATATAACTGAGTGTTCGTTTGAGAGGAGGTTAAATTCAGAAGGGTAACTGAAAATCATAGCAACAGATAAATTTTCTTATGAAATGGAATTTGCAATATCTTGCATTAGACAGAAATAAAACATGCATTTCGGGTGGGGCGCTATCTAGATATTAAACCTAATCTTATTCTACCCTTACAAACTACTATTTACCTTTTATGCTAGTTGTTTACATTTTTACAACTATTGCACTTATAATCCAAACTTACATACCAGCACTTACGGATTACACAAAGTACATTAGACGCTTTTATTTACAAATGTACACACCTCTTTACTACAATCTAAACTTACAGACTGAAACTGAGGTTTTTATAGTTTGCCAGGCCAGCCTCTCACGGCGGTTCGACTTCCGAACCACAGACACATACATCGCCGACAGCGTTGGTGTCGTCCGGTGGCGGCGGCCGTAGCAGTCGTATTGAGAAGCGAGGCCATTAGCGCAGTCCACGCCTCAGCGGCTGCGCGGAAATAATAAACGTTATGGCGGCATTAGGCGCCAGGAGACATGTCGTTGGCGGCGAGAGCCGAAGCGCGCCGCAGCCAAATTAGTTGTTCTCGTTGGGATTCGCTCAACGGCTCGCCCTTTCTTCCACGAAACATACCTCACTACTGACATCATCCCTGAGCACGATGCGTGATACACATCTCTTGAACAATAAAATGGATGCCTGATACTCGCAGGGTATTAACGTCAAATTAATTAGGTTTGTTGTACCCTGTTTAGTTGTCAAACTACGGTACGCATAACATGTCATTTTTGGTAAACGGTTCGTCTCTAGATAAAACACATTTTGGGACAAATATCATATGTATTGATCATAAATTCCACAAATTTTAGCCGTTAGATACAATACAATCTTTATTACGAACATTGAATGACAAGTATATTATTTCTTTGTAAAAAAGCGTGCAATAATGAATAAATTATAATGGATCATTTAAAACTGATATACCACGTTCTGAGGTAAAACCAAACTTTACACATCCAGGAAACAACCATGAGACTAAAATAAAACATTAAATAAACCCTCGAACTTTATTACGGCTACAACTCTAACCACTGGCCTAGACTCGGATAACATTTCACACACAATTTTCATTCTAAACATTAACAGTCACCCAAAAACCCGCTGGTGGTTTATTGGTGCAGCGCTGGTACTTCGCAGCCATTCAATTATAGCCTTGTTCCAGGACAGAACATACCGCTAACGCAGGGTCAAAGGTGCACAGTTCGCCGCGGGGTACAACAGCGCCGACATTAATGGAGTGGTGCGCGCGACCGCGCAGGGCGCAGCGGGAGCAGTTTAGAGCGCGCCCGCGCTCCCCGCCACGCGCTCCCCGCCACGCGCTCCCCGCCACGCGCTCCCCGCCACGCGCTCCCCGCCACGCGCTCCCCGCCACGCGCTCCCCGCCACGCGCTCCCCGCCACGCGCTCCCCGCCACGCGCTCCCGCCACGCGCTCCCCGCCACGCGCCCCCCGCCACGCGCTCCCCGCCACGCCCTCCCGCCACGCGCGCCCCGCCACGCGCTCCCGCCACGCGCCCCGCCACGCGCTCCCGCCACGGCTCCCGCCACGCGCTCCCCGCCACGCGCTCCCGCCACGCGCTCCCGCCACGCGCTCCCGCCACGCGCTCCCGCCACGCGCTCCCCGCCACGCGCCCGCCACGCGCTCCCCACGCGCCCCGCCACGCGCTCCCCGCCACGCGCTCCGCCACGCGCTCCCGCCACGCGCTCCCGCCACGCGCTCCCGCCACGCGCCCCACCACGCGCTCCCGCCACGCGCTCCCGCCACGCGCTCGCCACGCGCTCCCGCCACGCTCCCCGCCACGCGCTCCCGCCACGCGCCCGCCACGCGCTCCCGCCACGCGCTCCCGCCACGCGCTCCCGCCACGCGCTCCCGCCACGCGCTCCCCGCCACGCGCCTCCCGCCACGCGCTCCCGCCACGCGCCCCCGCCACGCGCTCCTGCCACGCGCTCCCTGCCACGCTCCCGCCATGCCACACCCGCAATGTTACGCCACGCCCATCCACGCCATACCCCGTCCGTCCCGCTTTACTCGCCGCCCGGCGTGGCGCGTGCACCACACGCAAAAACACGACGCTAATTTGCGTCGGTTCACACGAACGATTAAATGACACCTTTTTTATTTTGACATTTTGTTCTTATAAAACATTCACAGCATCTAAGCACACACTATTTCTTCACATCCACTTTACCACATTATGAACTTATTTACTCAGTTATGAAGACTATTAAAATTATTAAATTCTCTTTTCCTCGCGGGTTCTCATAACACGGAATGTGTTTATATTAATTCATCATTTAAGAAAACTCTTCGTGCTAACATTTCCTGATTACAACTTTAGAATCTTCTTCTGACAATCTACCAACATTTAAAGAACGTTTTCCAACACGTGGATGAAATTACCATCTTTGTCGAAATAGTATTAATTCCCTTTCTTTATCACATTCTCACTCTGGTGTACCATCCTTTATCACAACGCCCTCCCAACGCGTCAACTTCTTCTCGCAATGCCCTCGGGCGCCTGGACTGCCGAGCAAGATCACCTCATTAAGGAATCGTTAAACACCGGCAACGAGACAAGTTAATCGTCCTACGGCGCCATACCCCGCATTACCCAGTATTATTTTCGCCTGTTTTATAACAGGCTCGCCGAGAGCGATTCGTCTCACTGGTTCGCGAGACATTCAGCGCGACAGCAAAGACGAACTGGTCCCGATAAGGTCGTTAATGGCAACAACGTCACCGAACTGCCAGGTTAATTAATGCGACACGAAAGCACAAATTTCCTGCCATCCGCTCAGTGAGAATGCGTTCATATCTTATTTTAATGGCAACGCCCCATAAAACTAAATGAACTTACTTTTGTAATGGAATAATTAAACGAATTGAATTTGTAATAGAATTATATTAATATTCAAATATATTTCATCTGTAATACTTCATTTTTGCAAAAGTTCGCTACACGTTCGACGCATTATTAAAATTGACATAAAATTCCAACCGTTACTAAAAAATTTCAAACAGAAATTAACGAGAACCTAGTTCTCATGCATGGAAAGAGTTCGAGTGAAGTCCTGATTACAAATGGAACACTGATTCCGAGTCAAGAGTTTCATTTCTTCGGTGTATAAAACTTCTGGGTGAAACTCTATACACTTGCTGATTTAATGGTATTTGCAAATTTGCTTCGCATTACGTGGGGCCTACGAGGCGTGCGTGTATGCGGACGAGATTACGCCGAGCAGAGGGGAGGACGCAGCTTACAGCTTGGCTTGCTCCCCCCCTCTGCCATCCCTGAACGCGTCTCTCAGGCAGTGCAGATTTTCGACACCAGGAGCGCAAGTGAGCACGAGCTTTGCCGTTGGTCTCCGTGACCTGCGTTCAACGTAGAGACATTCTTTTTATCATTTTTTCTACATTTGCGTTCAAATTTTTCGGTTCGGTGTTTCTCCTATAATGTTTCTCAACTTTTTCTTTCCGCTATCCTTTGATCGTCAATTATTGTCCTGATCGAAGTTTCAAGCACATACTCGTTCTCTGTATTGCCCAAGTACTGTTTCAATTGTTTTTCTCTTGTTTGACGTACATTATTTTGTAAACGATTTCAAATGTTAGATTGATTTACGAGAAAAACCATGCCTAAGTGCCACCGTGGTGACGGGCCATCAGTGACCTTGGGGTGCAGCTCTGTAAAAACTGCAGCATAGATATTCTCAACGGATGGTCTTCAGTCGCCAAATTGCTGCCGATAAAACACCTTTAACCCTTGACTTTCTGATTGATTATTTCGTGTTTCCTGGCCTATCAACTGCTATGATCTTTTTCCCGTGAGTGTATTATATGTGTTTTCGGTTCTTTCCCAGATGGATTAGATCGATTGATTGATTGGTAGTGATCCGAGCGCGTCAACTAAGGATTTTCCCAACCAGGTATCTCTACAGGCACCGCCTCAGCCGATAAGTTCAAGTCCTCCACCGATCTCCGGCATGGTGGTGGTGTATTGCATGTTGGTGGTAGGTTGGATAAAAGGCGATCATGTCATCCTCCCGAATCCTGCCATCGGGTCGGAACCCTAGCCCCCATTCAAAGGCACTCCATTGACATCAGTTGTTTCCCCTGAGCGACCTATGTCGGTGTAACCAGCTTTGATCCCGTCATCACCTCCTTGGAGGGATTGAGACCTCCAGGTCACATATGAAGTCCTGCAGAGATCAGAAACCCCGATGCCAGTTTCGATGTTCAACGTTGGTGCCAATGTTGCCGCAGGAGAACACGGTTTGAGCCCTACCCGCAACCCCACCACTGGTCTGAAAAATTTGGGTGGCCCCCGTTGGGCTCTGGCTTTGACGTGCAGTGTGCGATACTCATGGAAAATTGAAAAAAGATTGTCAGAGCGCGCCACATGAGAGTGAGTATAATGACTTCGGTTCAGTCCGGTTAGTGGTGGCATCGATTCGCGAGGCGACCCTACCAGATTCTGGGATTCTCAAAGAGCCTTGCATTTCGACGTCAGGATAACAAGACAATGATGTAATCACAGGAACCCGTGGAGGGTGACAATGAAAGTCAAATACGCAAAGGGACGTGCTCTGGGAAAAATGACTCCCCAATAAATTTAAAGAAGCAGCTGTATAGTAATCCGCGGAGTAGTAATTTTCTCTTCGGCAATTCGCCTTGTTTCGCATGTCACCTCGTAATGCAAATGTTTCAACATTTACAGGGTGAATGAGTGAAATTGAAAACATTCAATTAGAAACACGTATCCGCTAAGTCAATAATCATTTTCACCAAAATCAAAAGGAAATAATATACTATTAAATTCCGTTATTGCTTCACTTCACTTTCTACACTTACATCATTTCTTCCTCGAGAGGAATTTTTCCGCGCCCTATTATATCCCTATTTACGCGTTCTCGTTCTGCCCAACCTCGCCCACAGGCTTCTCTCAGGAATCTCTTGGCTGCTTTCCCGGGCCGGAACATACAAAGCAAAACCAGCGTAACCTCATTCGTGAGCCGAGCTCCTGTGCGACTGGGGCGCTTCCCAGCGTCATCTGCGCGCCCCGTGCTCCTGGCGTCCACTGAAACAAAAAAGCTCGCGGTCCAACTTCGAGCCATACCTGTATGAGGAATCGTCACCGTGAAGTTCTCAAAAAAAACTACCGATCGGTTGGATTAAATATTGGGAAAAACCGAATAAACACAGCGGTTTACGAAACTTATTACACGAATAAAAATAAATTTGAAAACAATGTTTTAAACATTTTTGAAAAAATTTCTAATTAAAAAAAAAACGTCTTTCGAATTAAAAATATTTAAGGATATTTAATGAATTAAAAATCAAAAAAGCAAATCGATCACGCAGAGAATAATTCAAGACAGAGCAAATTACGAAACACTGAAAAGGTCGAATAACTTAATTTTTGTAATAAAAGTTTATTTCTAAAAAATATCTAATTTTAATTATACGAATTTGCATATTTCAAAAAAGTTTAAGGCACTTAATTATCCAATTATTCTAATAATCAAATTGGACTAATTTTTTAATATAACTTTTTGAATAAAAAAACTTTTTTTAAACAAACTCGCTTCGGTTCAGAGAGTTGTTACCATGCCCACTACACTATTGTATGATGCGAAAGTGTGTACCAAATGCGTTTAAAATTGTAAGGTAAATGCAATATTTTATATCGCCTTTTAACAGTTTTTCTCCATTTCTTGTATTTTCTGTTAGTTCTAAGGAGTTCAAAATTGTGTTAAATGTAATTTTATAGGGCTTTATAACGTTTTTTTTTGGTTTTTGTTTTTTAATTTAGTTCTTAATTTAATTAACAATAGTATAATTAGTCTAAATTAAGTATATTATAGGGTTAGAAGGTTTTTTGTGTTATCTACTAGTATTTTTCTAATTCATTATTGTTTAACTTTGTCATGGCTCTGACTGAATGCGTCTTTTCCCTTGGTACATGATGTTGAAATCTAAAATCGACCCTAAGCCGTCGTCTTGCCGGGTGGTTGTGAGATTCTCATATTGTTTTTATGATTCATTAATGTATTTGAGATTTTGTAAATATTTGATACGTATAAAAATTAATATCTCCTAGAATTTATATTTTCGGCAAACCTTAGGAGTTTTCCAGAGTCAGTAATGCTTGTTTGTTTTTAAAATTATCTTAAATATATTATTTTGTTGCTCAATGTTGAAGAGCATGGCTACTTACTTTAATTTCCTGGTTTTCCCGGTCGCTTAAGGCAATGCTGGGACGTTGTATTCTTGTCGCGTTTTGTGAGCTCCAGGGCATGACATCTCTAAGATGTATTATTTACTTATTACTGGCATTATTTACTTGTTTTTATTTACTAAATGTATCTCTTATCACAATTTTATCTATAAATTAAAGGCGGCGATGGTGTAACGATTAGCGTATCGGACTGTTATACCCAAGTTTGAGTTCAAACCTGATCGAAGCCGTGGATTTTTAAGGGCGAAAAATCCTTCGTACGCCTTCCTTCGGAGGGGAAGTAAAGCCGGCTGTCCCATGTTAGTACATTTACTGCATGTAAAAGATCCTCAAGCCTAAATGATGCCTCTGAGCTAAATTCAAATCGCCTGTTTCGCCCAAGTAATACCTTCTTTCTCCCATGATTGGTGAATGGAGTGTAACGGAATTTGCGTGGTCAGAAGAGCAGGTCTCATGGCCTGAGTCTCACCACGTAAAATAAGGCAAATTCAATTCAATAAATATATGTATTACATGGTTAGGCGGAAGAGTGGGCCTGATGGCCCGAGTCTCGCCACATAAATAGTCATTATTATTATTATTATTATTATTATTATTATTATTATTATTATTCACGATTATTCCCATTTAAAGAGAGCGTTTGAACTTGAATTCCTATATGATGATTGTTTGTGTTTTCTGGCCCATATTTTCATGTGTTCACTATGTTGTTTCTTCCGCTCGCTGTCCATTTACATCCTGGCCTCTTCTTGGTTTCGGTTTCAAATGTGTTTTTGATGGTAACTCAATTCTTTTCTATTTTCTGCATCATTTATTGTAATGTGCTTGTCTGAGACCTTCCTCGACTTCTTTAATCCATTTTGTTTTTCCTGCCTGAGTTACGACTATGAGAATCCGTTTTGAAATTTGTTTTCATTCATCCATGAATATGTCCGTAGAACTGCATTCTTCTTTTCGAATGTGTCCGTAATCTTATCAGTGTGCTTATAAATTTCCCATGTGGGCCTCTTCATCCAAATCCCTTGCTTTTGTACCGGTCCAAAATTTTTCTGAGAATTTTCCTTCTTGTTTTCATTTCTTTTATTTTTGATTGACCACTGATTTGTGTCGTTTCAGCGGCATATAGTGCCTCAGGAAGTGCCGACAGCGTTGTAATGTCTTAATTTTGCGTTAATGGATATGGACTTTTGTTGTAATAGTTCCATGAGTTTGTATGTTTCTGCAATTTTCTTATTCTCTCCTCATTGGCCCTAGGCTGATCCCTGATGTTGATGATTTCTCCTAGATATTTAAAATGCGGCACTTGTATGATTATCCCGTAGGCTGTTTCTCTGATAGGCAGTTTGTCTTGTGGCACTCTTTCTATGTATTGTGTTTTCTCGTACGAAATTTGAAGACCAGTTTTATGTGCAATTTCTAGTTTCTCTATGGCGTCTGTGGCCTCTTTTCTATTATTTGTGAGAATTGCGAGGTCATCCGTAAAGGCCAAGATTTCACATGGAACCTATTCCTCCTTTTTATACCATTTGATACCTTAACTTCTTTTTCCCAAGTCCTGATAATTTCCTTCTCGAGAAGGATATTAAAAGCAACGGCGAAAGTCCGTCACCCTGTCGCAGTCCAGTTTGGATCTCAATGTCTGGAAACTTCCTCATGAATTTAACTTGGAAATTGTGTTATTAAAGTTTGCCGGATGAGTGTTCTTGTCTTTCTGTCGATACCGAATTCTTCTAGTGTATTGTAGAGTGTTTCTTCGCCTATGAGTCGTAGGTCTTCTCTTGAAGTCCACAAATGTGACCACTGTGTTTCTTGTGTTTCTCATCTGGAGAACTACTTGTGATTCCAGATCTGTTCTATGCAGGAGATCCTCAGGAAACCAGCCTGGCATTCTCCCCATCTGTCTATCAGCTTGTTCTTCTAACCTATTCAAGAGGACTTTTTAGAGAATTTTATACGTGATCTGGTAAGAGTGAGATTCCCTGTAATTATTCGATCGGTTTTGTCCCCTTTCTTGTGGAGTGATGGATAATTGCGCATTTCCATCTGTAGAAGGATCTGTTCAGTTTCCCAAATGTCTAATATGATCCTATGAATTTTCTCCGTTAATCTTCTTCATCATTTAGCTTCCAGAGTTCTGCACAATTCCATCTTCTCCTGGGGCTCTATTGCTTTTCAGAACTTTGATAGTCTCTACTATTTCCTTGATGGTTGGTGGTTCAGCGTCGGAAATTGGTGTGGACGTTTCAAAGAAGATATATTCTGTGGGACCTTCGCAGTTGAGAAGTTGGTTGAAATAGTTAGCGAGGATTTGGCAGTTATTCTTCGTGTTGGTTTCTAGTGAGCCATCTGGTTTCTTGAAGCAAAGATTAGGCGGTTGGTATCCTCTGAGATGTTCTTTAAAAGTTTTATAGAAATTTCTGGTGTTATTCTCAAAATCTTGTTCGATTTAATCTAGTTGCCTTTATCAAAATTACGTTTTTTCCTCCGAATTGTTTTTGATGTTTGTTTTGATCTCCAGAAATTGTTAAGCATTTGTCCGATGTTTGGTTACTATTGGAAGTTTTTCCAGGCTTTGATTCTTTCGTCTATTGCTTGGTCACATATTACATTCCACCACCGGTGTTTTCTCCTTCGGAGGTTGTCCTACTTCATTATTGTGGATTTGAGGACGTCCAAGCGTTCTGTCCAATTTGGTGGTGTTTGTTTTAGCGATTTCCTGTAAGAGATTTCTTGTTGAGTATTAAATATTCGGGGTCTGGCCTGAACACTTTGTTTAATTTTGGTTTTCCTATTGCTGTAACCTGGTCTTCATCTGTAGAAGGTGGTGATCTGATTCAAAAATTATTATTATTATTATTATTATTATTATTATTATTATTATTATTATTATTATTATTATTATTATTATTATTATTATTATTATCTCCCCAAGAATCACAGCCCCTCCGACAAAAAAAAAGATGGACAGATTAACACATGCTCATGCACGAGAATGAATTTTGTTTAAAACTTTACGTGCGTTCTCTCAGTCCACGGTGTCTACTAATGTTTGAAAGTAGGGTGCGACTACTGTAAAATTGAGATGGCCTGTTGGAATTTACGTGTTTCGGAAACTACTGTAAAAACAGAACATTTCAAGAGTTCGATTCAATAACAAGGCGACTCGAGCAAGTGACCTCTCTGAGGGTCATTTCAAAACAGGCGCCTGAGGTACGTTATGTCCTTCTATTCAATGGAAATGGAAACAACTAAATTCATTTAAGGAAGTAGATAGATTTGGAATATATGCATTACAAAAACATTTCATCGCAAAATTGCTCTCTCATTAAAATTAACTGAACTCGCACTTAATTTCCCATATCATACATTAGAAATTTCTGTTATTACATGTCAATTATGTATAAGATCTATTATTACCAAGACAAATCATCAGATTGATGGTGTACTTCAATATTGTCTCAGAAAAGTATACAAATGGGAGTGTTAAATAAGAAAGAATGTTTGTCTTCCTAAACATGTGTATACTGTTTAGTTGTATATCTTATTTCTATATTTGTATGTGTGTAGCATTACAATTTATACAAAACCACTATTTGCTTATTACACTGAATGTAATTTATTTTCACAGTTTAATACACGTCAAGAACTTGTTCCCACAAAAGCGTTAACGAAGCATTTCCCAGGGGAAGGAAGTGTTATTGGATTGGTGCCACATTCTACCGACTCCGCCTCTTATGCCTTTTAAGGCGAGAAGAACGGGGAAAACTTCCGAGGATAGACCACTTGAATTACTACAAGACCCAATGATAAGCGTTGCTTGCTTAGAGTTGAAGATTGCTCAAGCCAGGTGTCAAATATACATTTTTACTCTTTAAATTATTAACAAATGAGACATCATTGAATTTCTCTATTGATCCATTCATTTCAGGTAAGATAAAGATCTATTTAAAAATTCACACGTGATTCGATTTCACCAAAATTAAAAATATTGCACAGAATATATCTGCTGCCTAAAACGTGCCTCGTGGAATAAATATGAAAATGATCTATCGTGCCACCGCTCTGTCCAAAAGCATTTTGCATATTAACTTGATAATCAATTTCGCTAGATAAAACATATTGGCATAAACTTTGTAATTCACTGAATAGAATGCATACAAACACAAAGAAACCTTCACATTTGCAGGACAATAGTTAGTTTCAGCGTTTTGTAATTTGTAAAGAGAATTTATTTATAACACAGACGAATCAAAATAACCAAACTACTGTTTCAACGATACACAAATATTAGTAAACCAAACGCAGAAAGTTAAAACAGCTCATGAGTAAATAATTTTCACTGATTTGTCGTAAGTCACAAATTGTTAATACAATTTAATCGGCAGCAAGCAAAGACACTGCAAAACTTTTGAATTTTATACTTGTCTGCCAAGATCGAATTAATTGTCTGAAACAAATGAGGGTTGGCATCAGATGCCATTGATCCTATAAACAATTGCGTATCTCGAAAACGAAAGGCGATAGCGCCGATCGGATTGCGAAATTTCGCAACTTGTTAAAAGGCAATTGAGATGAGAGAATAAAATGAATTGCAAAATTTGTAAAATTATAAACAATTTCCAATTTTTGCAATTCTAAAGTGGGAGTGGTTTGCTGATGTCCGAGAACCGAACACTGCTAATTAACAATTTTGCATCAATTAAACATTTTATAAACAATTCCGAAATGCGCGCTATTCCTGCCGGGGAGTGTCCCCAAATCGTCCCTGAATTGAATATCGCAAAATAGCAGTTTTGACAAGAGATTCAGATTGATTGCTTAAAATCTAGTTTAATTGTTACTTTAATGATAAATATACATTTGGTCTTTGAATTTTACTGTCTTTTATGAAATGGTTCCCTAGAAGTGCTCTATCGATTCGAGAAAGACAGTATTTTGTTCTTGTAAATTTGATAATAATAAATGAAAAATTGAAAATATACTATAATAATCGTTTTATCGAAAAGCTATAGTAAACTGGACATGATAAAGTTCATAAATTGTGTATGGACAATAATATTGGAATTAAAATATGTATAAGAAATTAATTGGTCTAACATCAGTGTTATTTTATCTGATATCAATGTAATTTCTTCAAAAAATTGTGTTAACACGGTTATGCTATGTGTCTGCATCTATGGGCTTCAATGAATTTACTTCTGGTTCATACAAGTGTTTCTTCCGGATTTTTTATTTGAAAATACTTTCACATTCGGAAGTAGCTGCGCCTGCCATTTTTTACGACGGTAATTTGTTAGGGCACTTCTTGCGTTGAGATTGGCTACGATGGTTTGTAAGGCAACCCGCCTGCGACGTCATCATACGCGGCCGGGCTGCCGTGCAAAAGCGGAACTTAGCCGCAGACGGCCCCGGATCAATTTATGCCTGTACTGCAATTTTTTATGCAACGACTGCTTCTGAAAAAACGCTGGTGAATTTGTAACCAGTAACTTCTTATTCAATTTTATCTAAATTATTTCTAACAAAATTCCTCTTGTCATGTTGTTCTTTCTATATTTGAATTACTTTCTCGTTGATAGTAGCATTACATCTACGATTTCACTTTACTTTTTATCATTAATATATGCGCTAAATTCAATTATTAATCTGGGAGGATTAGGTATGTGCAGTAAGTCTGCTGCTCCAGGGAACTATAAGCTACCACAGCCCATACTTTCTCGCATTGTGTGATGACTCCGTAATACTAAACTACTCCATTACCCTGCAATAGTGTTTTCAAATCAGCAAAGAAACTGTTTTACACCGAGACCCGAACTCAGGTCCACTGCGTTAACCTTTGCTCTTCCGCGTTATCCCTCCACTAGATAACTGGCTCTGACGCCAACTTGGGCCGACGATTAAAAATGTAATTGTCTGCCTAGAATTTCCAACACACGATTTTAGAAAATTCAGAAAGATCAACGAAAATGAGACATCCATAATTCTAAGTTAAATCTGCATTAATTTTCGAGCAGAATCTCTATTAAAAACTACAATTAAAAAAACTAAACTAAAATTTTAAAGAGCTGATTTTACAACAGTTTTGTTTCAGGCAAAAAGCTCTTCAATTTTGTAGTTTTGAATTGTTAAATTTTTGCAATTTTCGAAAATACGGAGTTCGCCGGAAATGAGACTAGCATCATTTTTTTTCTGTCCTTTGATATACATGAAGAGAAATTTTAAAGAAAAAATTGGAGCCATGTGCAATGTCTGCCCTCGCGTTGAGCGTACAACGCCACGTACCTCCTCTCGCTGGGCGTCCACGTAACCTACCCAACCGTTGGGCGTCCATTGCAACCTTCCACCTCTGCTTTACCCTCGGCTACGCTCACTATATTTACTCACGCCCATACGTTGGGTGCCCAATGCAACGTACCTTCATTCCTATTTACTTGCGCTCACTTTGGCGTGACAGCAAACTAACTTCCTATTCTACAATGTGAACTAAACTATCGTAGCCGCTCTCTACTATTCCTTGTTCTATTCTTCAACTATTTGCCCTGCCCTTGCTCTTGCTCAGACGCCCGTACCTCGGTTAGCGTATAATATTACGAAATCTTACCTGGCGTGACTCGTGCTCATTCCAGCGGACTTGAGACGGATACTCACGTTCGAGCCTGGGTCAATTTCTAGATAACTACTAAAAACTGACATAATATATTCAAGGTAAATTATGAGCCATACTGAGTGCTTCATTCATTTATTGCTTTCAGCACATTGCCAAGGCAAATACATTACGCCCTCTCTTGATACTGTTTGCCCCTTTTATGGCATGCAAATTTTAACACATCAACATTGAACCCTAGGCTTGCAAAAAAATAACAAAAACAAAATACAAACAACATAAAATAATACCATTCACACCTAAACATTAATTCAATTTCATTCACACAGGAATGCGCATTCTGGTCCTGACCTCGCTATATGATTGTTATCTTAATTTAATTGCCAAAACTTGATCTTCGACAGAAGCTTCCGTATTAGCCTCGAACATAAAAATAAAGCATATTCAATTCATGCAACTTCCTTTGCTGCGGCATCGCACACTGTCAGCGCCTGTCGTTGCCTGGTGTCTCTGCGCACCGCTCAGTAATGAAGTTCAACTCAGTTGCCACTCAGTTCCTGACGCCACTAATTCACTTTCAAAATCGTTACTTATAATCTCGGTTATTATTTCACGAACCAATTACGTTCCCGTTAATGTTTTCCTAGCGTCACACGACGAATTTTTTTTCTTATTTTCATGCTCCCCATGGGCGCGGACGTATATTGTCGACGTCCCGAACGACTGCTAATTTAATTTATACTGGCCTATGTCTTACTGGGTATGTTCCCAGTTCGATGCCTTCATACCAATCACTGTTCATTCCTATGCCCACTTACGCGAAATAATGTTCTCGCTAATTTGCCTGTGAATTTAAAAAACAATAAGTTAAATTTTAGCTACACAATGTTCAAATGACTTCCTTTACTTGATAAAACTTTAAGAAAACACTTCCACTAAATATTTCTGAGAAATTCCAAAAATTTCAACACAACGACATAATGCGTGTACTCGCGACCAAAACTCAACTCGTTCTCCCTTACCACTTTCTCCCATTGTTGGCCTATAATCCGACAACTTTCTTTTTTTCAAAACACCCGCCCATCACGGTACAACATGTTATAAATATTCATACTCCCATCGTTTGCGAACGTCTTCTTTTCTTTCTTAATCCCCCACGTTATAAATGTAAATATTAAACTAATTCGAGTCTTGTACGAATTCCCCCGTGCCGTGACTAATTTTGCCCTAATCCAAATATTCTGTTTTATAATTCCAGAAGGTTTGATGTTAATCCGTCCAAGCGTTCTTGAAATATTCAATAAAAACTAAGTTTCTCTTATACACTTCTGTAATGATTTTAGGGACTAGCCCGCAAGAATGCATGAACACGGAACTTTTATGTAAGAAGAGGAACTAAGAATGAAAATAAACAATAGACAACAGCGCCGCGTAATAATAATTATTAGGAAAGTAATAGAAAACATGAGGGGCGGAAATAGGCGTTATGAACAGTGAATAGAACCCAAATTTAGGAACATTTTAAAAGAAGAATCACATTATTCGAGCCACGGGTTCCGTAAATATCAGAAATTGTGTAAATTGCATGTATAACCCGGCGAAGGTTGAGAATATGGCACCTATTGTTGTACTTCTGGAAATATACAACAAGACGAGTTTTATTGAATATCCAGTGAATGCCTGGGTGGATTTTGGCCAAACTTTCAGAAATTATAGAGAAAAATATTTAGATCAGGGCAAAATTAGTCACGACGCGGGGGAATTTATGTAAGGCTCGGAATAAATCATTATCCAGTTTCATAGCATAGCGGATTAAGAAAGAATTGAAAGAGCGACCGAAGATGTAAGTGACGTCATCACGAGTTGAGAAGACGGAAAATAAAGGTTTTTGGAAAAAGGGAAAGGGAATTCGGTAATGTGACGATTACAAACCGAAAGTTAGTAAAATTATGAAACAGAGAGTAAGACGCAAGATGCCCGAAAACAGTGAAAATGTAAACGTTTTCGAACATTTCTTATGGTGATGGGCATATGTTTGATAAAAGACAGTCACTTGGATTGTGAGGACCAACAATGGAAAAATGTGTTACAGACAGAATGAGTTCGGGTCTGATGATGATCGCACGCGTTTCGATGCTATGTTAAATTTTTGGAGAAATTTCGCGGAAGTGTTGTGCAAAAGTTATTAAGTTATTTTCGGTTATATAAAATCAATTGTTCAGATTAAGTGGAGCGAAAATTCAATTAAATTTGTTTAGAAATTCACGGAAAAATCCGCATGGACAGTATTCACGCAAGTTAGGCGCAGGAAACAGGAGCGTCGCAAAAGCTAAGTACGTCGCGAGAAATAGAAGTAACGTTTAGGGAAGACGCGATTAGTGCAAAGAACAATAATCGTGGATGCATTGGTAATTTTTAAATGGACAAGTGCATCTGGGATCTGATGGCAGCTGAACGGGAACTGCGTGCATGAATAATGCACGTTACAACTAGCAACGACGGGCGCTCACAGGAAGTGACATTGCTGCGAAAAGGGAAGTGGCACGAATTGTGCAATTACTGTATTTTTTGTTTGCTGGTTTTACGCGCAAGCTAAAGAAAGAAAAAATTCTCTGTCGAAGACCAAGTCGCGATATTAGGTTAAGGATAGATTATAAAAAGGTCACGACAGAATGCGCATTCTGATATATGTATGAGATTTTTTGTATTATATTTTCAGCCAGAATGTTTGTATTTTCTTCTGTGTGTTTATGTATTTGTGTTGTCATGTTTCGAAAGTCGGAGGGGCAGACTGTGCTTATGGATAGGATATCAGCAAAGGAAATCCGAAATTAAATGCATGAGCATCCCACATGGCTCATAATTGCCTTGAATCCATGTGTTTTTATTCAGTAGTTGTATGAAATTTGACCCAGGCACGAACGAAACGGACCCTTACCTCAACTCCGTATGGAGTGAGCGCGCGGACTACGACACGCAGGAAATAAATACTATTCGAGCTAGCAGAGTGTACGGGCAACCGATAAGCGAAGGTATTGTGGCACCCAATTATAAGTTAGAGCTAGGGCAGGGCAAAGATAGTGCACGTGACAAGTAGAGAATACTGCACCCGGTGCATTGGACGCCCAACGTGTGGACGTGATTAAGTATAGAAAGAGTAACCGGAGAGAGGATACACGAGGAGGATACGTTGCATTGGACGCCTAACGGGCCGTCGTGACGAATACGTTGTACTGACGCCCAACGTGGGCGTGTGATATGGTCAGGTTGCACTTCCAATAGCACAACAATGGGTGCCATGTTCTTCGTTCTTAACGTGTTACATACAATTCAGACAATTTCTGATATTTCTTGAACCTGTGGCTCGAATTACGTGATTTTTGCTTTTACGTGATTTTAAAATCAGGTTCTACCCATTGTTTATGTTGCCCATTTCCGCTCTTTACGTTTTCTGTTACCTTCTGAGAATTATTAGCACGCGGCGTTGCCGTCTATTGTTTTCTTTCCATACTTAATTTCTCCTTGACGAATAAAATTCTGTTGTCTGTATATTTGATGTTCTGGGTCTTGCAAATTATTACATGTTTGCAAAAAGATTTCAAAATTAAAAATTTCATATAATTCACACAAACTTATCAGAAAACGATTCATATTTTTGAAAAATTGTATCTGATGTTATTTCAAGATTTGTCTTTAAAACACGATTGCATTCAGAAAAAAACTCAATTCAATAATATAGTAGAAAGTTCAATATTTGTAGAAAGACATCGAAAAAATTTTAACTTTTGTAATCGAAAAATCCGGAACTTAGGGAAATTCAGGGAAAATAAGACTTGCACCATTTTTTAAGTGTCCTGTATACTAACCGAGGACAAAATTGAATAAAAAATTTCAAGCCATTTTTGAGAAAAATCTTGAAAATGTTGAGGCTTGAGTACCCCCAAAAAACAAAATATCCGTTTTACACTCAGAGAGCCTAAAGTCTCCTTTAAATTGATGGGGCACAGGAACTTGGAGGAAATCTGCTGAACGGGTTATGCATTAATGTTGACTATAGACCACAAACGGGAGGTTTTGCCGTTAATCAACTTTTCAGAATCAAGGACCATAAATAGATTGTAGGCTAGAGGACGTAGTAAATCATGTCCTCTAACACCTGCAATATATATATATATAGGAACAAGATTTATTCACTTTTTTGTCACCAGGTCTGGCAATAAGAGATTTTCTGTCGAAACAGCAGTTTTCCTGCACACGATTACAATATTTTCTCTTTTTACGAAGTAAGTGTGAGAAAGTAAAAAGGGATTAGTAAGAATGCCAGATTGAAGCCTTTCATTTTCTCCGAGTTTCTTTCTTCTCTCAATAACCACAATATAATGCTCCTTCCTGGCTTTACGCCTCTCTTTGCCATTTAACTAGCATTATCAGTGGGTAAATAGCGGAGATTTATAGTATGACTTGAATGACGGCCCCGTGGTTACTAGCAATTATCAATGTCTGAATATTTCAAAAGAATAATTTTTTAATCAAAATTCGGCTGAAAAAGTGTAGCTGCGAACGATCGCGATACAATGACACGCGATTGACCTGCAGCAAATTTTTTTCGATGTGAGCAAAACCTCTTCAGGGGACCTGGGTATGTTCTGCAGTCCTAAATATTTCATTCGATTTCAGACAATATCCATACATAACATAAAATTAAAATTATAATACATAGGCATAAAATAGAGACGGGTTTATTGATTAGAAACGAAAAGATATTCACTTTTTCTACAAAACATGGGAGGGCATATTTATACTTTCTGAATTCTATTCCTCGCCTTGGCTTGTTAAATAATTTAATCGCACTGTAGCCAACTTAGTTAGGAGTATTTCGTTTTATATAAGGGATACAGAAAGTGTTTCTCCAGCCATCGTATCATGTCGAACATCTTTTGCAAAAATTAGCTCATTTATCGATGGACTTGATGATATGACAATAATCGCTAAAAATAAATGATTATAAAATACAAACAAGTGAATAAGGTTGCAAAATACTTCCAAAACTGCGCACAATTTTAATTAAATTCTACTTTGAGGCATATCTCTTATAAAATCACATGCTTCTGGAGGAAATTAAGAATTTGTAAAACCAATAAATTAATTTCGATGGTCAGTTGTGAAGAACTTCAGGGATATGTTCTGTACGTGCACTGATATATTCTGATATACATTTAGGCTGTGCGTAGTACACTCTAAATTTTGGAAGAGTGCATCCACTATTTTTGAAAAACAAGTATGGGCCACTTTATCATACTACTAATACTTTTGAAGTTAAGTCTTCGTTTCCGCGACGAGTGTGTAACGAGTGGTGAGTAAGGAGTAACAAAAATAGATTATTTTTCAAAGCACAGTTATTAAATTAACTTTTAATGTATTTTCCTACTAATTTAAAAGAATTTTAAATGGAAAATGGACGCCAAATTACAACGTAGGGCCCCCACAAACGCCTTTTGCTGACTGGGGCCCTTTGGGACAATTGCTCAGTCAGATAATCCAATGCTGGGACTCCGTTAAATTCGTCGTGACTGACACACCCTGACATCCAAACATAGCTGGATGATGCCTGTTGACACATGTTACAAATCTGGCTTGACTTGCGTGACGTCCATAAGCAAAATTTGTTTGTTTGCACAGCGCGTCCAACAAGTCAGCATGTAACAAATTTATTCAGCGAAGAGTCACTACTGTTCACTCTCTGCCATGGTCACGGTCGTGTACGTCAGCCGAGGTGCGATAAATAACTTCCCCCCCCCCCGAAACGTGTTTGGGCTTATTTGTAATTTCTCACACATTTTCGCGTCCTTCATAATCACATGATGACGAGGGGCAGTTGGTGATAATTGCTTTGTACCATTAATTCCTTACCAGAAGCTTGTTTACGAAAACAAGAGATCTCATAAGAAGAAAAACATATGCATTCACACGTCAATACACGTAGATGTTAAACTTCTACGATATTTTCGTCTTTAAGAAAGCACGTTGTATGAATTTTGTTGATAACTAATGAGTGAATTAGATAAAATATGTTTTCAAGCGTAAATCAGAGTGAAATAAAACTTTTTAATTGTAAGAAAAGCTATTTGGTTTAAGAAAGTCCTGGTCTAGACGCTAGAAATTGATTTTTCTACAATTATAATATCCGTGGGTATGAGTGCGTTGGATATTTTGGATATTTTTGTGCATATTGACGAAGATATAAAAATATGTCCTCAGACTTACTTTGCTGAAAACTGGGATGCAATATTAAATTATCATTCATTTACGTGCTTTCATGAAATTATTCCTCATTTACTTCATATATACGTTCGGGAGGTAGTAATACATCGGCACTTTTCTACTGTCCTTAGCATTGTCGTGGTAAGGGATGGCTGAGGCCGGAAAATAATAGCTTGAGGGTTACAAAGATGCGTAGAAAGCAATATGGTCAGCAAAGATGTGCAGGAAATTATTGCAACACAGTCTATTATCCTTTCCCACGCATGCTTCATTATTGATCTGCATTATATCTTGGATCAATCATGACCCATAAAACTAAATGGCAATCACACTGCAAGTGTTACCGCACACATCAATAAAGTGTGTACTAGGAGGATCACAATACACCCGCAAGTACAAAATCTGCCCCTGCAATGCGATAATGATACCTGCAGGAAAGAAAGAGCATCGATTTTCCAAAAGTTTCCGATACGTCATTGGGACAAAAATAAGCCCGCGATTAAGGAGTATTTCTGGAAGAGGTCCGGAGAGGTCAGGGCTGATCCCGAAGAGACAGCTGTTGGGTTCCCAGGGGTGGGGGAGATGTTGCTGGAGCATTCGATCACCTCATCGCGTTGACGTCAACATAAAGACGCATCTCCGTTTATCTCCTCCCTTCAATAAAGAAAGGAAGATTCCTGATTTATTGTATGGATTGACTGTTCCTTCGTAGTAGACTAAATGCACTGAATAATATGAAATAAATGCCGTTTTGTAATAGCGTACATTTCGGAATTGTTTATAAAATGTTTAATTGATGCAAAATTGTTAATTAGCAGTGTTCGGTTCTGGGACATCAGCAAACCATTCCCACTTTAGACTAGCAAAATTGGAAATTGTTTATAATTTTACAAATTTTGCAATTCTTTTTTATTCTCTCATCTCAATTCCTTTACACAAGATGCAAAATCTTGCAACCAATATCGCCTTCCCTTTTCGAGATACGCAATTGTTTATAGGATCGTAGCATCCGAGGCCAACCTCATTTGTTTCCAGACACTAATTCGGATCTGGCAGACAAGCATAAAATTCAAAAGTTTTGCAGCAGTTCGTTTGTTGCCGATTAAATTGTATTAACACCAGACTTACGACAAATCGGTGGAAATGGTTGCTCATGAGCTGTTGTATAACTTTCGAAATTTTATTTATATTCTTCATGTATTGTTGAAACAGTAGTTTGGTTATTGTAATTCATCTGTTTTATAAATAAATTCTTCTGCAAATTACAAACGCTGAAACTAACTGTTATCCTGCAAATGTGAAGATTTCTTTGTGTTTGGGTGCATTCTATTCAGTGGTGCAAAGTGTATGCCAATATGTTTATCGTCTAGCGAGGAAATTGATTATCAAATTAATATGCAAAATGCTTTTGGACAGAGCGGTGGCACGATAGATCATTTTCATATTTATTCCACGAGGCAAGTTTTAGGCAGCAGATACATTCTGTGCAATATTTTTAATTTTGGTGAAATTGAATCACGTGTGAATTTTTAAATAGAACTATATATATTTTACCTGAAATGAATGGATCAATAGAGAAATTCAATGATGTCTCATTTATTAATAATTCTAAAGAGTAAAATGTATATTTGACGCAATGATAATCTCTCACTCTAAGACAGCAATGCTTATCATTGTCTCTTCTAGTAATTCAATTGGGCTATCCTCGGAAGTTTTCCCCGAACACCTTAAAAGGCATAAGAGGCGGAGTCGGTAGAATATGGAACTAATCCAATAACACTTCCTCCTGAAAATGCTTCTGTTAGGGCTCAGGAAATGTTCTTGACGAGTATTAAATTGTGAAAAATAATTTAAATTCAGTGTAATAAGCAAATAATAGTTTTGTACAAATTGTAATGCTACACACATTTAAATATGGAAATAAGACATACATCTAAACAGTATACACATGTTGTGATAGCATATTGAGAAGTACACCATCAATCTGATGATTTGTTCTGGTAATAATAGATCTTATACATAATTGACGTGTAATGACAGAAATTTCTAATATACCGTATGGGAAATTAAGTACGAATTCAGTTTAATGAGACCAATTTTGCGATGAAAATGTTTTTTTAATGCATGTATTCCGAATCCATATACTTCCTTAAATAAATTAACGTTGTTTCCATTTCCATTGAAGGCAAGGACACAACATTTCTCACGCACCAATGTTTTGAAATGACCGTCAGAGGGTCACCTGCTCCAGTCACCTTGATATTGAATCGAACTCTTGAAATGTTCTGTTTCTACAGTAGTTCCCGAAAAACGTAAATTCCAACAGGCCATCACAAACGTATAGTAGTCGCACCCTACTTTCACACATTAGTAGACACCGCGGACTGCGAGACCGCACGTTAAGTCTTAAAGAAACTTTATTCTCGTGCATAAGCGTGTGCTAATCTGTCCAACTTTTTTTGTGTCGGAGGGGCTGTGATTCTTGTGGAGATAATAGTGTAGTGGGCATGGTAATAACTCTGAATCGAAGCAAGTTTGTTTCCTAGCGTGGACAAAACGTTTGGGGATTGGAAACCCTTCTGCAGGCTTCATGAAGTATTATTATATTACGATTACCAAATGGTGCGTCCTGTTATCACTATTTGTTTTAATTCAATTTTCTGCCTTTCATTTTGTTTTCATTTTGATCAGTTTTCTGTTTCTTGTATAATTTTGTTAATGTATTTTAGGAATGGTGTTTAACTTATGCCAATGCTTTTCTTGATTTGAGCTAGATTCCCTGTTTCCAAGTACTCGCGGTTCAGGTCACGTCTTAATGAGATCGGAGAGCTGAAGAATACCTGCAATGAAAGTGGGCTGACAATATGTCAAGCTGCAGAAAAATTCCAGAATCTCGAAGTGAATATTGTAACACCCCATTTCTTTTCCTAACAACTCCCAAGTGGAGGTGCTCCCAGGTTGACCTCGACTTACCTTTTCCCGGCGCCAGCTGCAGGTTAAAGCCACCGGCTACCCCCACTAAAAACATGAAATTCTAGCGGAACATGCGGCGGCATTGGCATGCAACTTGAATGAAAGATTTTCTCATTTAACTTAAATTTAATTCACAAGAGATATTTAGGCACATCACGGTAGCCGGATACATAAAAACGGACTTACAGACTAACTTATAACCATGCTGCATGGTTGGCGTCTCGACGGGTCGCAAGCTCGCCCATCTCCCGTCACAGCACTCGCAGTACGGAGTTTGTCGCGCCGCGCTGGCGGGGGTCACGAGCGGTCACTCGCTCGTTCCCAGGTAGGCTAGCGCAGCCGTGGCGATGACCCAGGCTCTGCCCGGCCCAGCGGCGATGAATGGCCTGACTGCTGATGACCACTCAGTAGCGTGGAAACTACACATTTTATCAATGGTAAAAAGTTCCTGATTTCATGAATATACAGTTCTTATTTTATTATATTTATTGATGTGTAGGTTTTAATTAAATTATCGAGAAAACTGCACTCACCTCACATTTAAAAGCGAAATATCTCCATAAGCGGCTACAACATCCAGCGACATAACAGCTTCAAATGTGCCCGGGAACCACACTTATAATACAAATTTAAATAATATTTCACTTCAAGAACATTTTAACTTTCTCAACATTTTAAGTGGGATGACTCACTTAATCCTATACTACCATGCTCACTTTACGGGGTGAGTTTTTTCAATTTCCCTTTCTAAACTAGTTTATTTTTTCTCTAATACATATGAGTATCTTTCTCAAATTCTGACGTGCAAATGACATTAGATTCAAATTTCCTCCACATGTATGGATGTCAGATCTTAAACGTCTAGTGCATGCAATATTATATATATATATATATATATATATATATATATATATATATATATATATATATATATATATACACATAAAATAAGTTGTGCAGGTTAGATTTGAACTCAGATATTCAACAAAAACAAGGAGCCGCCCAACCAGTAGATACGCTACGATACTGCCCGGGGCAAGTCACTTATGTTGGTTTTCGAATATCGCGATCTTCTTGATGCCACAAAATTCTTTCGAAAAATACCAAAATTTATTGTTCTTTTTCATACAAAATTCTAAATGAAATGAATTTTAAAATTTGATATTTAAAAACGATTGCACTTAAAAATAAATCTCCAGCATGTATATTTGTGGTGTTCGAAAAAATAAACATTGGCACCATAGAATTCAAAATTTTGCGAGAAACACTCATATTTCAAGGAACGTGCACATAAGATGTTTTGAAACATCTAATATTAAAGCAGATTGCATTAAGAAAGAAATATGTATAATTATCTTTTGGTCTAACGCAGTGTATTCTCGACAACATTCACAGAAGAAAAGAATACATAAAATAAAACTGACAGAATAAGAACATCTGTTTTGCATATTTTTCAGTTTTAGAGGAATATCATTACGTCACAAATGATCTAAAAATCCTTTCTCTACAGAAATAAGTTAAAGAACGTTTACTCATTCGTATACGAAGTAGAGAACCCCAGTGTTACAATCAAACTTGAAAGCTACTTTGACATATTTTAAGAAACATAATGTTTAGAAGAAGGGGAAGTTTAAAAATTTATGAGCTCCAGGTTTTAGATAATTTAGTTAAATCGCTTTTAGAAAATTGTTAAATCTCAGTTTTTGAAACTATTCCAATCTTCTGAACCCATTTATATAATTTTTTCAATTATACACTTGTCCAATTTGTTTGCAGGATTCAAACAGGAAGCTTTAAGTTATATTTACTATGGGCATGAATAACATATGAAACCTTGAATATTTGTAATATTGAAAATTAAAACTTCGTATGGAAATAAGACTTACTGTGTTTTTATGTTCACGTTGCAAAGGCTGCGATAGCTCAGTGGCATTTCAGTTTCCTGTATCGTCAGCGGACCGGGAGGCTCCTAGAGTTCGAGAACCGACGTTGGCGAATGTTCGATTGTCGTTAGATACGTAGGTCAAAAAAACTTTGGAACCGGTCGATAGAAAAGTTTGAAATTGTTCCACAGAGGCTTCGACCAAATTAACTCAAAATTTAAAGAATTATTTTCAACATCGCAGTACCTTGATTCGGGCCAGATCGTTAAATCTCCTTTTGGAAAAATCTACGAATAGTTTGGCATACACTACAGTGTTCACAGATAACAGGACTGACAGACAGACCAGCGCAATACATGGACGGGACAGACGGACGTTTTAATAAATACAACACTCCCTTGGCAACTTAAGACCCCAAAACGTGTATTTCATTAAATTCTCGACTTCGGTTTACTGCAAAATTACATACATACCTCTCTAAATATTACTTTTGTTACTCCGAATGTTTACGAGAAAGTAAAAATAAGTATGTAAATAAATGCACTTTCACACACCACAGAGTAGGTTACACCCAAAAAAAAAAAAAAAACACCAATTACAGAGCCCGAATTCACGCCCATTATAAGCAGTTGTAATGTTTATTACATAAACAGGGGATCCCACCAACTATGGACCACCCCGATAACTTCTAAACGGTTCAGGATATCGAAATGAAGTTTTTGCTGAAAATGCGGAATCATGGGGCAAGTAACGAGCCGTAGAAAAATTGTCTATAAAATTTCTTAGTTTCGAGAAATTTAATCACCTTCGATTTTTTAAATGGATCTATATATATACACCAAAAACCACTGTTTTTCAGACAAAATTCTGAATTAAATGAATTTTAAAATTTAATATTTAAAAAATATTGCACTTGGAAATAAATCTCCAGGATGTATATTGGTGGTGTTCGAAAACATATATATTGTCACCATATAACTCAAAATTTTGGGGGGGAAATCATAATTTAAGAAACGTGGACATGAGATGATTTGTAGGTCCAATATTGAAGAGCAGATTGCATTAAAAATAAATATGTATAATTATCTTTCGTCTAACGCAGTGTATTCTTCAGACAACACTCACAGAAGTAACAAATAGTACGCAGAAAACTGCCAGAATAGGAAGCATTCGTATCGGTGCAATTTTTAGTTTTAGAGGAATATCATTATGTCACACATTAGATCTTAATATTTCATCTTTTCTCTACAGAAATAAGCCAAAGAACATTTACTCATTCATATACGAAGTGGAGAACACCCGTGTCAAACTTTGCAAACAAAGCCACAAACACAAAAACAAAGCCACTTTGACTTATTTTAAGAAACATAATGTTTAGAAGAAGGGCAATTTAAAAAATTATGAGATCCTGTTTTTAGAAAATTTAGTTAAATCGCTTTTAGGAAATTGTTATTAACTCTCATGGTTTTTGAAATTATTTTAATTTTCTTAACATATTTATATAATTTTTTCAATTATACAATTTGTCCGGATTGTTACGCAGGATTAAAACAGAAAGTTTTAAGTTATATTTACTATGCGCAAGAATAATATGAAACAATTGAATATTTGTAATATTGAAAAATTAAAACTTTTTAATTGAAATAAGACTTACTATGTTTTTAAGTATACGTTGCAAAGGTTGCGATAGCTCAGTGGCATCGTTATGTTTTCCTGCGTTAACGCCAAGCAGATCGGGAGGCCTCTAGAGTTCGAGTACCGACGTTAGCGGATGCCATATGCAATTTTCGACCGTAGTTACATATGTAGGTCGAAACTTTGTAACCGTTTTGGAAATGTTTGAAAATGCTCCTGTGTTATCAACTACATTATTTTCAAAATCGCGGGTTTCGATTCCTGGCCAGATCTTTTAATGGAAAATTAATTTTTGCCGTGCACCCTAATTGTTTCGTTCTTCTGTTCGCCACGGCACTGACTTGGCTCAAAGTGTCCGGGGCGCTCAGGCCCATTGGAAGGTGTGACAGGAGGGGGCGTCGTCGCGTTACCCACGCGTGCCTCGGCCGAGGGCGAGTCTTCCCCTCCGCGTTCGGCTGCCTTCCTTGTTGGCATAAGGTAGCTCGTACGAGGCAGCGCACGGAAGGTGAAGGTGACGTGTTTCGGTCCTTTCCGCAGATAGACCGGGAAGTGCGTCGCCGTTCGTCTCTCGGCCGGTGTCGCGCAGATGCGCGGGCGCCTTCGGCCCCAGCGCCTTTGTAGTGCCGTAGCCGAGCCTCTTGAAGCCCGGCAAGAATGGGCCAAGAACCCAAACACGCCGGTGTTTCTAGGTATCTGTTGGGTGGGGTGGGAGGTGCGGGCGCCGCGACGCGCTGGGACGGTTTTTCCGCCGAGCGAATCGACGGAGGGTGGAGGTGCCGCTGCGAATACTTGCAGGCGTACGTCCAAATGGCATGGTACGCAAGCGGTAACAAGCGGCGCTTGGAGGGCAGGATGAGGTCGGGGGCCCGCAGAAGGGGCGTAGGGAAGTGGTTCACAGTTATTGTCTGGTTAAGGTATCTTGCGAGCGTGCCAGCGAGAATCGCTAATGAGCTTCACACCAAGATATTTTGCCGTCTTTTGCCAGGGTAGGTGCGCGCCGGCTAAGCTCACGACCCCGACTTCATCGGGGTCGGCCCTCTGTCGGGTGACGTTAACGGCTACGCCCTTGTCTAGGTTGAGGGCGAGATTTTTATTGCTCAGCCATTCGGGAAGCATTAGGAGCCCGCAATGTTGAATGCCGGTGTTTCTATCAACTGGTAGCGGCGCGTCGTTGACGTACAGGCCGAATAGAGTAGGGGAGAGCACGCTTCCCTGTGGCACGCCTGCCACGGCTCGTCTTAAGGACGATTGTACGCCATTGACGCGAACCTTGAATCGTCTATCTTCCAAGAAGCCGCGATTATCTGACGTAGCAATGCCGATCTCCAATGTCCGCAAGACACGGAGCGCCCTCGTGCCATACAGAATCGAATGCCGACCGCATGTCTAGAAACCACCGGCAAGTTCTGCCGTTCGAGAGGAGAGACCGACCTCAGCAGCCACGTCAGTTGTTGCGCGGAACTGAGCCCACCGAAACCCGAATTGCTCATATCTCTAAAAGCTTTGCTGCCGTACTTCCTGTTGCAAGCGCTCCAGGATCAGGCGCCTGAAAGCGCTGCAAGAAGCGAGGAGACTAATAGGCTTTTCGTAACCGCTCGGAAGAAGCTGGTCCCGTTGGGTTTTGGTATCATGGATACCGTCGCGATTCTTCCACGCTCTGGGAAAAACATCCTAGCGCTAGGGCACGAGTTTAGAGCCTGCAGGAACTCTCCCCGTTTGCCGAGCGCGCGGAGCTGGGCGGCAGTTATGCCGTCCGGCCCGCATGCCTTATGCTTGTTGAAGTGTTGCAACGCCTCGCGGAGCTCCCTTCCCGTCACACGTCGCGCTGAGGTGCTCGGCGCAGTGGTTAGGTAGTCACGCAAGCGTGCAACAGTGCTCTGGCCCCCAAACTCATCGGACACAAATGGACGGAACTGCCGTTCTAGCGACTGCGCGAAGAGTTCGCTTTTCGCGGCGTCCGCCCACACGTATTCCGGCTGCAGAGCGGCGTGGACACATATCTTAGAATCGCGGCTTCACATATATTAGAATCAAAATACATCTTTTAAACCAAACGTCTTTTAAACTTCACATATCTTAGAATCAAAATACATAGGCATAAATATGTAGGATAAATATGTAGGATTTGGATATAATAAACGTACTATTGCCGCCAATGTGAATTTATGTTTTTAGACAGAGAGCAATAAGAAGAAACAAGGAATTCAAATTCAAAAGAATATCGAAGAAGATGGGTTGCGACACCAATTCTCGAGCCTCTATTTTCTCCCATTCCATGAATGTTCTGAAGTTTCTCCAGAAATTTTGAAGACGTTGTTACTGGCCGAAAGTTACTACGCTGAAAATAATATTGCTCCAATCAGATTACGCGTCTTGTCGGTAATTTTGATGGAATTTTCCAGAACGCTCTCTCTCGCACACTTCCTGTAAACAAACACGGAGCGGTCGCCGCGCCCGCCCGCGTGGAGCCTGGTCGGTGGTCCCTGAGGGGTTTTCGGAGGCGTTATCTAAACACTACACCCCCCCCCCTTGCTCGGCGACGCTAAGGAGCGGCGTAGATGGCCGTGCGAAGTGATTTAGGTCGCACCTGGTTGGGAGCACGCACGCTTCTGAACAGTAATAACAAAAATAAATGTATTTATTTTTAATCCAATATTCGGTTACGTCACTAATATATATATATATATATATATATATATATATATATATATATATATATATATATATATATATATATATATATATATGCGGTGAGAGTACTGGAACCCCAAGGGCAATGTTTTATTTTGCTAGTACAGCAAAATATCGTGGGAACTCGGAAAGTTATACCAAACGAACGTGGTTGAGGCGGATGCGAATACCAAACTGGACGACGCAGACGGGGTTAACGAGAAGGAAATGAATGTTTTCCTACGCGTGTTTGGATCGGCGAAAAAGACGATGAGTAACATCGGAGACTGCTGAAATAACACATCGGTGGTTGGGACAGCGTCAGTGAAAGGGACAACAACCACAAAAGAGAGGTAGCGGTGAAAGACGACCAAGAGGATAAGTCGCATCCCAGTACGCAAAAGACAGCACGGACATCAACGGCTGAGAACAGGGGATATGGGATCCGCATGCGCCCAAGAGACAACAATTGAATATGGTAGCCCTTGCGCTACGATCACAAAGAGTGGCCACGGTGACAGGGCTGACAACCAGGTGGATACAGTTGCATCGCGCTAAGCAACAAACAGCACGAACACGATTGGCTGAGGCCGGGGTGTACAGGATACCCTTGCGCCCAAGAGGGGTGGGGGCCTGGGCGCGAGGCGGCGAGGGAGGCGTCCGTCGTCCCGGGATCGATACCGGAGGCGCGAGCAGGGCGCGACCCGCGGGCGACGGCCGCCTGAGACCGGACAGCGAAGGGCTTTGCCGTCCCGGAGGGCGATCAGGGCGATCGCGTTCAGCTCTCAACGCCCGCGACGCCCCAGGGCTCCCCGCCACATGCAACCCGCACGCCAGGGCAAGCGCGCGGGAACGTCAATTCCATGTCGCCCCCGCCCCCCCCCCCCGAGACAGCATAGCCGCGTTGTAGATTGCATATTTGTGTTGCGCACTTGTTCGTGAGACTTTAATCAGTTCCAGTTGCAACTCGTATCATTCATCATTACTAACCACCATCAATACTAACAGGTGTAATTTGGACATGAATTATCACGTTTATCTGTGGAATATAATTAAACAATTAGAAATGTCAGAGAGAAAGAAATAATGAAAAACTTTAAAGCTTAGATAATATTCAACACGATTTGCACATTTTATTTAATTATTAATGTTAATACATTGAAAAAGAATAAATACTGTTTTAATCCCATTTATAAATAAAACACTTAAAAGAATCTTTCCTATTTTCAAAAAGATCATTTGATTTTGCATTTAGTTTATATAACTAGAAATGTGCACCTTCACACTCGAATTACTATTTCTGTCTTACATTTCGTCAAATTTCGATTAACTGATATGCGACATTAGTTTGTATCGAGGTTCTCCTTATCTAAGTTAAACATTTTGAAGCCAGCACAAATCTTGATGTGGTAAAATTATTAAACAATGTTAAGCATTACTACAATATAGGGTAATATTGTGTTTGTAATACCAAAATAAAAAGTAAATTTTAATTAATGATAAATACTAATATTAATCAGCTTGAAATGTAGAAATCAAGGAAAACAGACGGCATGAAACATGTGGTTATTTGTTCGTCTATTCTGTCGTATTATATTCCATGAAAACGAGGATCCACCCAGTGATCGATCGGGAATCCTCTCCCAGCTCCTCTTAGGAAGTTGCAAAATCCTCACTCCTCCGTCGGCCCAGGATCAATTGGTCTTCGTAAGTTATCAACTCTCAGGCCAAAATCCCCTAGCCGCTGAACCTTACCCTCACCGTCCCTGTCGCGGTCGCGGTCGTCATCGCCGTCGCCGTCACCCACGTCCTCGCCCACGTCCTCGCCCACGTCCTCACCCATGCCCTTTGCTCGCCCTCGCCCTCGCCCTCGCCCTCGCCCCCTGCCCTCGCGCTCGCCCTCGCCCTCGCCCTCGCCCTCGCCCTCGCCCTCTCGCCCTCGCCCTCGCCCTCGCCCCGCCTCGCCCCTGCCCCCGCCCCTGCCCTCGCCCCGCCTCGCCCCGCCTCGCCCCCTCGCCCCGCCCTCGCCCCCCTCGCCCCCGTCCGCGGCCCAAGGCGTCGCCCTCGCCCTTTCCCCGCCTACGCGCTCGCCGTCGTCTGCACCCCCTCTATCTGCGAGAGCAACTCCCGCACGAAGAAGAGGATTTCCGCGTGAATATTTACGCGCGGCCCATACATTTCAAAACGGCGCGACTGAAGGGTGCTCGTCGCCCGCCCTCCCGCTCCGCGCACCCTGTTCGCCACGCACTTCGTGAGGGTAATGAGGGGAGGGAGAAGAGAACTACGTTATAGGGACTTCGACATGCGCTTGAGGCGGCGACATCAAAAATACTTGGAAAAGGCAATGACATAGTCACAAAGTGAGGGAAATTGCATGCATATGCAAATGAAAGTATTTAAAATGGATGCTAATTTTTTATTACTAGGATTCTTGTAACCAATTACGTGTATACGCCACATTTCTACTTAAAGCATTTAAATACTTCAGTAATTCAAGTTTCTTTTCGTATCTTGCGTACAACTCTAGAGAAGAGTCTCTCTGGTAATATGACTTTCATCTATGAGTAATTACTAATCAATAATCGTATTACATATTTGTATTATGGTGGACAATCCCACTAATATTTTATCCGATAAAAATTATTAAATTACTTAGTTGGCATATTCAATACATGCTTTCATAGATATATTTAATTAAACGAAAATAAAAGAGCATTAAACCTCAAGTAAAGCTATTAAAAATATGTTTGTCTCCTTCTGTTTCTCTGTAATAAATACAAATATATTATGCACAGAATCTTGATCACCTATGAATACATGAATGAATATATAACTATTTCATTATGATTTGCAGTAGGTTCCACAAAAATATTGAAATCAATTAGACAAAAAAATATCAATCTAAGTAAAATTGTTTTTATATAATCATAAAATAGCTTGAAATTTATAGTTAACAAATCCCTTGCTAACTGATGCAAAGCAAGTTATAACTCCCCAATATAAGAAAAATAATATGGCAAATCATAAATACAAAAATTGTCAAAAATAGGTAAAGGTAAAATATTTATAAATTTATTAAGATCGTGTTATTAACATAGCGTACCTATATTATCTTCTATTATTTGTATCGTTTACATATTATTGGAATTTCAGACATTTCTTGAACTCTAGTTCTACCACAAAAGCGGGGAAGATTCGGTTGGTTGATTGGTTGGTTGGTTGGTTGGTTGTTAGTAATTCCGTGCACATCAACCACTGAGGTAATTTGTCCCATAAGTGTGATACATGTTTCTTCAATTGGATGTGGCAGTGAATTTCCCTTTCTGGGTGGCGAGACATGTTAAGTGTGTATGTAAGGCGTGAGGATAGGACAAGGAAGAGAAAGAAAAGATCACGCGCGATTCCTGGCCCGTTTGTGACGGGACTGCCCGGCATTCGTATGGTGTTCATCAAAGTAACCACGGAAAACTACCGAACAGAGTAGCCGGTCTCCAGAATTCTCCTCAAGACAGCGACTGAATTCGACCTAGCTGACAAACTAGAAAATCTTGTCACTGTTGGGACTCGAACCTAGAACCTCCCGATCAGAAGCACTGTAGTGATGTCAGTTGATGCACTGAGCCACCTCTCCCGGTTGGAAGATTCGGTACACATATAGACCATTGATATTTAAAATTTAAAATATTTAAATGAAATTGACACATACCTCAGAATTAGTGCTCAATCCTTATAAAAGTTATTTTCACTTAATTTTCTTAGTAGATTTTATTTTTAATTTTAATGATAGAGCACAAAACACTAAATTTTGTGGAGTTTTGCAAAGTTTTTATTGATGTTTTTTGAGAAAATGTGAAGATATTTTTAAGAATAGTCACGAATGACACACATCTTGTGAAAACCACTAATACTAAAAAAAGGATATTTCATGATCTAATGTTGAATTGCATTGAAGGTGTACGACAGATTAGAGAGAAGTTGAACTTCTCAATTTTTGGCAATTTAAGGATAGATGTGCAAGAGGGGAAACAATTGGAATAAACGTCAATTAATAAGGCAGAAGGCGATGAAAGATGAAGGCAAAGAAAGGCGAAGGCGAATGGAGGAGGAAGATTAGAATAAGGGAGAAGGCGATGAAGGCAAAAAAAATAACTCCGCGCTGTTTTCGACAATTTAGGTGTACTAAGATTGAGGTCATGCCAATTTCTACAATTGAAATTCTTTGAATTATTTATTTCATGGGTTGATTTATTGTAGTACATGTCCTGCAATTTCATGCAAGTAATAACAATTGAAATCGATAATCAACTGAGACCAATTTGCAAAATTTCCAGTAATTGGAAGAAACGTTCTGGGACTCTCGATTACATTTAGCCTATAAGAGGTTTTTGTTTGCAGCCATTCTTCCTTCTATTTTTGGATCGTAAATAATGAGTTTAGGTTCATAATACTCTCTTACACAATTACGATCGCGAGAATTTCAAACCAATCTTTTAAATTTTTGCCTTCGTAAATGTACATATTTTGTTTGGAAATAGTGTAGAAATATACCCATGTGCCGTGGTATTATAGATTGAACAAAATATTAATTTATTGCACAGGAACTCGCCAATGTTGTCCCAATAAACGATAATGGGCAGAAACTCTGTTTTTAATACCACATAATATGGAGCGACGTGCATTTTCCGCCGGCCCCCATTTCGTTCCGATCGTAAACGTTTCCATCGCATTCGCATTCGAAACGAGCCATAGGCGACGCAGATGCTCGCTCGGAACCAAACGAATAACGCCAAAAATAGCCTCGCAGTTGATTGCATTAGACGCAGATATACTCGCATTATTTGCTGAATTGCTTTTCTCGAGGACAATTGCTACTTAAAACAAGCTCTCAAACAATTCGACTATTTTTTTGCAGTCTTAAAAATACCTTAACTTCGCTACGAAGGCAATTGACATTCCCGACAGTTACAACGTTCGTTTGAAAATGCCTAATAAAGGATCAATAAAATATTATAGGGCACAATTCTGTGGGACGTTTAAACACATTAAAATACTATTAGAACATTTCCCGGACAATTCGTCTGAATTCAATCACAAACAGATCGGTTTCTTCCTATATTTCAATTGATATACCTTAAGAAGAACAGTCGGCTCGAAAGAAGAACAGTCGGCACAGTCGCTCGACTTTTGCCGACAGCAGCGAGACTGACGATGACGGCAAAGCCGTCGAAAGCCGGCTATCTTAATAAAGCTGATATGTTGACGAAGATGACTTCTTTTATTTCTTCTTATAAGAACGTCAACAACATCTAATCAGAATTCCCACAATTGATATACCTTAGTTATGTCTTATACTATTAAAGTTCTGCCCTCACAAAAAGCAGATGAAGCAACAATACGGCGTCGACAAATAAAGATCAAAATCTTTAAAGAATATATCTGTAATCTCGTTTAATTTTAATAGTTTTCTGACATTAAAACAAAACCTAATTTTTTTTCAATAATTTATTTTTTACTACTTCAATAATTCAATATATTAGTGTCTATTTCAATGAGGTGAGTAAACAGTTACAATTAAAGAACTCAAATATTTGATTCACGGATATACCCAACGTATGTTCCAAAGAGGAGGTGAGGTGCGTCTTCGAGTACGACGCAACACGTCAAAGGAAAATACGAAGGCTTGGGGGAGGATACCGTAATCAAATAAACGCGCGCGAACGTGAAATTCGTTAGACGAGACGCGTGAAAAGGTGGCGTGCGAGCGCACGCTTCCGCAGCGTCAAAGAGGACGCGTGTATCATCCATAATCCACGCGCCGCGCGTCACCTGAAGCCCTTCCAAAGGCACAAAGAGGCTTTATTAAATAATTTCCTCTGCTCAGCCTCCTCCACTGACAACCTCGTTCCCTCGCCTGCCTCCTTCCTCTTCGCTATGGCGCCTTTCCGCTTCGCGCATGTGCGACGCCGACGGCGGTGGCGAAGGGGGAGGGGAGGGGGTGGGAGAAAGTGAAGGGAGGGAGATAGAGGTATAAGTGGAAGTTGGGGTGGAGGCGGGGGCGGGGGCGGTGGTGGTGGCGGAGGAAGAATTGTCGGAGGTGGAGGTGGACGCGCACGTGGACGCGGAGTCGGAGGCGGGGAATGTCCGAAGCGAGGCAGACAGCGACGCTGGCAAACACGTCTTCTGCATGCCCCCGGCGCAGGTGTACAAGCCTGTGGAGGCGCAAGCAATGAGGAACTCCAAATCTGCACTACACTGGTCATTAATTTTAATGTCAATGTAAACTAACCAAACAACATGAACGGAGTATATAATTTATACTAGAGAGTTGTATTAGTAAATAACAATGGACAAAACATGAGACCGCTGGTTTATGAATGATAAATGTTTTTTTTTTCCTTTTGATACAACAAATATATGTAATCTCTGAATTATTGAAGAGATTCACTTATTAGACCTATGCTTGTTATACAAAAATAAAAATATTTTTTATGTAATCATCTAGTGAACGTAGGTGTCTCCTTTTGAACATTTTTTTGGCTTTTATGCTCTTTTAACCTAACGCTTTATAACGATTTTTGAAGGAGTTCGAAAGAACAAATTGATTTTCTGTTAAATTCCATTTATTGATGTTATCATTTATTAATTTGTACAGGATGCTTTCAAAGAAAAATTGGTGTTCCTAACCCCATTTCTTCAAAAAAGACTTATATTTTAGGTGAACGTATGTTGACGGCTTTTTAAGCCTAACTCGTAGCACTATCTGTGCTACAGCGGAACTTACCACGTGGGTGGTTCGCTTGTACTAGGAACAAACGTAAGTTTACATCAGAGCAGGCTCCCCAAACGTGGCATCAGTTTGCAAGGAAATTGAGACGCCCTTTCAAATAATCAATTTTCGAGTAAAATAGAGAACAATTTGTAAAGAATGTCACATCACACAGATCGCAAACTGACTGTGCTTTTTCACCGTCACAACAGGAGAGAGACGTTTACGAAGGATTGTGATAAACTACTTTTGAAAGCAACACGCGCTATATTTGTATGTTGTTATTTAAAATTCTGATCATTCTTTAAATCTCTTCCAAAATTGCGTTGGCTTTGAAACGAAATAGCCGAAAAAGAATAGAGAGATTTTGCAAGTCGTGGATTTGAAGGACGTAACACGACAATACTGGGGAGAATTGTACTGCTCATGCGCCGGCATCAAATGACGGGATTTCGATTGACGTGTCTCGTCATTCTCCCCGTTTTATTGTCTACAACAAACTTACACTTCACGTAGTTTTCGCCGCCACCACTAAACACGAATTCAACACTAAAGAACATGGAAATAATGAAATATACAATATCCATACTACTGTAACGTATTGTACCCTCCACTCACAATGTCGCTGCGCCAAAGGATTAAACGTCACGGGCCAGGCAGGATGTGAGAACAATGCGGTATTGGGAGAATTCCGAGAGCTAGGGAAAGGGATGCCCAAAATGTGGGACAGCGAATTTTGCCGCGTGCAAAATTCTTAGAATCCAGGTCAATGGATGCCCAAAAGCCGGCAACGCGACTAGCGCGGGTCGTGTGAAAAAACCAGTGACGTTTCAGGTCACGTGGGGGGAGCTATATAAGAGCGAACGCAGAGCGCGGGGGCGGTGTTTGTCGAGCTGAGTGGAACCCTCGTGCGAACGCACAAAACTTGCGCCCAGGGCGATGCGGAGCCGAGAGAGGCTCCTACGGCAACCCATGTGTTGGGACGCCGGGGTGGATATTTCCATGAGTGACCTACGTCGCTGGAGCCACGTGCTGTGTGCATAAGGTTCGCTGAGGAGTGGCGCGGGCCACGAGTCAGATTACAATTTTAAGGATCGCTCCTGCGATCAGGGGAGTAAACGTCTACCAAGAGCTAAGAGTAACTTAAATATGTATTGTACATATTGTGAATAAACCTGTACATATTTATCATTGAAGCTCGTGTCTGTGTTATTGAGTATTCCCACAACGTCACACTACCAATATAATATGGCAGGAACTTAATGGTTAATTTTTCCTCACGTTAATTAAAGTATGTCAGGAATAAACTAACGTAACTGTTTAAGACTTTGAAGTTATGTATATAGTGTGGCTACATTGATTGTCACGAAACATTTATAATTTATCCGTAGGACGTTATAATTGCCAAACAGTTCCCATTCCTAATATAAACAATAAACAATTTGTTATAGTAAAATAGCGGAGTTATCTAGGAAGCGATAGTTTTCTTTGGAGATAAAGTATTACATATTGGCATGATATAATGACATTTCTTGTATTATGTATTAAGTATCTTGTAATCCTAGTAAAAGCAAAAATAGAGACAGATATACAAATGTTCCATAAATGCTTTTAGATTTTTATAGGTATTCAGTTCCAATTAGTAAGTTTTAACGTACGTTTTCGATTGCAAAATCGACATGCAACATCTCATTTTTCTGAAGATACGTTATTTCCTTTTGACGATAAAGTCTACGTACTACAACAATTTATTTCCCAATTGCAGTCTCATACATACATATCCAGTTTACCATAAGAAGATATACATATAGCCTATCATACTACCCGCCCTCTCCCTCTAGTTCGCAAAGGCGACACCTCGCGATGCGCCCAGGGCAAGGCGGATTTTCCGCGCGTGGATTCGATTACAATCTACCCATACACGTCGTCTATTACTACACACGCGCATATGTGCGGGCATAATTAATTGCTAGAGAGGTCTGTAATTAATTTATTCATTTGATTTTCGACGTTCCGTGCAATTTACATGGATATACAATTTCATAGAATGAGAATACATACAGCGTACATAAACATGTTTCACAGAAAGCCGTTCAATGCACAGAGATTTGAAAAATACGATATTCATGCATAAAAGATAGTTTTTATGAAAAGCTATCAAATGTTGCGCAAAGGTTCTAAAATGTAGTATGTTAAAACAGCATTTTTTATTTATAGTAACGTTATTACCTATGAAATTTGGGACATCAAAATGACCTACCTTTGTAACAATACTCTCTTGTACACATTAGATATTTTTAACACCTTCGAAATACACGTTTTTAAAAAAAAGGTTTTCATTACCAAACTGTGTATGACTTAACTATATTAGACAAAGTAATTGAGGGAATCGTTTTTCCTGACCTCATCGAAATGATGACTAATTAAAAGCATCCATTAATCATAAAAGCAACGACATTACAACGTACGGTAATTTGCTTTCAGATATGAAATAACATTCAGTATATTCCCATCTCACAAGCTTGCATCCAACGAAGATCAAACGACGTGAATCATAGGAGCGTTTAAACAGGTTAATCGCTCATTTCCCGCGAGGCAACAGAACAGTAACATCGCTAGCTGCACCTCCCAGCACCTTGAAAAGGAATTAATCTGCATCCTCAGGCAACTATCCACTGCAGGCCTCCCCCACGCGGCGTTTCCTGCAGATCACCGTCTAATCCGTCTTCCCCGGGACTGCCTCGCCGCTCGGAGCGGCAGACGGAGCGACGACGCCGACGACGACGGCGACGAAGGCGACGGGGCGCGGCGCGGCCGCGAGGGGAAGGCGCGCGTCGTGGGAGCGATTGTGCCGGGCGCAGACAATGGGCGGGCGAGGCGCGCTCGCATTGTGTGGCGCGGCAAGAGAGCGCGCGGGGTTGGTGAGGGCTACAGTAATTTCATTACTTGGCGTGTAATTCACCGAGAGGCAGACTTCCGCAGGCGACCTCGCGTCGCTGGGTGCGGAGCGCCTTCCCAAACCCCCGCCAACCCCGGACGCGCTCCAACCATACATCACTGCCTGCCAGATACGGCTATTACGCTACTATTTGGGATGCGACATCAATGTCGATGTTTCAAAAACATCAATATTTCTACAAAAACATCAATATTTTAAACATTGATGTACTCACATCAATGTTTTTTAACATCGAAGTTTTCGGAATTTTTTTAACCTCGATGTTTTCTGATCGATGTTTTTTTTAACATCTATGTTGGATTGAAATGGATCAATATTCAAAAACAGATATTTTTTTAAACATTTTTTTTAAATTGATTTTTCTTGATGTTTATGTTTACAATAATTTGTTCGTGGATGAAAATTTCCATAAGCACAGTTTTAAAAAAAATAAAATATGAACTGTCAGGTTTTGTTCGAACTAAACGAATGCAGTTTGTTCTACCTTCATCGAGCAGACTATCCCTCCCCCGCGATGATTCTCATGACCTGGCACTTCCTTTGTCTATCCTCGTATTTCGGACACGGCCAGACTTTTGTAGATCAATTTTAATATAAATTAATATACACGGCCACCATCATATTAAATTTTGTTGCGCATGAAATTAATTTTGAGACTTTTTTAAATTTTTCCCATAAATTTTAATATAAATTAATATACATGGCCACGCTCAAATTCAATTTTGTTGCGCACGAATTTAATGTTGAAGGTTTCTCTAAGAATTCCAAAACATCGATAGTTTTTGGATTTTTTTTTTTTTTTTTTTGGAAGTTTTTTTTGAAAATAAAATATCCATTAAATAGCTGTTCTTTTATATTACTGATTGTGTCAACGAATAAGGACAAAATGAAATTTTAGCACTTCCCTGTTCTCGTAAACGGTGTTTCGTCCTAAACTACAAAGAAATTTTCAATCTTATCATCGGCTGAGATGTCACAGAGAACCACTTATGTCACTGCAGTATCTCTGACCGGAAGGTCCTAGAGCTCGAGGCCTGACAGGGGCAAGATTTTTGACACTAGCTGAATAGCTAGGTCATATTCAGTCGCTGTTTGGAGGAGAATTCTATCGGATGGCCGCTCTGATCAGTCGTTTTTAGTGGTCTCTCTGATCAATACTAGGCACATTATGGTGCAGTGTCCTAACAAACGGTTCACGCGCGATCATTCCTTCCTTTTCCTTGACCTATCGTCACCCCCTTTCGCAGACACACATACACTACTCTATCATACACGTCGGGAGTGTGGAGTTTGATCCAGCTGGGGTGATGCCTCACTGGTGGGGAATGGTTCGCACCAGATCTCATCATTCAGCTGGGAAAGGACGCCAACACCTCCTTTGATAAAACATACACTACACTTGTGTGACTAATGAGCCTAGCAGACGACACAACAGGAAACGCCAAATTAACACTCCAACATCAATTTAGAACGCATCAAGGGGTCTTCGATATGTTACCATTATAGCATGCATACCCACGTCTCCACAAACTTCCTTTTTCCGGTTTCGAAAGTCGAGAACGTTAAGGCTTAAGAGCTACCTTGTGCCTGAAGAGTTGCGAGTTATAATCTCCCCCGCCCGTGGTATGGTTGTGTGTGTGTGTGTGTGTGTGTGCGTGTGCGTGTGCGTGTGCGTGTGTGTGTGTGTGCGTGTGTGTGTGTGTGTGTGTGTGTGTGTCTGTCTGTATACCGTTACCGTCACCCTTACCGTTACCCAGACGTTACAGTGGTCCTATATGACCTTAATAGTTGAAAAGCGACCTTAAATAAGTAAAATGTTCTTTCTCCAGCTTATCACGATCAACCCATTCTTCTCCTTCCATCCTCGCCTTACCTGCCCTTTTCTATCCACTCCCTACCTCTTCTGCACTCACCTGCCTCGTCGCCTATGCTTCCCGGCAGTCCCAGTCGTTCCGTATGGCTTCGCGACGCGACGCCCACACAACGCGCGCGGTCCTCCCATTTCCGCTTGCTCCTTCATCCCCGCCACCGCCACCGCCACCGCCGACGCCGCCACCACCGGCGTCGCCGCCACCACGTACCTCCGCATTCCTTCCGCCTCCGAAGCACCGTTTACGACGCAGTAAACGCCCCCGCGCCGCTCCACCCCGCACCTTTTCACCCAGCTGTCCCCGCCGCTCCCGCCCCGCTCTCTCCGTTGGCCTCGGCGCGGCGCGGCGTGGGGGCGGCTTACAGGACGGCGGACAGAGGCGATCCGGCTGCCGCTCACTGGTCCCGATTGTTACGTTCCATTATTCTCAAACTAGGATTTTATGCTTCTATTTTATATTCCTAATCATGTTTGCGGAGTCAACAATGGATAATAAAACTTCATTAACTTGTAGTAATCTCGCCGAAACCATAACGAATGTGTTGAGCCAGAATTCGAGATTACACTCACCACAAGGGAATGCGTTAAGTCTGCAATTACTGAAACTACAGAAACCCTCATTACTGTCGAATTTTAAAGGCTTTTTGCATTAAAACTAACAGATGTACTACTGTTAATACATTAGGAGTAAAAGAGGGAGAAAAATAAGAGAGTATTTATCAAAGGACTCGTTTTAAATTATAATTATTAGTACATATTGCAATATTGAATTTTTATGTATCTTTGAAAAATAATGTTAACTTTTTTAATAATATTTTCAATTTTATCATTTCTTTTCACTGAATACCTCCACCGTATTCAGCACAGAACTAAAGCACGCCAGTGTGTAAAGTTCGAATATTTACTTGCTTTTTGAATTTTCAAGTGTCCTAATAGACAAATACATTAACTCAATTTTTATTACATGCAAAACATTTAAGTAATATTGAGAAAGAAAACGTTTTTATTTCGTTAACACAAGTCTGTCTGTCTATTCCAAGTAGTGAAATGGAAATATTGGCAATGTCACTTCCGCACCTACACTCTCTAAGATGAGAAACGGGAAAAAAGGAGAACATTCAAAAGGAATACTAGAACCCAAATCACGTTCTCCCTTCTCCCTTGGCCAGCCGCAACTTGTTTGTTCTTCATCTACTGCGCTCCGTGTAAATTGCGTCACGAACTCAATTCTGGGTCGAGCAACAGGCTGCGCTCACGCCACCCTCTCCCTCCCGAAATGACTGCTCTTCGATTCCCGCGCATTGTGCGCCGGAAGCCTCGAGAGCGGACTGATTTCCTCTCTCTTCAGTTTCACAATCGTTCATTTCACTACATTCCTATCGTTCTCTTCTTCTGACCAATGCAAAGGAAATGAACATTAAAACTCAAGGCAATATTATTGTAGAAGAAAAAAATATTCAACTTAACAATAACAAGCAATATGTTTACAAATGTATTTACGTTTGAATATTTATTTTTTCAGCTTCCTACCCACGAAATAATATAATTTTATGGTTTATATTCATTACTGTACCATATTTACAGGTTATCACAAAAATAAATTAATTTAAAACACAACTTTTGAAAAAGAATTCTCAAAAAACAAAAATGCAATACATACTACATCTTTCAGAATAATAGTGTATGAAATAAATATCACTTCCGAAAAGCAAGAAAACATTACACTTCTGACAGACCGCGATCCAATAGAATGTGTTACCCTTTCTGCAAAATACGAGCCAAACATAAAGAACCGGCTCATAAATAAAATCCAAAAACACTCTAAACAGATCAATGGGATGCTACAATAGCCTGCTCACAATAGCTCATTTTCCGGTGCTTTAGTGAAACGAGGCGAGTTGCAACGCATTTCGACATCCCCTCAACTCAAGCGTCAAATATTTTTCCATCGCTTCACCCCACTCCCGCTTCGTACTCTTCCCCCTCCTGCCCCTCCCCTCCCCGCGCCCGTGCAAAGGTCCGCGCTCGAGGCCAGTGCCGCGTGGCTAGCTTGTACCCCTCACATATTCCATCACAATTCACAAATTTACCTAGAGGGCGAGAGAACTCCCGCAGCCAGCGCGCCAACAAAGTTCATAAATATGAATAGGTACAAACTAAACCCGCCAATGCCAAGCCGAGTGTGCCGCTCCAGAAATATCGTTTTCCCATGCGCGCCACGCCACGCCACGCCGTCTGCGTGGATGACGTAACATTTAATTACGTAGCCAGTGCTACAAATTTCGAGGTTTGTTCCGCGCCGCTCCGGCGAAAGCTACGCGAAAGGCCTGTGCACGTCAGGGCGCCGCGCCGCGCCACTCCCCTCCACACTTCACCCCCGCCCCGCGACCCCCACGGTCCCTTCCCGGCGTCTCCCACGCCCACCCACCCCTCCCCCCCCCCCCACACCCCCCGCCCCACTCCGATTCTGCTAGCACCGAATGGAGTTTTCCGCCGGCGAAGCAGCAGGTAAGCCGGAAAGTTTGCGTCCGCCGCACACTCCCTATCTCCACGCCCTCGCCCCTGGCATTAACAAATTTACCTACGAAATTACATCGCGACCGGGCGGGCAGCTGCGTGTACGATGCACGTGCCGCTCGGAATAACATCCAGAATTTATTCTCGGAAATGTAATAATCAATCAAGCAAACATGTCTTTTAATCCTCAGTTAAATCCGATGATCAGATTACCTTTAATTTCTTGGAACAAAGCCCGATTTACAGACGCACACAATGTCATTATGTATATTGTATTCATATTATGTCTCAAAGAATATATGTTCGATATAGATTACCAGACTGAAAAATATGTCACCAAACTGAAACAATGTCACCAAACTAAGAAGAGTACGTCACTATACAGAAAAATTCGTCACTAAACTGAAATATACGCCACCAAACTGAAAAATACGTCACCATCTGGAAAATAAGTCACCAATCTGAAAAATACGTCACTGAAATGAAAAGTATGTCACCAAACTGAAAAATATGTCATAAAATTGAAAAGTATGGCACCGAACTGAAAAATATGTTACCGAACTGACTGAAATAATAAATAAACACGGTAGCTAAACTTTCAGAAACAGAAATATCTTGATCTAGACGTAAGGTCTGTTTACCTTTACATCAAGATTGTTTACCTTTAGATCTGCTTACCCATATGAAACGTCCGCGTTTTGGAAAAGTTATATGTATGTCAGAAAACCTATATCGTTAAATATGAATGTACATTTCACCTTATTTTTACAAGAAAGTCCGTGTTCTAAAATCAACAGTTAAATGCAAATATTTTTACATTTGGCTTTGTGCAAATCTAAATGTAATTAATGTGTTCTTCGGAAGTAAATATTTGTTTTCGTGTGAGGCAGGTTAAAAAAATACATATACACAAAGTACAAAATAAATTCTTTTAATTCCAAAAATGCAGCATTTTTAACTGACACAATATAGGGACGTTGCGAAAGCTAATACAGTGACTTTTCTAAAGCCGACACACTCACTCAGACGTGTCCAAGAGTTATTCTTACAGAAGAATAAAATTTTAACTTAGACCTTTTGTTTAGTAAAATTTTGAACGGGTAAAGACTGGCACTTTGGAAGACATTTTTGAAGTTGAAAGATATTCTACCAATTTCCAATTTGTATTGAATAAATTTCTGAACACAATTTAATGAGAGTAATATTTTTTTCCTATTATGTTTTCAACTTTAACTAAAGAATCCATAATTTCTCTTGTAATGAAAACAAATAAATCTTCGACAAAGAAACTACAAATCTTCAAGGCACTGGACTTAGAACTCTTATAAGAGCATCAGAATGCAGTATATTTCATTACTTCTAAAAAATATATTTTGGTTACTAAAAGGAGGTAATATACTCGCATGCAGATATGGGCATGAATATATATTTATTTTGTAAAATATGATGGATATATTACAGGAAAATTTTCATCAAAAAAAAAAACTATTAATACCCATTATATTTTAAATAATTTATTTAAAAATTTTTTGGAATAATATTGAATTATTAATATGTGCATATGATAAAATTACGTTATTACTGACGACGAACAATTCGTCGCTTTTAATTACTACGTTTACTTTGTAGAATTTAAGTTGTGGATTCGCAACATACAGTTTTAATGCTAAGTTCACATATCATAATAATAATGACTAAATATCATGTATTACGTTTCTGACATTAAGAGAAGTAACCGATCAGGAAATGGCAAAAGAAAGTAAGAAATCTGAGGAAATATTGGAACAAAAGAAAACGATGGAAACAAAGCTATAGTGCGACAGAGAGGAAGAAAAGCCCGATTAATCCAATAGCATGAATGATAAATGATACTTGGAGACGCCGAGTCCTAGGCATAGTTGTTAAAGTTTTGGTCATCGTACTGCGACTTAACTTACTGTAAAATCATTGGTATTAATGAAGAAGACCGGACCGTTGAGAAGCCATGATAAAGGCCAAACCGTTGGCAATTAAGCCTAGGACTCGGTGAATCCTGGACAGCCAAATTATATTGACACCGACCACGAAAGCTTACGCTTTCAAGAACTCGCAATGAAGAAAGCGCAAATGAAACCTCCATTCGAAGTTGAACTAAACAAAGAAGGCTAATATGAAGCAGAATCAGCTGCAGTCGACAATGTGCCTTGATACAGAATAGAAGGAACGACTATACGCTACAGTGTACAACAAAAATTACAAGTGGTAGAAATAAGCAATCAGAATCCACACCTGCAGCATACGAAAATATAACTGAGTGTTCGTTTGAGAGGAGGTTAAATTCAGAAGGGTAACACGAAAAATCATAGCAACAGATAAATTTTCTTATGAAATGGAATTTGCAATATCTTGCATTAGACAGAAATAAAACATGCATTTCGGGTGGGGGCGCTATCCTAGATATTAAACCTAATCTTATTCTACCCTTACAAACTACTATTTACCTTTTATGCTAGTTGTTTACATTATTTACACACTATTGCACTTATAATCCAAACTTACATACCAGCACTTACGGACTTACAATCTAAAGTACATTAGACGCTATTTATTTACAAAATGTACACACCCTTTTACTTACAATCTAAACTTACAGACTGAAACTGAGGTTTTTATAGTTTGCCAGGGCCAGCCTCACGGCGGGTTCGACTTCCGAACCACAGACACATACATCGCCGACAGCGTTGGTGTCGTCCGTGGTGGCGGCGGCCGTAGCAGTCGTATTGAGAAGCGAGGCCATTAGCGCAGTCCACGCCCTCAGCGGCTGCGCGGAAATAATAAAACGTTATGGCGGCATTAGGCGCCAGGAGACATGTCGTTGGCGGCGAGAGCCGGAGAGCGCCGCCGCAGCCAAATTAGTTGTTTCGTTGGGATTCGCTCAACGGCTCGCCCTTTCTTTCCACGAAACATACCCTCACTACTGACATCATCCCATGAGCACGATGCGTGATACACATCTCTTGAACAATAAAATGGATGCCATGATACTCCGCACGGTATTAACGTCAAATTAATTAGGTTTGTTGTACCCTGTTTAGTTGTCAAAACTACGGTACGCATAACATGTCATTTTTGGTAAACGGTTCGTCTCTAGATAAAACACATTTTTGGGACAAATATCATAATGTATTGATCCATAAATTCACAAATTTTTAGCCGTTAGATACAATACAATCTTTATTACGAACATTGAATGACAAGTATATTATTTCTTTGTAAAAAAGCGTGCAATAATGAATAAATTATAATGGATCATTTAAAACTGATATACCACGTTCTGAGGTAAAACCAAACTTTACACATCCAGGAAACAACCATGAGACTAAAATAAAACATTAAATAAACCCTCGAACTTTATTACGGCTACAACTCTAACCACTGGCCTAGACTCGGATAAACATTTCTCACAGCACCACAATTTTCATTCTAAACATTAACCAAGTCACCCAAAAAACCCGCTGGTGGTTTATTGGTGCAGCGCTGGTACTTCGCAGCCATTTCAATTATAGGCCTTGTTCCAGGACAGAACACACCGCTAACGCAGGGTCAAAGGTGCACAGTTCGCCGCGGGGTACAACAGCGCCGACATTAATGGAGTGGTGCGCGCGACCGCGCAGGGCGCAGCGGGAGCAGTTTAGAGCGCGGGCTCGTGCACACCGACGCAGCTCACCTCCGCCGCGCCGGCTTGGGACCGCTCCGTCCCGCCCCGCACCCCCGCCACGGCCGCCCACCCCAAGCGTCCCGCCACGCGCTCCCCGCCACGCGCTCCCCGCCACGCGCCTCCCGCCACGCGCTCCCCGCCACGCGCTCCCCGCCACGCGCTCCCCGCCACGCGCTCCCCGCCACGCGCTCCCGCCCCGCGCTCCCGCCACGCGCTCCCGCCACGCGCTCCCGCCACGCGCTCCCCGCCACGCGCTCCCGCCACGCGCTCCCGCCACGCGCTTCCCGCCACGCGCTCCCGCCACGCGCTCCCGCCACGCGCTCCCGCCACGCGCTCCCGCCACGCGCTCCCGCCACGCGCTCCCACCACGCGCTCCCAGCCACGCGCTCCCAGCCACGCGCTCCCAGCCACGCGCTCCCAGCCACGCGCTCCCAGCCACCCCGCCACGCGCTCCCCGCCACGCGCTCCCCGCCACGCGCTCCCCGCCACGCGCTCCCCGCCACGCGCTCCCCGCCACGCGCTCCCCGCCACGCGCTCCCTGCCACGCGCTCCCTGCCACGCTCCCCGCCATGCCACACCCCGCAATGTTACGCCACGCCCATCCACGCCATACCCCGTCCCGTCCCGCTTTACTCTCGCCCGCCCGGCGTGGCGCGGTGCACCACACGCGAAAAACACGACGCTAATTTAAGCGTCGGTTCACACGAACGATTAAATGACACCTTTTTTATTTTGACATTTTGTTCTTATAAAACATTCACAGCATCTAAGCACACACTATTTCTTCACATCCACTTTACCACATTATGAACTTATTTACTCAGTTATGAAGACTATTAAAATTATTAAATTCTCTTTTCCTCGCGGGTTCTCATAACACGGAATGTGTTTATATTAATTCATCATTTAAGAAAACTCTTCGTTGCTAACCATTTCCCTGATTACAACTTTAGAATCTTCTTCTGACAATCTTACCAACATTTAAAGAACGTTTTCTCCAACACGTGGATGAAATTACCATCTTTGTCGAAATAGTATTAATTCCCTTTCTTTATCACATTCTCACTCTGGTGTACCAATCTTTATCACAACGCCCTCCCACACGCGTCAACTTCTTCTCGCAATGCCCTCGGGCGCCTGGACTGCCGAGCAAGATCACCCTCATTAAGGAATCGTTAAACACCGGGCAACGAGACAAATTAATCGTCCTACGGCGCCATACCCCCGCATTACCCAGCAATTATTTTCGCCTGTTTTATAACAGGCTCGCCGAGGAGCGATTCGTCTCACTGGTTCGCGAGACATTCAGCGCGACAGCAAAGACGAACGTGGTCCCGATAAGGTCGTTAATGGCAACAACGTCACCGAACTGCCAGGTTAATTAATGCGACACGAAAGCACAAATTTCCTGCCATCCGCTCAAGTGAGAATGCGTTCATATCTTATTTTAATGGCAACGCCCGCATAAAACTAAATGAACTTACTTTTGTAATGGAATAATTAAACGAATTGAATTTGTAATAGAATTATATTAATATTCAAATATATTTCATCTGTAATACTTCATTTTTTGCAAAAAAGTTCGCACACGTTCGACGCATTATTAAAATTGACATAAAATTCCAACCGTTACTAAAAAAGTTTCAAACAGAAAATTAACGAGAACCTAGTTCTCATGCATGGAAAGAGTTCGAGTGAAGTCCTGATTACAAAATGGAACACTCGATTCCGAGTCAAGAGTTTCATTTCTTCGGTGTATAAAACTTCTGGGTGAAACTCTATACACTTCGCTGATTTAATGGTATTTGCAAATTTGCTTCGCATTACGTGGAGCCTACGAGGCGTGCGTGTATGCGGACGAGATTACGCCGAGCAGAGGGGAGGGACGCAGCTTACGAGCTTGGCTTGCCCCCCCCCCTGCCCCTCTGCCATCCCTGAACGCGTCTCTCAGGCAGTGCAGATTTTCGACACCAGGAGCGCAAGTGAGCACGAGCTTTTGCCGTTGGTCTCCGTGACCTGCGTTCAACGTAGTAGAGACATTCTTTTCATCATTTTTACTACATTTTGCGTTCAATATTATTCGGTTCGGTGTTTCTCCCTATAATGTTTCTCCAACTTTTTTTCTTTCCGCTATCCTTTGATCGTCAATTATTGTCCTGATCGAAGTTTCGAAGCACATACTCTCGTTCTCTGTATTGCCCAAGTACTGTTTCAATTGTTTTTCTCTTGTTTGACGTACATTATTTTGTAAACGATTTCAAATGTTAGATTGATTTTACGAGAAAAACCGTGCCTAAGTGCCACCGTGGTGACGGGCCATCAGTGACCTTGGGATGCAGCTCTGTAAAAACTGCAGCATAGATATTCTCAACGGATGGTCTTCAGTCGCCAGAATTGCTGCCGATAAAACACCTTTAACCCCCTTGACTTTCTGATTGATTATTTCGTGTTTCCTGGCCTATCAACTGCTATGATCATTATTCCCGTGAGTGTATTATATGTTGTTTTACGGTTCTTTCCCCAGATGGATTACGATCGATTGATTGATTGGTAGTGATTCCGAGCGCGTCAACTAGAGGGGATTTTCCTAACCAGGTATCTCTACAGGCACCGCCTCAGCCGGGATAAGTTCTAAGTCCTCCACCGATCTCCCGGCATGGGTGGTAGTGTATTGCATGTTGGTGTAAGTGTGTGTTGATGAAAGGGGCGATCATGTCATCCTGCCAAAATCCTGCCATCGGGTCTGGAACCCTAGCCCCCCCCCCATTCAAAGGCACTCCATTGACATCAGTTGATTCCCTGAGCGACCTATGTCGGTGTAACCAGCTTTGATACCGTCATCACCCTCCTTGGAGGGATTGAGACCTCCAGGTCACATATAGAAGTCCTGCCAGAGAATTAGAAACTCCCGAGTGCCAGTTTTGCGATGTTACAACGTTAGTGCCAATGTTGCCGCAGTGAGAACACGGGTTTGAGCCCCTACCCGCAACCCCACCACTGGTCTGAACAATTTGGGTGGCGCCCGTTGGGCTCTGGCTTTGACGTAGCAGTGTGCGATACTCATGGATAATTGAGAAAAGATTCGTCAGAGCGCGCCACATGAGAGTGACGTATAATGACTTCGGTTCAGTCCGGTTAGCTGGTGGCATCGATCTCGCGAGGCGACCCTACCCAGATTCTGAGTGGACGTTCTCAAAGAGCCTTGCATTTCGACGTGTCAGGATAACAAGACAATGATGTAATCAACAGGAACCCGTGGAGGGTGACAATGAAAGTCAAATACGCAAAGGTACGTGCTCTGGAAACCTGACTCCTCCCAATAAATTTAAAGAAGCAGCTGTATAGTAATCCGCGGAGTAGTAATTCTCTCTTCGGCAATTCGCCTTTGTTTCGTGCATGTCACCTCGTAATGCAAATGTTTCAACATTTACAGGGTGAATGAGTGAAATTGACGAAACATTCAATTAGAAACACGTATCCATACAAGTCAATAATCATTTTCACCAAAATCAAAAAGGAAATAATATACTATTAAATTCCGTTATTGCTTCACTCTCACTTTCTACACTTACATCATTTCTTCCCCCCCCTCGAGAGTGAGGTCTTCCGCGCCCTATTATATCCCTATTTACCGCGTTCTCTTGTTCTGCCCAACCTCGCCCACAGGCTTCTCTCAGGAATCTCTTGGCTGCTTCCAGGGCCGGAACATAAAAGCAAACACCAGCGCTAACCTCATTCGTGAGCCGAGCTCCCGTGCGACTGGGGCGCTTCCCAGCGTCATCTGCGCGCCTCGTGCTCCCTGGCGTCCACTGAAACCAAAACAGCTCTCGCGGTCCAACTTCGTAGCCATACCTGTATGAGGAATCGTCACTCGTGAAGTTCTCAAAACAAACTACCGATCGGTTGGATTAAAATATTGGAAAATCCGAATAAACACAGCGGTTTACGAAACTTATTACACGAATAAAAATAAATTTGAAAACAATGTTTTAAACATTTTTTGAAAAACTTTCTAATTAAAAATAAAACGCTCTTTCGAATTAAAAATATTTAAGGATATTTAATGAATTAAAAAATGTCAAAAGAGCAAATGCGATCACGCAGAGAATAATTCAAGACAGAGCAAATTACGAAACACTGAAAAAGGTCGAATAACTTAATTTTTGTAATAAAAGTTTACTTCTAAAAAACTATCTAATTTTAATTATACGAATTTGCATATTTCAAAACAAGTTTTAAGGCACTTAATTATCCCACTCTATTCTAATAATCAAATTGGAGACTTCAATATTTTTTTAATATAACTTTTAGAATAATAAAACCTATATTTATTTTTAAATTTTAATTCAATATAATTATATATTCTATCAAATTAATATTAATTACTCTTTACTTACAGACTATGCGGAACAATAGAGATGCGGTAGTTATCATCATTAAAGACCATTTGTGCAGATATTTCTTGAATATTGCCTTCCGCGCCCCAAAACTGCATTATTTCATTTAGGAAATAGCAACACATAATAAAAGAAATAAATCTATTTATGAAGAGTAATGCTGACTTAGTTTTTCAAAAATAAAATTAAATGACACTGAAAACCCAATGTACATTTAACTAATTCGCTTTTCAAAGCTTTATATTTTAGCAGCTGTGGTTCTCGTTTCAACGTTTTCTGGTTACAAATTTTAAATTAGCTAGCCGCTAAATAATTCAGAGTGCAACTTGATGAACTTTAGGGACACGCTGTAAACTGCAACAGTTGGCCATGAACGAAACAAAGTTAACTATTTATAACTATGTAATTGAGTAAATACCATTATTTTAAAACTTGTGCATATTTGACACTTTGCAACTTCACTAACGAGCAGCTCAAAGCAGAGCTGTAAATCTGACGTTAATGCAGGTTTTATGCACCCTAAAACTATATAGTAAAGGTACGATTATATGACCACAAATTCTACTAGACTTTTCAAGGAGAATGTATAAGGGAATATCATGAATAATAAAGAAATAATGACGAATAATCCAGCGATTTTTTAAATTACAAAATATTAGTAAAGTTTTTTAAAAGTAAAAATGATTGTTATTAAAAATCGACATATTATCGTAATATCGACATATTCCAGCCGCGTGGTAGTAAACAAACATCTTGAAAAAAAGCGTGCCTAAATTTGTAAAGCTATGTAAAGAAACAAGGCAATGCGGTAGGTGTTACCGGGGAGTAGTACAGTTTATTTTCACCGATGTGACATACGAGCTAGAGGGAACATGAGGGGAACTCTAAACCTAAGGTTGAATAAAGTCTGTGAGTCACAAACGTAGAGCACAAATAAGAAAAAAATAAGGAAGCAGTGGCACTCCAATCTTTCTTTCTAACTCCAGCGCCATCACATTCATTAAAATAAATTATGCATCAAAGCACAATACGAGCACGTACTCCCAGCTGAAGGAAAGGCGTCGACGAAAATAAAAAAAAGCAGCAGACGTCTTCACTTTTGCAACTGAAGTACAAAGACGCGATACGAGGTAACACTATTTCTGCAACAGTTGGGGTGCAGAGGGTGCGTTTTAGCGCGTAACTCCCTCCAAAATGCGCCACGCAAATTTTTGCTTCCTAGGCAAGCAGCAGCGGAGGCGGAGGCAGCGCCTCAGGCGAAAGCGGCAAAGAGCCAAAACGCGCATCCATTTCTTTTGAGTGCGCCGCGGTTTACCTTTTCATAATGTATGCGGCTACAGAAAAAGCTTTTATTCCGCGTAATGTGATTTTTTTTTTCCTTTGAGGCCCTTCCTTTGGCTTTGACCCGTCAGGCACTTCGGCGCATACGCGTGCACTTACGCATAGCAGAGGCTGTCATCGCGGCGCTGCCGGCGGCGTCTCGGAGAACCACGCGGCGCGGCGAGAGCGGATGTGAGCGCATCGGCGGCGCTGACGGTTCCGGAAGCGCTGACGGCGCTGACGGTTCCGGAAGCGTTGGGAGACGAAGCTTGGGACGCATTCCCGAAACTATGGGGACTCTCACGGCTTAGAAATAGTCAGAGGCGTCTCGGTCGTCGCACAGCGGCGGTAGGAGGAACGACGCAGCGCCGGAACTACGTTGCACATGACCATAGTGCTCACGAAACTAAGGCGAAAAAGGAAAAAAAAAGGAGAGGAGCTTATACATCAAAATTATGAATACTTGAAATGAATAGTATCTTGATCCCTATCTCAATCGTTACCCCTACCTCAATCGCTACCCCTACCTCAATCGCTACCCCTACCTCAATCGCTACCCCTACCTCAATCGCTACCCCTACCTCAATCGCTTAAGACGTACGCCGGAATGGTCCTTTGTTTTGCACTCTCAATCATAAATTTACAGCATGTCCCACACATAATCTCTCCCATTTCTTCTTACTCGTTTGAATTTCTCCTTCATTTTCATTTATGTATACCTTATGATCATTTATCCCTTCTCCTCCACTTCTACGTATTGATAATGTTTGATCCTAAGCCGCCGTCCTCATTGACGTTTTCTTCAATCGTTTAAAGCGTATGCTGGGAAGGTTCATAGTATTGCAATCCCAGACGTAAATGTGCAGCTTGCCCGCCTTAAATGTTACTACTCCGTATTAATGGATATTCTCGTGGTTAAGAGGATGAACAGGTCCTAAGGCCAAAACCTACCCACTAATAAAGACATTATTATTATTATTATTATTATTATTATTATTATTATTATTATTATTATTATTATTATTATTATTATTGTAGAAAGATGGATCTTTTTCAAACTATTGGACCAAATAGGATCAATCAATACAGAAATCAGGAATTATGATGTAAAATTTTGATTTTGATCACGAAAAGATAACTTTTAAAAGACAAATTGCAGAAATGATATATATTATGTTAAATGATTCTATGAACACTAAAAATGACATATTGAATCTACATCAAATTTATAAATCATTAATAGTAAACAGATATTCATAATTGCTTTTTGCCGCTGTTCACTCATAATTTTGCACATCCATTCCTTGATGTATTTCATTTGTGCTGCATACATATGAATGTTTTAGCCACCAAATTAGACGCCAACTTCGGCACATTATAGAAATACTTTACATGAAAATGTTGTTAAATGTTAATATATCTCTAATATGTATGTTTAAATTCCTTTGTTTTTATACTACTAAAAGTTATGTTTATTGCCAACCTTTCGAATGCTTACTTATCAAATGCTTTTGAAAAGGCACATGCCAAATGTGGAAAAAATTGATTTATATTCCCATTTGGGAATCCACCATCACTGAGGCATTGATCACACATTAATTTTGATGGCAATAATTGCCGTTTCTAAAATTGTTGAAGGGACAAGGGATTCCTTTAGGGGGGAGCGCCTTTATGGGGAGGATGTTGGCTACGGTCTTCCATACATTCTTTTTCATCATATTCTTCATTAATTACTACTTTTGCTATTTTCTATAATTGAACATTTATTCATGAAGAAAACATAATCTAAAGAGACACTGTTACAATCATCTGCATGATCTGCAGTCTTACATGATTATTGCATCATTCGAACTTAATATCTAATTTTGATCCTATTACTGGATTACTCCAACCAATTACTACATGAACCTGTTGCTGATCAGCTTTGTAATCATGATTACACCCGTTATAAATATTATATGTGCATCGCATTTGCTTATACCCCTACCTACATATTGATTCATTATTACTACGTCCTAATCCATTGCTACATTTCCTGGCCAATGTGACTGTATTAACTTCACTGAAGTTACATGATTGTTAACCGTTTGTCTACTCAGCCTGGATTCCCGTCCTCTTGATGCAGGAACACAGCTGCGGTTGTGCGCGACCTTCACGACAAAACGTAGCGTGGGGCCTCCCCTCTCGCGTTGCCACTAGCTGGTCTCCGAGGTCGTCATTCCGATCCCGGGGTTTCGTTGTACGATCACGCGTTTTTCGACGTTCGCGTGTAAGTTCAGCCTTCTTACGATAACGCGTTGTATTAACATCGTCCGTTTATCGCTCTGTCTTTGGCTGATGGCCCACACGCATTCACTCGCCACGTGTCTTCGTTCGCACTCGACTGTGCATCATTCGTCAACGTTTATGTCACAGTTCTTTCGTTTAATTTTATTATTCACTGTCTCTACTTATCATTCGCTTCATAACCAACACTACTTCCCACTTAGATTTTACGATGTTAGCCGATTACATGTCCACTATTCATCTACGTCACCTTTCCCTTGCACGCCATTTGCACACCCTGCCTCTACTGCCGTTTTTGTGCCGCCTCGCGTCCCTCTCGCGTCGCGCGACTCGTTCCTCTGACTCGTTCGTGACTCTCCCGTCCGTTGCGCGCCAGATTCAAATAGGCCTCTTTTCTTTTATTGACTGGTGGTATGACTATTAGGTCATAATATCTTATATGAATTATACATCATAATTCCTAATTTCTGTATTGATTGATCCTATTTGGTCCAATAGTTTAAAAAAGATCCATCTTTCTACTATATAAAACAGGATCAACAGTTTGTTCAACCATTCTTATATTATTATTATTATTATTATTATTATTATTATTTATTTATTTATTTATTTATTTATTCATAGCTTTTTGGTATATGTTTGAGGAGTCATACAGATATTTCTATCAAAGCATGATTTCCGTAGTACATTACTTTTAACAAAAATATATTTATTTTAAAAAATCGAATATTTTTCCGGGCTGTGCCTACATTGTTTTATTTCTACAAATATAAATTTAAACACTTAGTTTATAAATTAAAAAGTAAATAATTCTTTAACACAAATTTATTTCGGAATCCATAAATCTTCTGACTAAGAACACGTGCTCAGGATTACAGATTTCTGTAGATTCGTTCGTCTCGATCCCCAGTTTTTTCAGAGTGCTTCAGGACGGTAGGTATCACACCTGTTGCTGAGAGGACGATCGGTACAATCTCCACCTCCAATACATGACACTGCTCCTTTATAACTTGTGTAAGTTCCCTGTACTTTTGAGTTTTCTTTTTGTGTGTTGTGTCGAGGTTGCTGGTATCTACAACTACTATGTCTATCAGCCATACTTTTCTTTTAGATTTATCCCAGAGTATTACATCCGGCCTGTTATGACGAACTGTTTTGTCGGTCAATACGCTTCGATCCCAGTATAATTTATAGATGTTATTCTCGATGACATTTTTTGGATGGTACTTGTAGTAGGGTGTATCAAATTCACTAGTAGTTCCACATTTCCTTGCAAGTTTGGCATGGATGATTCGTGCTACCATATCGTGCCTCTGTTTATAATCCGTTGGGGCCAGCATACTGCAACCCGAAGTAATGTGCTGGATCGTTTCTTGGCCTACATCACAAGCCCGGCAGATATCAGAAGGAACTTCGGGGTCTTTAATAATGTGCTTGAGATAATTTCGTGTTGCAATTACCTAGTCCTGGATTGCTATCAAGAATCCTTCAGTCTCGGGGTAGAGATATCCTATTTTAAGCCACTTGTACGACAAGCAGGCGTCGACATTTGATTGGCTATTTCTGTAGGATATCTACCATGGAGAGCTTTTTGTTTCCATTGTTCTAAGAGCTCGGCTTGTGTTGGTTGTTCGTGTAATACATTTTTTTGTTTAAGGTTCAGTGGTGTATAGTTCTCGTCTACTTGCTGTATCACTCTGTATAGCTGAGATGACAAGGCTTTCTCATTGAAATACTCTCTCATGTCCGTTATCAGTTTTGCATGGAGATTACCAATATTTAAGATGCACCTACCCCCTAATTTCCTTGGTAGTGTTATGATTTGGATAGTGCTTTTTGGATGGTGATATTTGAAACAAGTCATTTGGACCCTGATAATCATCTCCAGTGAGTCCAAATCAGTTCTGGTCCATTTTATAATGCCTAATGAGTAAGTAATCACAGGAATGGAATATGTATTAATTGCTGTTGTAAGATTACGAGAGTTGAGGGAGGTCTTGATTATGGTATTCAATCTGTTGGTAAACTCTGTTTTTAACTTCCCTTTTATCTGACTGTATATAATCATTTTATTTTTCTGTAACCCCAGATACCAACTCATTCATTCCCAATGCAGTGATACTCTTTTATCTCATGTATGCCAGATGAGTGATCACACACTTCTCTTGACCTTTCAGTTCAAATCCCTGTTTGGTGTTGTCCAATAAATATGACAGGGGGTTAATGGCCAGACAGAACCAAAACGGACTGAGGCTATCTCCTTGAAATATTCCCCGCTTAATCTTCAAAATATTTGAGACTCTCTCGTTCCCAGAATGCATGTGTATTCTCGTACACCTGTGGTTCATTACAGACTTGAGTAATTCCACAATCATAGGGTTTATACCATATATTCTAAGGACATGGATGAGCCAATCGTGAGGGGCCATGTCGAATGCTTTTTTATAATCAATAATACAGGTTACGCTTTTTTCCGCATGCCTGAGACATGATAACACTGTCTATTATTAACTGTTCTCTACTTCCCAATGAGCCCTTGCAGCTGCCTTCGATATGATGTTATTTTGTGTACAATGTTGTTCGATGATCGTATGTATACATCCAGTCATGATCTTGTATAATGCATTAAGGCATGTGATTGGTCGGTAATTCCCTGGATGTGATGTGTCATTTGTTTTTGGTTTTAAATATATAACACCTTCACTCAAGATGCCTGCAGTTTCTTCCGGATTTTTCAGGTAATGATTCACAAGTGTCAAGATCTTTTCATGGAGTCATGTGAATCTCTTGAACCAAATGTTATGAAGTCCATCGGGACCAGGGCATTTCCAGTTAGCCAGCTTACGAATAGTAGCCCGTAAGATATTCATCGAAATTTCACTGGTTTCCATGTGTCTGATACTACCAGTAGGGTTCGTAACATCCATTCATCCTTGATGTGTTGTCTTGAAAGTGGCCTTCTGTTGACCATATTCTCCCCCAGAATTCTTCTACAGCTGACTTCCCTTGCAGCTCAAAGCTTTGAATTTCTCCGTTCAATTTCATATAAAACACTTTTTGGTTTCTATTGAAAGTTTAGTTATCATTTTTCCGCTTTAAACTCTTATTATTGCGTCTCGATCTTTGGCTGTAAAGGCTAAGTTTTTGTTTCAAAATAACTATATATTCTAGGATGTACTCATTTTCAGGATTGTACGCTGAGTGTTTGTGATGCATTCTCATAATTTTTGATGCTTTTCTCTTCATCTTTTTGCTTTTATTTCCCCTCAGATAGGCTTCCAGAACCGCTATATCTGATCTGAGCCGCTGTATTCTCCTCTCCAGCGTTATCTTCCAGGGTGGTTCATGAAGTTGTCGGTGCCCTTGTTCTCGTCTTTCAATAATTTTCCCACCATTTGGCTTTACAATTGCCATTGCCATGCAATAAATGGTTGAATCAATTTGGCCGTGTGTTATATTCTTTACTTGTTCCAATTCAGTGGGGAGTATATTTTCATTTGCCAATTTTATCAATTGTGCCAATTTCTTGGAACTGTGTTGTCTTGGTATTCTTGGTCTTGTTTGATATGCAAATCCCCAGTATTCTGCTTTTGTTGTTTATTGTTTGTTGCTTATTGCTGGCGGATTTGTTCAAGCAGTGGAAGTTCAATATAATCTTCAGAGTGTTGGTGTTCATTTGGGCAAGTATCTACTTGCTGGATTATCGCGTCCGGTTCAGATATTTGAGGCATTAATTCTACAATGGACTCTATTGTTTCTTCCCGCCCTTCATTACGTCGCATCTCTGACTGGACTTCAGCTTTAATTTCCTCTCTCCTGATACGCGATACGTACTTTTCAGACTTGTAAATTAATGCTCTTCGGTCTGCTACATTCTGTTCTGTAATTTGAGTTAAGTGTGGGTAGAGTTCCATAAAACGTTTATATAATTCCCGCCGGTAACCTAAATAGACTGTTTCGCAACGGGTAGTGCGCTGGAATATCCTTACAATATTTTCATTCATGTCAGTAGTCCAATGTAATCTCCGTCGTGGCAGGCCTCTCTGAGTGGTCCCGAGTGATGTCCAGGAAACACTGTTGGCAGGTGCAGCTGATTGTATTTGGGTGCTGCGGTCATCGACTGTAGTAGCTTCGGGTGACCCGGTGTGTGCCCGCCTGTTCAACAACACACCACTAGCGGCTTGCAAACCGTCACAACCAGCACTAAGCTCCGGACGTGCCCTGGCGCTCCCCAGGCAGCAGCTTATTTTCCGAGACCTTTCGACTGTTAATTCGACTCTCCATACAGTTATGGGTTGCCATTGCCCTGTTTGCTGTTACCTATTGAAACGCACCGCGTTTCTGAACATAGACGCGGGTGCCAACTTGGTTTAAACAGCGCGGCAGAGACGGCCGTCCGGGCGGACTCGGCCGAGCAAGAGAGTGCCCCGTGGTAAGCGAGACGAAACGAACGCGAAGTACGAGACTTCGACAGTTGAGGAGGGGATCGTGAGAAACGGCAGCAGTCGGAAGGTGGAGTCGGTGTGGAAGAGGTAACGGACGGTCGTGCGGAAAAGCTAATGATGGCGGCGATGAAATATAGTTGAGAGGAATCCGATGACATCGAGCAGAAATCGAAACGTAGGACAATGAGAAACAGTGAGAACTATTAATTGATCTCGAGTTAAGTGATATACAGTAAAGATTAAACGGCGTGAGGCGAGGAAAGTGATGAGTGTATAGACACGTGTGCGACAAAGGCAGCGTGAGTGAAACGAACCTAGTGATACAGCATCGGCGGGCTTAACAAACGAATTTGGAAGAATTGGAGGAGGACTGCTGCTGATCTGGCGGCGAGTGGACATCGCCGTGCCCGGCGAAGCACGACTGCGGCGTGGGATTTGCATCGGCGGCCGGGTAGAGGCGGCGGGGGCAAGTGCCGTGGCCACGTGGCGGGCGAGACGGCCCCGGCTCGTCACATCGAGCCGGCGCATCCGGAATTGGTGAGCTCGAAGGAATTCCAGACGCAGCAAAACCAGTAAGACTGTTACTAGAAGGAACTCATTATTAGGCGGTAAAAGAATCCAGTGATTTGGAAAAGGGGGTAGACGATTGTGAGAGGGGGTATTAGCTGAGGGAATTTGCCATGTAATGATAAATAATCTAATTTGACGTGAAGAATAGAAAGAGTGTTTGGAAGAGTGCACATTGTCTGTAACTAGATTAAGTATTGAAACAACGGGGTGATTGTAAATCAATGCATGCAAAGGGAGCTCCCACTTACAGTATGAAGTGTAAAGTTAAAGCAGAAACAAAGTGTTCATTAGCAATATTTACGTAGTTAGTAAGAAAATTGTTCATGTTTGTCAGTATCGTGAGAAAGTTATCAATGCTAACCATTATTTTGTTTACCTTCTACACATCCAATGGAACGATGTTTTTGTAGTATCTATTATCTTCCCTGGGAATAAAGCATTCTGTGTTTTTTACATTAAAAGTAATTGTTTCATTGTTGGTGCATGCACTCAGAGCCCATTCGCAAGAAAGAATACCTGACCCCTTTTACAAATTTACTGTAGAACAGGACCGAATCGCCGGTCCGTCACACTATAAATTAGTAACGTTGCCCGTCCCCCACGTGGCATAGATTTATTCGCTCGGACGTAGGGCTGGTCTTCGGGGGACTTATTATCATCATCACCATATTGGAAAATTGGTAAAAAATACACCAATAAATAAAAGCATATACGAATATTTTACGGAAAAAAATTGCAAGACTGTTAAAACTTCATGAATTGGAGAAATCACACGAAAGGAGATGTAGAATAATGAAAATTAAATATACAAAAACTCTGAGAAAGGTTTGAAGCTAACAAGACGCGGAACAGTAGGCATCGGCAAAAGAGAAAGATCGCAGAAAGGACAACAAAGCCATAGTGAAGAGGAGCGCCAGGAAATTCAGTGCGGAGCGTGGGGAGCCGAGCGACGCGAGGCGGCGCAGCGCCTGTGGAGGCGCGGCGCGGTGCGGCACGCTGCTCCCGTAATGCGGCGCCATCAATAGGCGGATGCGATACGCGCGCATCCGGCAGCGCAGTCTGCCACGCCGCCGCCTCCATCCCCTGCAGCCCGTCTCCCACTCTCTGGCGTTCTCCGCTACCTCCTCCCCCCCCCCCCACCCTCCCCCCCCCCCTACCTCTCCTCCCTTACCATCTGCCTCCATACCGCACCATCCTCTACCACCCTGCTATTCCTGTCAACCCCTGTTACTGCTACTAATCCCTGCTTCTCCTGCCTCCTCCCCCTGCCATCCCGTCTCTCACCTACCACCCCTATCTCCCCCCCCTCCACCATCTGCGGACCTCTACCGACCCCCCCCCCACCCTGCCATTGCCTGACATTACCTGCCATTCGCTACCATCCACCTCCATACCCTAGCACCCTCTAACACCCCTTACCCACCTGCCATAGCCACTGCCCCTGTGCCACCTTTTCCCAACCCCTGCCCCCTGTACCCCTCTATTCCTCCCCCCCCTGCTCTCCTGCCATCTCCCTCTGCCAAACCTATCTCACTTATCTTCTTCTCTCCCTCCCTGCCACTATTTGCAGCACCACGGACTTCTCTGCCACCTCTAGCGCCGGCACTTGTTCCCTCTTCCGCCAATCATACCAGCTGTACCATTGTGTTTGCGTAAACATTATCCCGATTACACCGCCGCTACCTCGGCATCACATCTACTGCCTCCGACTTCACCAAACTGATTTTCCCTTCACATTCGTCGCACTTACTGTGTTTCTTCTCCTTGTCCAATGTCTACTCTCGCCCTTTTTCTCACTGCCATTCGCCCGTTCTGGTTTTTCTTCCTCGCCCCCACTCTCACATCCGACCCAACATTCACCGCCACGCCGGGTTCACTTTTCTCATCGTGATTTCTCTCCAAATATAGCTGTTTCTGCAAACTACATAAACAGAGCATCTTCTTTTATTATAATCATTTTATTTTTTTGGTAGAAATCTTAACATCGCTGAAGTTGCCACTAAACGCACCATTGATTTCGACGGCGCTGTTCCCATTGCCAGTACCACCACCATCGTCTGCTGTTAAGTGCTTTGCTTGCCGTCCCAGAGTCGTAGAAGGCACTCCTGGCATCGAGCCAGAGGCGTCGGTACGTGTCACTACTCCTATTCTATATTCCATTCCTTGCTATATCCGCCTCATACGTTTTAGCGCAGTCACTTACGGCAATCTGAAAAGGCTTCTTCGGAATAGACTATGCAAAAAGTGCCCGATTTCTTCAGAGATAATTTTATTTTTGAAATGGAATTCTTTTGTCACTGGTATTAAAAGTACGATGAAAACCATTGTTGTCAACAAAAAACCTAATTGTATATCAAACTTCACGATGTGGACTTTAAGTTCAAGCACTTTTTCGAATAAATTCTTAACAAGATGTATTTAATTTAATTAAATAGTTAAGCATTTAATGTAGTTAATTAATTAATGTTATCCAATGACGAAAGGAGATCGTAACTGCAGATACTTTGGAAGCACTGGAAATTAAAAACAAAACAAATGACAGGCATTTAGAAGGAAATTAATACCAAATTTCATATTCTCTTTCAACATAAAAGGTATTGGTTAAAAACGTCCCAAAATTGAGTCATTTCTTCTTTTAAAAACTACTAACGCCAAGCGACCAGTTTTTGATTTTGATAGCTAATGTTGTTTGTTTTTCTTTGTGATATTGTAATGGATGTCGGGTATTAATTAATCGTCATATTTGCTCCCAAAAACGTTCTAGTAATAATAAAGTACCAATGACGCAACCCAAAAATATAAATAAAAGCGACCAATAAGAAGGGAATGTGTACATCGAAAGTGAACGAGGTGGGCAACTGATTAACATTATGACGCAAGTGAGCAATCAATATGGTCACAAATGCAAATTGGTGTGATACTAATTTGAAAAAAGTTTAGAAAAGAAATGATCGTTTCAAACTGCCTCACAGACAGAAAAACAGCTGCGAGTGAAAGAGAAGTAGAGTATGTCACAACGAATTGATAACGACAGACAATAAGGAGGGGTAAATGATCAACACAATGATCAACATCATTCGTACCTCCCTCATACACTGCTGTAATTTCGAGCACTAAAGATGAATTCATTGTACGTAAACTTCTCTTTATCACTCATTTTCATTCTCGTTTTCTAATGTGCAAATTCAGTCATTGTTAATTTTTCTAAACTTAGACCTCGAATTTTTCCGACAGCTGTGCCTGAACCGAGTTTAATCTATACTACCTTATGATATTCACCAATGCCATATTAGACTGGTAGCTAGAAAACCATTACTATTGTTTTCATGACTTCTAATATAATGTGAATGAAAGCAAAATGAAAGAGACAACTATATCAGTAATTTTAAAATGGAAATAATTCCACTTTCTTTGTAAAAAGAGTTCAAATATACATTTTCTTTCGAATTCTTCAAGCTTTACATCAGTGTAAATGAAATCTGCCCAGCCAACAGAACGAAGCAAAGCGTCACACGTAAGAACACGGACTCGCGGAAATACACGGTGCACGCCGGCATAGTGAGCGCCGGCGAAGAAGGCGACGGAGAAGGAGGCGGCGAAGGCTACGGAGAAGGCGGCTGAGAAGGCGGCGGCGGGAGGCGGCGGAAGGCGGCGGAGAGGGCGGAGAAGGCGGCGGAGAAGGCGGCGGAGAAGGCGGCGGAGAAGGCGGCGGAGAAGGCGGCGGAGAAGGCGGCGGAGAAGGCGGCGGAGAGGCAGCGGAGACGGCGGCGGAGAAGGCAGCGGAGACAGCGGCGGAGAAAGGCAGCAGGAAGGCAGCGGAGAAACGGCGCGGAGACAGGCGGCGGAAGGCAGCGGAGACAGCGAGCGAGACAGGCGACAGAGACAAGGCGGCGGAAGAACGGCGAGACAGCAGCAGAGACGGCGGCGGAAGGCAGCGAGACGGCGGCGGAGAAGGCAGCAGAACGGCGGCGGAGAAGGCGGCAGAGACGGCGGCAGGAGACAGCGACGGAGACGGCGACAGAGACAGTGGCGGAGATGGCGGCGGAGACGGCGGCAGGAGACAGCGACAGGAGACGGCGGCGGAGAAGGCGGCGGAGAAGGCGGTGGAGAAGGCGGCGGAGAAGGCGGCGGAGACGGCAGCGGAGAAGGCAGCGGAGACGGCGCGGACACGGCGACGAAGACGCAGCGGAGACAGGTGGCAAAGAAGGCAGGAGACGGCGGCGGAGACAGTGGCGAGACGGTGGCGGGAAGGCGCGGAGACGGCGGCGGAGAAGGCAGCGGAGACGGCGGCGAGACGGCGACGAAGACGGCGCGAGACGGTGGCAAGAAGGCGGCGGAGACGGCGGCGGAGAAGCGGCGGAGAAGGCGGCGGAGAAGGTGGCGGAGAAGTTGGCGGAGAAGGCGGCGGAGACGGCGGCGGAGAAGGCGGCGGAGAAGGCGGCGGAGAAGGCGGCGGAGAAGGCGGCGGAGACGGCAGCGGAAAAGCGCGAACAGCGCAAGAAAGCAGCAGGAGACGCAGGCGAGAAAGACGGAGACAGCGCGGAAACGGACAGAACGGACGCGGAGAAGGCAGCAGGAGACGCAGCGAGACGGCGGCGAGAAGGCGCGGAGACGGCAGCGGAAAGGCAGCGGAGACGCGGCGGAGAAAGGCAGCGGAGACGCGCGGAGACGGCGACGGAGACGCGACGAACAGTGGCGGAGATGGCGGAGACGGCGGCAGGAGACGCGACGAGAAGAGCGGCGGAGAAGGCGCGGAGAAGGCGGTGGAAAGGCGGCGGAAGGCGGCGGAGAAGGCGGCGAGAAGGCGGTGGAAGGCGGCGGAGAAGGCGGCGGAGACAGCAGCGAGACGGCGACGAGAAGCGGCGGAGAAGGCAGCGGAGACAGCGGCGGAGAAGGCCGGAACGGCGGAGAGGCAGCGAGAGACAGCGGCGGAGAAGGCGCGGAGACGCGGCGGAGACGCGACGAGACCGGCGAGACAGTGGCAGAATGGCGGCGAGACGGCGGCGGAGAAGCGGCGAGACGCAGCAGGAGACGGCGCGGAGACGGCGGCAGGAGACGTGGCGGAGAAGACGGCGCAGAAGGCGGCGGAGACGGCGGCGGAGAAGGCGGCGGAGACGGCGGCGGACACGGCGACGAAGACGGCGGCGGAGACGGCGGCGGAGACGGCGGCGGAGACGGTGGCGGAGAAGACGGCGCAGAAGGCGACGGAGACGGTGGCGGAGAAGGCGCGGAGACGGTGGCAAGAAGGCAGCGGAGACGGCGCGGAGACATGGCGGAGACGGTGGCGGAGAAGGCGGCGGAGACGGCGGCGGAGAAGGCGGCGGAGACGGCGGCGGAGACGGCGACGAAGACGGCGGCGGAGACGGTGGCGAAGCGGCGGAGACGGTGGCGGAGAAGGCGGCGGAGAAGGCGGCGGAGAAGGCGGCGGAGAAGGCGGCGGAGAAGGCGGCGGCGAAGGCGGCGGCGAAGGCGGCGGCGAAGGCGGCGGCGAAGGCGGCGGCGAAGGCGGCGGCGAAGGCGGCGGAGATAGCAGAGGCGGCAAGGGCAGCGGCGGAGACGGCGGCCTTGTAACGCGGGCGTCTTATTGGCAGATAGAGGGGCGGCGGCACGTCGCCCGCGAGTTTATGCGAGCCGGTGACGCCCGCGTCCTCGAGCTCGCAGGCGTGCCACCATCCCGGCCAGCGTCTGGATCTCAACACCCTTCTAAAACGGAAACCCTGGAATTCAGTGTCTCGTTACTAAATTGCAATTTGTACAACATGACCTACAATTTTTCGTAAACACTGTCACTAACATATTTATCAAAATATTAACAAAGACAATTGCTCTCTGTAGCTGCTGTGTGAGTGTTCAAATCCACTCCTGAAAAAAAAATTAATGGTAAATTGAAAATTGGAAAAGCATCGTTTCGCAAAGACTACCGACAGTCAAGAACCGGAACGTAATGGAATATACTTTTAAGCCTAGTATTAATTTAAAAACGGTATTTTTTACTTTTATTACACATTTGCACAAAAACAAATACATGGAGTCAAATGGATTTGACTGGAGCAATATTAATAAAAATTATAATGCGACGACAAACACAATGGATCTGACAATGATGGACAAAATGAATCAATTAACCTGAATAAACGATGTGCGGCATTCCTTAACTTCTTCTCGTCTTGTTATTGTTGCGAAATGAAAATTGGAATATTTTAAGTATTTGGAAGAAATGCAATTTGTTTTTAATGTTAGGCAAAAATGCATGGGGTCACTCAACTGCCCATTCTATCCACTAATCTAATACAGATATAATCGTTGGTTCGAAAACATTGAAAAATAATAATATATTATGGATTAATTATATTAAAATACATTATAATATTTCTCAAATAAATCATATGGTGATAAATAGAACAGAAAACGAGGATACCTACAGGAGAATTCCAACTTCCCTGCTCCGTAAATTATTTAAAACTGAAAACATTTTTGGGCGAGTCAGACAATTCGAATTTGTGTACTGAATTTGAATGTGTAACACTGAACTTGTTTATGCACTTAATAAATGCCAGAAAACTCTTAACCATATTATAACACATATATTTTCATACAGTTAAGAACAGGCACCGAAAAGAACACATCGTAATTCTAAACAACTAACTTGCTCCTATCACAGACGCAACGATGTCTATAATAAGGTGGTACGAACGTTTCCACTACATTGGCGACCTTCAAACTATTACGCGACAGCAGCGCTCGCATTGAATCTCCTACTGGTAGCAATGTCACGCTTCGAGGCATGCCACGAGCTTCTCATCACAACTAGCGTCCGAAAAGGAAACTTTCAGTTGTTATGCCACCATTTTCCCATAGCGATGACTTTGTCGAAACCTGCAGCAGGGTGTTCCAGAGATTTAAAATATTTTAATCCACATTAGGAGGAAGACTTCCTGTGTGAAAATATTGATACACATACAAAATATTTAGTGCGAAATCTATTATTTCAAAATAATTTAAAGAGTAATAATATATATTGGCACCAGACTTAAGCAATCCTCAACTCTAAGGCAAGCAACGCATATCATTGGCTCCTCTAGTAATTAAAGTGGCCTATCCTCGGAAGTTTTCTCCGTTCCCTTCGCCTTAAAAGGCATAAGAGGCGGAGTCTGTAGAATTTGGCCCCAATCCAATAATACTTCCCTCCCCTGGAGAATGCTTCGTTACACCCTTTTGTGAGAACAAGTTCTTGACGTGGATTAAATTCTGAAAATTAAATTAAATTCAGTGTAATAAGCAAATAATAGTTTTGTATAAATTGTAATGCTACACACATTTAAATATAGAAATATGACATGCAACGGAACAGTATACACATGTTTTTAGAAGACGAAAATTCTTTCTTATTATAACACTCATTTGTATACTTTTCACAGATAGAATTGAGACGTACACCATCAATCTGATGATTTGTTCTAGTAATAATAGATCTTATACATAATTGACGTGTAATGACAGAAAAGTCTAATGTATGGTATGGGAAATTAAGTACGACTTCAGTTAATTTCAATGAGAGACCAACTTTGCGATGAAAATGTTTTTTTAATGCATATATTCCAAATCCATATACTTCTTTAAATTAAATAACGTTGTTTCCATTGATGGCAAGAACACATCCCTCACGCACATATGTTTTGAAATGACCCTTAGAGAGGTCACTTGCTCGTGTCACCTTGTTATTCAATCGAACTCTTGAAATGTTCTGTTCTTACAGTAGTTCCCGAAATTTGTAAATTCCAACAGGCCATCTCAAACTTATAGTAGTCGCACCCTATTTTCAAACATTAGTAGACACCGCGGACTGTGAGAGCGCACGTAAAGTTTTAAACAAACTTCATTCTCGTGCATGAGCACGTGTTAATCTGTCCAACTTTTTTGTGTCGGAGAGGCTGTGATTCTTGGGGAGATAATAGTGTAGTGGACATGGTAACAACTCTCTGCACCTATGCGAGTTCGTCTCCTAGGGTGGTCAAAACTTTTGAATATTGGAAACTTTTTTGCGTGCTTCATGTAGTATTATAATATTGCGATTACCAAATAGTGCTTCCTGTTATCACTCTTAGTTTTAATTCAATTTTTTGCCTTTCATTTTGTTTGCATTTTAATCAGTTTTCTGTTTCTTATATAATATTTTTAATGTATTTTAGGAATGGAGTTTAACTGATGCCAATGTTATTCTTGATTTGAGCTAGATTGCTGTTTCCGAGCACTCACAGTTTAAGTCACGTCTTATTGCGATCGGAGAGATGAAGAATACATGCATTAACTGACAGTATGCCAAGCTTCAGAAAAACAATTCCAGAATCTCGAAGGGAATATTGATGACCAAAATTAAGGATTGTGAAATGTCGCGATCGTAATAGTTGTGACTGTCAATCAAATAATATCCTAGCAGAATCTATAGCAAGGGCGGCAAGATTTGCCCGCATGGACATTCCAATAATTGGGGATCCTATTGTATTTTATTTCAATCATCTATGTCCCCGTCTGAAGCTGGGACTAATGGCAGCTGCCTAGGCCAAAGGACGGCCATGCGTATCCCTACCTCTAGCAGAAACTTTTACTACATAATACGAACGATGTGTTAGAAAGAATAAAGATATCAAGTTTAAAAATTAAGAATATTACAAGGTTCAAAATGTTAGCAACTTTCTGATATTTGGATATAAAATACAATAGCCCTTTTTGTAAGCTTAAAATGTCTTCGTACACGCCTGTTGAACAAAACATATTACGTTATGTAATACTGGGTATAAATTCCATTTGCTTTGATTATTGTCTCTGGTCTTTGCAACATAGATTTCAGCAACGATGCCGTAGTCGCAGAGTCAGTTAAACTTCGTTTTCTCAGACATGCATGTTTAATATTTTTTATTACACAAATTGTATTGTCTATTTTTAATCCCAGAACTGACCACATATGACCTACAGAGTCATATGTGATCAGTGAATGTCAGGGAATTTAAGAAGTGAATGAATTTGCTCTCTTAGTGTTTTAGGGTAGCTATGATCTAGTGGCGCCTTTAGAGTGACCAGGTTACCAGGTAGTTAGGTTAGTAACCAGGGAGGGCACGAAATATAGAATATTTACTGCTTAAATGTTGGACCTATTTTCATTACTGTACATTTGTTTGATGCACAAGTCTGGTCAGATGGATCCCAATTCTTTTATTATATTCTGTCTTCATAATTAAATTTTCTGTTGGGTAAATATATTACTTTTATCCTGTTAAAAATTAATGACGATATTCATATTGCTTTGTAAAATTTTGATTTTTAAAACATGTTTACGAATTCTCGTAAAGATAAAAATACAACCAATTTCGCACAGAAGCATTAAGGAATACATTTTTTATACACCGTGCTAACATACGTTCCTAACGTGCTTGTAAATGTCAAAATTCAGGCAGACACATGATTTGTGACGAGTGCAATAAGCTTCCCTCTCAATTTCTTTCCTACAATGAAGAATCCATTCTCGTGTTAAAGGGCCAAGCAGCGGCCTAAGGCCTGCTGTGACCAATGCCCTATTGCCAAATCCTGAGCTGTTGCCACTTGCTCGGTTATCGCTTCTGAACAGGGAAACAAAACGCACACTGCCGGCGTGGTTAGCCGTTAAAGCTCTCTGTCGGAAAATAGAGTTCCAGTGCAGCTGATAATCACTGGATTCTCAAAAATATTTAATTAAAAAAATACACACACACCTACCATTGACACAATTACTCACTTTCTGTTCATCTGACTACCAATAAAGGCAATAGAAAAGCCGGTCTTATTTTCTTGTTTTATTGATAACGGGTTGTAATATATTACAACTTTTACACTACTAACACTTCATTCTTCTAATAAACCTTAAGGAAACGACGGATGAGAGAGAAAAGAATAATTATTGAAAAGTAAAACGATATATAATATTCCACGTCTCCTATTCTTCAGACAATATTCACAGAAGTGACGAATAGTCCACAGAAAACTGCCAGAATAGGATGCATTCGTTTCGGTACATTTTTCAGTTTTAGAGGAATATCATTGTCACCCACTAGATCTAAATATTCTTTTTTTCTCTACAGAAAAAAGCCAAAGAACGTTTACTCAATCGTATACGAAGTAGAGAACTCCAGTGTTATAGACAAACTTGAAAGCCATTTTGACATATTTTAAGATACATAATGTTTAGAAGAGGGGCAGTTTAAAAATTTATGAGATCCTGTTTTTGGATCATTTAGTTAAATAGCTTTTAGATAATTGTTATTAACTCTCATGTTTTTTTAAACTATTCCAATTTTGTCAACCCATTTATGTAATTTTTTCAATAATATAATTTGTCCGATTTGTTTCGCAGGATTCAAGCAGGAAGCTTTAAGTTATATTTAGTATGCGCACGAATAATATGAAAGAATTGATATTTGTAATATTGAAAAATTAAAACATTGTAATGGGAATAAAACTTGCTATGTTTTTAAGTACACGTTGCAAAGGTTGCAATAGCTCAGTGGCATCGTTACAATTTTCCCTTTAACATCACTGGCCGGGAGGCCCTAGAGTTCGAGTACCGACGTTGGCGGATGTTAGACTGTGGTTACATATGTAGGTCGAAAAACTTTTGAGCCGTTTTGAAGAAAAGTTTGAAAATGCCCCCTAGGGGCTTCAACTAAATGAACTCCAAAATTTAAAGAATTATTTTCAAAATAGTGCAGGTCCTAGCTTCGGGCCAGATCGTTAATGGAAAATTCATTTTGACCAAAGATCTACGAATAGTTTACACACTAGTGTTCACAGAGAAGCAGACTGACAGGCAGCCAGACCAGCGGACACATGGACTGACAGACGGACGTTCTGAAATAATAACAACACTCTCTTGGTAACTTAAGACCCCAAAACGTGTATTTCCATTAAGTGCTATGTATATTTGAATGAATTTACTTTCATGTTCATACAAGTGTTTCTTCCATGTATTTTTTTCTGTGAGTATACTTCCTCTCTGAACTAGCGACGCCCGCCATTTTCTAAGACGTAATTGCCCATGCCACGAACTCTCGCATGTGACATCGAACTTAATACCACTGGTTGAGTTTAATTCTATTCCAACGTGTTTGTCCGCGCCGCACTGTATCGTTGCACAACTCCTCGCAGCGACTGCAGCGCATGCCACAAGCTTCTCGTGGCAACTAGCGTCAAGAAAGGAAACTTGCAGTAGTTACGACACCATTTTCCAATAGTGTTGGCGTTGTCGAAACCTGCAGTAGGATGTTCCAGGAAATAAAATATTAGGATGATATGCGTTGCTGTATGAAAATATTGATACATATACAAAAAAAAGTGTGCGTATTCCATTATTTCGAATAATGAAATATAACATAAAAACACTTCGGAATAAAACGGAAGATAGAATATGAGATAGTGATTGGTGAAGAAAGATTAAATTTAGTACAGTGTTTGTGGTAACAGTGTTAAAATTAAGTACAACCATAAATTACAAAATAGCAACATAATTTAAAAATTAGTTAAATTAATTTATTTATATTATTAATATATTATAATATTATATATTATTATATTATATTATATATAATAATATTAATATATTAATATATTTAATATTATTAATATATTAATTAATTTATCTAAATTCCGCCAAATAGCATTTCAAGTGTAAAGGCTAAAACTTCGACTACCAGCGGCTCTCTTGCGTACTCACGCCAAGAACTCTCGCTTGTGACATCGACCGGTGGTCCAGTTTAATTCTATTCCAACGTGTTTGGCCGCGCACGCCACGTTTGGTCGTTGCACGACACTTCGCAGCGATTGGAACCCCACGCAGCAGGAGTCTAAACTGCGACCTTTTGGTCAGAAGCACTGCAGTGACATCAGTTGATGCACTGAGCATCATCAATCCCGGTCTCTCGCTGGTGTCATCGACCTTAACATGACTGATCTAGTTTATTCTATTCCAACGTGTTTATTCTGATCCAACGTGTTTATTCTATTCCAACGTGTTTGTACTATTCCAACGTGTTTATACTATTCCAACGTGTTTATACTATTCCAACGTGTTTCCAACGTGTTTGGCCGCGCCGCACCTAGTCGTTGCAGACTCCTCGCAGCGACTGCAGCGCCGCGCCGTGGCGGAACTGGTTCGCCGCGCCGTAACACGCGCGCGGCTTTACGCCCACGTCATCGCGAGGCACAGACGCCTTCGGCCAACAACCGGAGTAGTCATAAAACGCACGGGTGGGGGGAGGGCGGTTTCGAGGCAAATCAGAGGCCAGGAATCCTCAGAAGCATCTCAGTTCGTGATTCTTATATTTTTTATTATTTTGTTTAGCCAAATCAGTGGGATTACAGACGAGTCTTATTTTTGGTGACAATTTGGAGGTCATACAAACAAATTACGCAATGTTGTTCTATATTGGGTTTTATGTAAGCTTAGTAGTAAAATGAAAAATAAAATGTGCATTTTTTTAAGTATCGAAAATCGTTCACGTAAATTTGAAAGACATTTTTGAAAAAAGAACGTATTACTAAACTAAAGCAATGTTCATAAAAGGACAACCGTTCAAACATTGAAGAATGGTCGAAAATGTACAATAATGCAAATAACACAGTCAAAACTTAATTTGTGTCCTTGGTTTGGTATCTCTTCTGTTTTGGTAAATATGAAATTTAAAATAACGAAAGTAATAACAAATCTATTGTGACATACCAGATTGTCCCCAATATGAAATTCAGCGAATTTCATTAAAAATAACACTTTATTAGCAAAAAGACACTGGTTGCCATGGTACCAGAGTGCAACATATAAGTACTACAGCTTCCGGGTCAATGACCCCCATCTCGATCAGGTTTTTCGTCCAGTTACCCTGATCCATTGAGCAAATGCTGAGATGGCCCCTTGTTTTGCTTCGGGACATAAATGTAACTTCATTTTCTGTGCACGTCTTCTAGAATTCAGTGGGAAATACAATTATTCAAATTATCGTTTCCATGTTGTCGCGGCAGGAAGTAATAAGAGCCAAAATTTATTGCTTATTTATCTTTGAAAATAGATTTTATTACATGGGAGTTTTTTGTTGTTTTTTTTCTCCCTTTCAAAATTCAAAATTTGTTGCTTATTTATGAAAATAGATTTTATTACATGGGAGTTTTTTGTTTTTTTCTCCCTTTCAAAATTCAAAATTCAAAATTTATTGCTTGTTTATCCTTGAAAATAGATTTTATTACATGGGAGTTTTTTTCTCCCTTTCAAAAATTCAAAATTTAAGTAGTATATGACTTAGTGTAGGGATCACAGAATTTTGAAAATATGCACACAATTCACTTTTCCCCATAGCACGTCATACGCAGTTTTTAACTGTTTTCTTGACGTAAAATAAATAAATAAAAATAAAAAATAATACCCATTAGTTCAAAAACGGACGATAGCATCCGTGGTTTCCCTAAGAAGAAATATAAACATACTTAAGAGATGCTTAGTTACACTAATGAGAAAATTCCATTCTAATATACCGGAAGTGTCATGATAATGTAAAAAGGAAGTGATTGGTAAAAAAATAATTACGTAGATGACGCCGCGCATAATTTTGTTTTAAAACAAGAGAGTAAAAGATGAAAAAGTTGACATGTTGAAGAAGGATATAAAAATATTCATTCGAGCTCTCGACACGATAGCGATCGGATCAGGGTGCTCGATATATAAGAGTTTACTTTAACACAGAAATTTACGCGAGTTTGGACGTAGAATGTCGTTAGTTTTTAAAAGTAGAACTCAGAAATTGTTTTATATGAAGTGAAAAGTGAACAAAAGTGGGGCTTATACATTTTATTAAGCGGACAATGATAATCGAACTTAGTCTCCGATGATAGGAACCCGATGACAACTTGGTGAACTTTTATGCTAATATTTTAACAGCAATTAAGATGTTGTTAGGTAATGAACAATAAGGAGTATTAGAACTTGTAGCAATTCAAGCAGGTGAATGGGGATGGAAAGCCAATGGATAAACAGTGGTTTATGAGAAGAAACGACAAGATACGGATTTGGTCGGTAGCAAGATAGAAGATTGGACGAGGCCAATTGCTGAAGTCTACGGGGAGACATCCTTTACCAGGACAGCGCCCAAGATTCACATGGATAACAGGTTCCATAGCACTATAGTAAAGGTCATGACCAAAAATAATGTTATACTTTTAAAAGTTACTAAAATTTATAAATAAATTTGCTATTTTCTATTGATGAAAGCTTATTATCATTTGCAGTCACGTGCAATCCAGTAGGATATTTAAATTTTGCATTTCAGATTCCACGCTTCTCCGTATCGGGGGCGAATTAAATAATTGTAAGTATTCACGATTATTTCGGTAAAAACCCGCCGACTGAGTCAGCAACGGAGTTATAATTAAATATAATTTGGGATCTCATTCTCGTAACCATTTCCTGGCGCCCATATATTTATGAGAAATTCGCAAACATGGTTACAGTAATTTGAGGGCAGCAAGATGGGTATATAGACGGGTATACTTCAATATAATGTACATAAAGTGTATAATTAAAAAACAAAAAGTTTCAATTAATAGAATATAAAGTAAGCATGTGCTCACGTACCATAAATCCATGAGTCATGCTGAGCCATGCTGATCCATGCTGATCAGAAGTAGACGTAGAAAACATTGTTACATACCTACCATTTCGTGTAAACAAAGACAAATGTGTCGGCTCGGTGGCCGAGATCGCTAAGGCAGTAGTGTCGTAGTGACTTCGGACCGAAGAGTCGCGGGTTCGAGTCCCGCCTCGGGCATGGTTGTATTTGTGTTCGTCCTTTCACCCCTTATCATCAATCACCATATCGTTTCATCCACATAGTTACCATACCGTTAACAGCAATAGTGGTCGCTAATGACCTTAGATGTTGATGCGACCTTAAATAAACCAATTTAAAAACAAAGACAAATGTATGTTATACAGTCAGATTTGAAATAAGGTTTCAAATTCAATATCGATAGCACTAATATTAGGCGACATTTGTAAAAAGTGTTTTTTTTACTTAAAGACAAACCACCAACTATACAATAAATTCTACATAAAAGAAAATGTTCTAGAGTGTGCAAATGCGCACTTACAAAGTTCATAAATTTTGCCACCTATTTCCTTACAAAGAATACATTTGTGATCACAGATATTGTTATAAATATCGTATTACGATTGTATCATATATTTCAATAAATGTTGATGAGGTAAAGAGAATGCTCACTATAAGTAGCTTATTAAAACCTGAAAGAGATTAAAAAATATTTCCTTTCTTGTTATTTTATAGAGAAGTTATTTCTAAATTCATCTAAGTCGAATGAATTTTGAAATCACTTCTCCATAAAACTCATTCTCTAAGCCGAATTAAATTCATCCACGCCCAATGAATTTTGACGCATAAATTTTCAACCCGTTACCTCCTAAAGTTTAAATGAAAAGTATGCTTCTCGAAGCGCCTCAGGCGGGGAGGTGCAGGTGGTTCATAACAATTTCGAACTCGTCCAACTTCCGCTCCCTAACAGCATTAGGGAGTGACAACTAGTACCCAAATTGCTCTCTACCAAGGGCCGCGCTCTCCACTAAACCACCTGCTCGCTGAAGGCCAATTCTCATAAAAGCAACACGGGGCGTCCTTCATGGTAAGTTGGGAGTACGCGCTCTTCTCGTGGTAGGGACAGAGAGAAGTTCAGCGCTGCCACTTGACCGCGCTCTGCGCATACGCACAATGCAGTGCCTCTGACCGAGAGATCCTAGGTTCGAGTCCCCACAGTGACAGGTTTATCAATTGATTGATCGATTGTCTGTTAGTGATTCCGGGCGCGTCAACTACATAGGTCATTAATCCAGTAAGTGTAGTCCATGTTTTATCGGGGTGTGAGATTTCCCCACTGAATGGCGAGATCCGGCGCCGATCTACCGTCGAGCGGGGTTTTCCCCAACCAAGTAACTTCCACCAGCGGGGCCCGTTTGTTACAGCACTGACCGGTATTCGCCTGGTGTTGATCGGAGAAACCACAGAAAACGACCGATCAGAGCAGCCGGCCGCTAGAGTTCTCCTCTAGACAGCGACTGGATTCGACCTAGCTGAAAAGCTAGTGTCGAAAATGCTGCCGTCGTCGGGATTCGAATGTAGGACCTCCTGATCTGAGGCACTGCAGTTACTTTAGTTGATGCACTGAGCCACCGCTCCCGACAGGATTTTCAACAGTTGCTACGTCAAATTCAGTCGCTGTCTGGAGAAGAATTCTAGCGGCAGGCTGCTCTGATAATCGGTAGTTTCCCGTAATTTCTTCAAACGACGTCTTGCAAATGCGGGAGCAGTAAGGGCCCTCAAATAGGCCACGGACCACGCGCAATGTTTCCTTCTTCTTCCTTGTTCCATCCTCACACATTACTTATTCGTACACACATTTACATTTATATACAAGACACTACAATACAAACATTTTTACACGCCAGGAGACCGGTCGGAATCTTAGAGCTTGTCCCGGCTGGAGCGGTGTCTTGCCTGGTGGAGATACCTGGTCGGGGAATCCACGCTGGCTGACGGGAAGGTCGTCGCCGGATTCCACCATCCAGCGGGAGATCTCCGCCACCGCATGGAGAAAGAACATACACTACACTTATGAGACTAATGACCTAAGCAGTTCACGCGTCTGGAACCATCAATCAATCAAACAAGGTCGAGGAGGCGCACTAGGATTCCGAGGACGCAAACGAGGAGACGGCAAGGAATTAAGCGGGCAGAGAAGGTCGTGGTTGGCGTCAGAAGGAAGAAGGGGTAGGGGAGGGGTGGGGAATGGGGAAGAGGGAACGGGAGGGGATGGGGAGGGGAAGGGAGGAATCGTGGGAGGGAGCGCTGGGTGCGGCGCCCACGTCGACAGCTGCGCAGCGGCAAGCGTAACTAATGCAGGCGGCGGGGGTCGAGCGTGGCGCGGCCGTCAGCTGCTACCCTGTGCCCTGCCCTTCCCTGCCCTCCACCGTCCCTGCTCCCTGCCCCTGCGGATGTTCTCCGAGAAACACTTGCATTTTGCATCCAACAGGGGTCTCCTAAGCCTGACAGGCCGTGACGGTATGCATCAAAGGGGAGGAGGAAGCCACTACGATCAGTGAACCACACTCATCGCCTTAATGTTACAGCTACAACTCACTTGTTATGCTGTTGAATATTTATGTGAAGAGGATAAATGAACTGCTAATAGCAGAAAAGCAATTAGCCCAATTTTTCTTTTTTTATTGACTGGGAGGGTTGTGAGTAGGTCAATGCACTGTGTACTGCAGAAAGGAAATTTGGCTCTCGATAACGTAGGTCTTTTCCTTCAAATACAAATGTACATTGTAAAAAAGAAAATTACCTTAAAACGGGTTTTATGCAGTGTTTTGTTTCTCCTGTAAAACCAGGAAATGCGGACTAGTTGCTTTTCTGCAGTGAGCGATTCAAATGCACTCTACTCACAAACATATTGAAACGTATTGTACGCACCACTCACAATGTCGCTACGCCAAAGGATTAGACGCCAGGGGCCAGGCAGGATGTGAGAACAATGAGGTATTGGGAGAATTCTGAGAGCTAAGGAAAGGGATGCCCAAAATGCGGGACAGCGAATTTTTGCCGCGTGCAAAATTCTTAAAATCGAGGGAAATGGATGTCCTAAATCCCTGGCAACGCGACTAGCGCGGGCCGTGTGAAAAACCCAATGACGTTTCAGGTCACTTGGGTGGGAGCTATATAAGAGCGAACGCAGAGCGCGGGGGCGGGGTTTGTCGAGCTGAGTGGAACCTCGTGCGAACGCACAAAACTTGCGCCCAGGGCGGTGCGGAGCCGAGCGAAGCTCGTACGGCAACCCATGTGTTGGGACGCCGGTGTGGATATTTCCACGGGTGATCTAAGTCGCCGGAGCCGCGTGCTGTGTGCATAAGGTTCGCTAAGGAGTGGCGCGGGACACGAGTCAGACATTTCATTTTTAAGGATCGCTCCTGCGATCAGGGGAGTAAACGTCTACCAGAGCTAAGAGTAAATTAATTATTTACTGTACATATTGTGAATAAACCTGTACATATTTATCATTGAAGCTCGTGTCAGGGATTATTGTGTATTCCCACGACGTCACAATATATTACACTAATGACACACAAACTTACACTAATGACATGAGCAGGCTAAGGTTTGAAAGCACTCGAAACAGACACACCAGAGAGTTGAGAAGAGTCGCCCCTGGCGGCCTCAATTTGATACATCAGATGGATTGTGAAAATATTTTCAAACTTGTAACGGAGGAAGAATAATGCTTGACGAAACGTTACAGCCTAAAGGTGAAAACCATAAAACAGATGATATAATTCTTTCTTTTGTTATAAAATATCATGTATATATTTGTCATTTTTGGTCGATAGTCATACTGCTGGAAAGCTAACGATGATCACATACCTGGGCGTACTTTAATTCCCTCATTTGGGGAGTAAGAGAGACATGTGGTGAACATGACCTATTACCTTCCACGTTACTAGCAAACACCTCCTGCCTGCGCTTTTTCGTCACATATCTACAGTAACAGATATGAAATATAATAAATCATTAATTATTTTTAATGTTGAAGTTCTAATTGATTCTATATTTTTTGTGCAAATGACGAGTACCTAATGAAGAGTACGTGAAAAATATTCATCCGACAGAGACATGATTCATGATCAGCGAATAGTGGCATACTTCTTAATAAAACAGGATATACATGCAATTAGCACATTATTCTTCAAAGATGGGAAAAGTTCAAAATGATCCATGCATAAATAGCTCCTAAACAATGTTTTTAATTAAGAATTTTATATGAACCTATTAAAATATTAAAAATAAAAAACATTGCGTTTCGTTTTCAGTTTTTAATAAACAAATTAATGGAGCGTAATTAATAATACCTATACATGCAAAAAATATTAAAATGTTATTAATAATTTATTTCATCATTTCATTTTCAATATCAGACCCACCTGCAAAATGCATGCTAATCAGCCATTGCCATCGAACAAAACCTCGTAGTAAATATCTATTTGTGACGTGGAAAATGAGAAATCATGAACTATGTAACCTATAGAAGATTTTGATGGCAATTGTAGTGACAGAATGCGTACGTTATTTGTAATAATTTAGTAGTTTTCACGTAATGCCTTATTTAAAATACTATGATGTTTACTTTGTGTGCCTCCAAGAATATAAATATGTTATTTTTATTCCAGCAATATAAACGACATTTTTCGTTACAAGAAATATTTCATAAAAGAACATCTTACGGTACAGATTATGAAGTATTTGACGCTTATGGCCCGAATAATTGCGTCATCACACGTTCAGCCAATCGCTGTGCTAGCATCGTGGAAGGTAGCGGTAAACGGATCAGCCTACTACGTTTTTCCCACAAATGTCAAATATCCGTCACGTCACAAAGTTGTTTCCCTAAATTAACTATGATTCTTTTACAAATTTATAATGCTATTATACAACAAATACAATATCCAACTCTATAATGTCTCTTTTTTACATTTGTACAAATTCGAAAACTTTTTCTAACGTCGTTCGTGTTGAAAACAGATACTCACGCAATAAAATGTATAAACTAATTGCTTAAACTACTATTGTATGTGCACAACAATATTCTGGATTACGCACAATCGGGATCCATTTCCGAGATCACGAGTTTGTCTCTGAAATATTACTACCAGAGTAAGCAACACGTAAGAACTTGATGTGCGTTGCATTAAGCATTTGTAAGAATCAACAAATAAAAAAACCTAAATACTGATGTACTTACAGATTAAATGCAAATCAAGTACACAATTATTGTTCAAAAATAGTTTTGCCTTTTGTAGTTTCATTGAAAACACCTAATAACTTATACTAAACACGGTAACGCTTACATAAATTATGCATAAATGGTAAAATGTGTTTGAAATGACCAGCGACCACTCAAAGATGACAAAGTGCGTCGCGTTAAGTACTCTCACTTACGGGAACTAACAATGAACAACATATATTTAGGCAAAGTGCGCGACCTCATTTCGCAGAAAAGCGACGCAGAGCAGCATAACATAAATAAGCACTCAGTGATTACCCTGCCCTCGTCGAAATAGGGCATGCCATTTTTAAAACGCGTTGGCACTGAAAAATGCACTGCTCGCCACGTGGTGTCGGGGTCGCCAAGAACTGTTGCGGCGAGAGAGATACAGCTTAAGTCTAACGCTTGAAGACCGAAATGCAACACGGTCGGTGCTTTTCAATTCGCTGCGAAAGCACTTAGCCGCTACACCAATACCCCTTCCCACAGCACTTGGAGAGACGTCCCACATATGCTTTAACACGCCACTGGAGGAATCCATTAACTTCTCCAATGCTGCCGCAAGCTTTGCTCGTTCTCTCCACCACCACTCTGCAGCTTTGTTGACCGGTAGGTTCTAGTTGGTAGGTTGGTTGGTTGTTAGTGATTCCGGGCGCGTCATGAGAACATTAGTCCCCGAAGTGTAGTGCATATTTTTCTCTCGGAAGGTGGAGGTGATCTTTTCTCGCTGGATGGCGAGATCTGGCGCCGACCTACCGTCGGCTAGTCGGGTTCCCCTAACCAGGTATCTTCCACCAGCAGGGCACCGCCCCAGCCGGGACAAGCTCTAAGCTCCCGGCATGTGTGGTAGTATAGAAAAGGTTCTAATGTAAGAGTCCCGGTGATGGGGAATTTTCGACAATCGCTTAGTTCGATTGCATTCAACAACTGTCTGGAGAAGAATTCTAGCAGCCAGCTGTTCTGATTGGTAGTTTTCTGTGGCTTCTCCAATCAAAGGAGCAGCTGAAGTATGTCAGCAAAAAGACAACGGACCGCACGCCGTCTACCCCTCTTCAACCTTTTCTTCTCCTCTCCTTACACACACACATACACACACACACACACACACACGAATTCACATGTATCAAGGTCACTTCTAAACTTCTTGTTTCAGCTGGGGCGTTGCCACACTGAGGGGGATATGTGAAGGATAAAACCCGCAACCCCGACGTGCAGGGCCACAGATCTCAAGCTGTATGATGACAAGAACACGACACTTCCCAGAATATAACATACAATACACACTAATGACACTAATGATCTACATAGTTAACACCCCCGAAATCAGTGCCCATCAACACATCCAGCCACCCACCCACTCACTACCATCAAATTTGCCAGAATCGACTCAAACCATTAACACATTTCCGTAATCGTTGCTATCTGGCGTTGCGGTGCAGCCTTGAATCCCGTTCTCCCCCATCATTACTATAAGTTTTTTTTCTGAAACCTACTTCTACGCAAACACCCAGGACTTTTACCTCTTCCATCACGTCACCTTCCTCATCAACTGCGCGACCGCGCAACTTCCGTCTCCGCCTCTGTATCCCCCGTCGTCATCACCGCCGCTACCGCCTCCTCCTCCGCCTTCGCGAGAAATAGTTCGCCGACGACGTCATTTGTTACACTCGCTTTGAAAGATATTTCTCCGCTTGGCGTTCCGTTCTGCCGCGTCCCGACAGCGCGGCACCCTCATCTCTTTACTACCGTCCCGTCCTCCATTCCCCGTCCTGTTAGGTCACTCGGGGAATTTCGTTCAATAAAAGTTGCCTCCCCGTCAGAACACCCCCCAAAGAAGTGACGGCGATGAATGGGGCCGGGTGCAGGTGCAGGAGGAGATACCCTACGCCCGTTTTGCCCGGGGACGCCGCCACCGCAGTTGTGTCTCGTCAAGCGGAACGCCGCCCTGTCATAAATCGCTGGGACGGGGGGAAGTGATGCCAAGACAAACCGACAGCACCCGCGTGCGCGTAATTGCAACTGCAAAATTCATATATATCCATGCCGCATTTCATTTGTCGGTGCATTGCCATTGAATTATGTAGGGTTCTCTTTGCAGTGTCCTGTGCGGTATCGTTTGTCTGGTATTTGTTGCGTGGCAACATTAAAATTAATGGAGGCATTATTTACGTGATACGTTAATATTAACTTCGTCACATATGCATCAAAATTGCAATAAATATTTTAATAAATTTTGAGAATTTTTTGATTGGATGTTTTGAACCGTAACTGCAGGAATTGTGATGACGTAAGTACCGGGGAAATCGTATTGTTTGAATATATGGAGTAGTAGATTTCATACGCTTGTGTTAAGTGGTTAAAATGTTGAGAATATGAATATCAATTATAATCAAATGAGCTTTTTTAATATATATATATATATATATATATATATATATATATATATATATAATAGAAATTATGTGGGAATAGTAGAAAGTTCCATGAATAAAAGTATATTAACACATTTCGTGTTATTCAGTTCTCCCATAAGCAATATATCATTGAAGAAAAATAGTGAAGCCAAAAGCGCGTGTAAATTCAAAAGCTTTTCTACTATATACTATATCTTTCAATGTACTGTCTAGGCAGACATATTCATGTCTGTGAAAATGATATGAAATATTTGACTACCATTACGTGTTAAAAACCACAACGCACATTTGTCAGTAATTTATTGACAAAAGTACATGTAATTAACTGTATTCTTTGAAATGGATTTTTTTAAACATTTTATGCTTTTTTCATATTTGGTAATAATTATCACTTTAAAATAATTACACATAAACCACTATCTAAAGCATATACACCATAAAAGATTTAAAACCATTTGTCATCAAATAAATTTGCTGACAAAAATATTACATTCTTTGTAGAAAATAAAAATGCTTACAAACCAACAAAAATGCATTTAATTCCTTTTTGCGTAGTTTTCTACTGACCTATTTGCGCCATGGTTACATATTTCACCCACAAACAGCAGTAAAACGATTGACCTGAATTAGCAACTGTAATTTCTCTGACACAAGTCACCATTCTCCAGAATTCGTCTGCACGTTACGTACCATTACGAATGTCTAACTAGCAGAGTTGTCACCAGCTGCTGACCACTTGCTCATTTCTGTTTGTTTCAGAATCTCAAGGACCAGATCCTGACCACGAACGTCTGGCTTGAGCACGTAAGTTGTCGCCTACCTCGCCGTAGCTAACAGCGGCTGCGACCGCGCTAGCAGATGTCTTCACCGACCCAACTTCCGGTAACAAGGCCGACAATTCCCGACAGTGCTTTGTCGGCCTTTGCAGTTACTAGGGACATTTTTCTTTCAAAACTTTAAGAGGGAGTCAAATTGATTTATAAAGCAAAGTCTACGTGGAATAGCCTCTTTTTAGAACTTCCCCCAGTTTCCTCCCATATTTATAAAAATCATTCGTCAATCGTAATTTGTAAAATGCAATATATTTACGTATTAGAGAAGACCATTTGTCGGAGAGCTTCTATATTAAACTACTGCGTGAAGGTTGTTAACACTTCTTATACTTGTTGCAAACTTATTTTGTTATTAAACACATAAAGCAATGAGGATTTTTAAAAAGTATATATTAATATGTTCTTAATAATTTTTTTACTATTCAATAGGAAATGTTTTCAACATAAAAAATATTTACTCTAAAAAGTCAATAGCTATCTAAAATGAGGAAAATAAACAAATATTTTGTTGTTTAACCAACCAACACAATAAACCTTCTATGAAATTATTTTTGGAACAAATCAATCAATCTATACCAAAACCACATATTAATTCCACTGCGATTGGCTCACCCAAAAAACATATTTTTCGCTCAAAAAGATCATATTACAATCAAATACAAATATATCATTATTCTTAAATAATACATTGTAAAAGGATGTAATATGTTTTGACGAATTACTTCCCGACAATAGTTTTGTGCAGTAATTTCTTACATTTATGGCTAATAGTATTTAAAAAAGTTACTGACACCAATAAACTATTATAGTTCCGTCATTTGCATGTCCAGGACTGATGACGAGACTCAAGGCAAACATTTCAAATTTTTTTTATCTCCTTCCACGGGTTGCAATTACGAATTCAGTCTTGCACTACCACTGTTAAAATAACTAACACAGCTGGAACACCTGTCAAGTGAGATCCCTCACAGAGCAAAGTCAAGCCAACCCAAAGTTTTCCAGGCTCCACCCAAAACTCTCTCCTCTCTAACTTCAGCGTGCGGCCCTACGGGAACAACTTCCAACCAACTCTGCGCTCGCGCATGCGCGTAGAGCTCCTGCATTACAACGTCATCGTCAACGTCTCGGATATCAGTTGCCTCTTTAATCCATCTTTTCTATGTGCACCGGACGGGAGTGACAAGTACAGACATTTTTCTACCGTAAAAGTCCAGAAGAAAAGAAAAATAAAATCCTCAAATGCCTCACATACGAGCCACATTCTTACATCTTTCGAATTGTTAAAAATGTTATTTCAGGGCTTTGCAATAAGCTTTGAACTTTTCGAGGAGCAAAAGACTTTAAGCAAAGCGTGACTTACGTAATATATTTTACATTCAATAACCAGACATTTGAAATCAGTAAGAAATTTAATTCCAAACTTTTCTTCAAATCACTGTTTGTCCGTAATAACAGCTTTCGTGACTACAATACCAACGTTTACCTCTTAATGAACAACCTCCACTTTGATTTAATCAGAGGGATTCTTTAGAAACACTCGTACTAGATGTGCTGTCCAGGAATCTGTTACATCGTACCACCTCAATCCGGCGAGTTTACGGTTCGAGCATCACGAACAAAATACATGTTTCCCTTTTGAGAGAAGTTTACAAAGCTTCCAAGTTAGGAGAAGCGTATCATCGGTTAGGTGCGTCTCAGAGCAAACTTTGGTTGCTTTTAACTCTTCTTAAACCATCTTCTCTTGGACCACGGCAAACGAATGTCTTTTGTACCGCTAAGTCCCACCGCGGCGGCGTGGCGATGGCGGGAAAGGAGTATTCCGCGTCAGGCGGGGACCCGCCATTAAACAAACATCAGAGTAAATTACCGAGACCTCCGCGAGCAGCAGGCGGCGGCCGCGCAGCGTAGCCGCCGCCACCGCCGCCTACAATTTCCGGTGATAAATCCACGCTAACAAGTTCCGGCGCTGTCCGACGCAGCCGTGGCTACCAACATCCGCGAGCTAAAAACTCCAAATCCGGAGCCGCGAGCTTCTCTCGCCGGTTTCCGGAGGAGTGCCGCCGACCTCTTGAGAACCTTAACCCGCCCTCGTCCTTGGCCTGTGCCCTCTCTCTTTTTGGGTTTACTCGGCAGGAAACTGGTTTTAAATGCCTTAGCATCCTTTCGACAAAAGGAGGAAAGTAAATGGGTTGCGCGGTGGCGTGACACTAAATGAAATATGTTTTCATTTCCTGCTTTCACGACTATTCATTGCCTAATTCTCCAATGTTTGGCGTTCAGAATTGGTTTTGGTAATCTAATGATTTTTTTGTTCTCTATCTTAAACCACATAAACAACTCTAAACAACAACTATTAATGTTTTTCAGCAATTCTTTTTCCTTAAATCAGCAAACAGTCTTTTTTTTTAATTGGTTTATTTAAGGTCGCTTCAAAATCTAAGGTCATTAGCGACCACTATTGCTGTTAACGGTATGGTAACTATGCGGATGAAACGAGATGGTGATTGATGCTAAGGGGTGAAAGGACGAACACAAATACAACCATGCCCGAGGCGGGACTCGAACCCGCGACCCTTCGGTCCGAGATCATTACGACAATACTGCCTTAGCGATCTCGGCCACCGGGCCGGCTAACAATCTTTCTTCACCCGACAATCAAATATTTATGATTCCTACCAAACCTTGACGTTTCTATTGCGTGGTATCGTCTCCCTATTTTCATATCTATTCTCAGATTTAAACATAGTGGCACTTCAAAGTCACGAGTTGGACGGAGAGCACTGTCATTTAATAGGGAGCTACGTTACTACTTCAATATTTGGTACTGGCGCTCCCGATTGGATGACAATGTCTCCCTCTCCTTCCTGCTCGTGGCCAGTAAGTGTACCTGTGCGAAAATGGGAGTATAAGCCGTAGTAATGAAAGAACGCACAAAGTCGATTTCTTTTGAAACTGACAGTGTTCCCGTTAACCGAGAAAAAAAATTGACACGAGAAATAATGGCTTGATAAAATACTTGGTGAGTGATTCCCAGACTTTTAAAATTTTTCTTACTTCAAATGTAGGATAGATAAAATTACTTCGAATTTTATTTCATGTTTTCTGTTATATCAAAAACACAGTTCTCAATCATACCATCACAAATCAAAGTGACAAGTTGAAAAGCAAATAATGAATTACATTTATGAAACTCAAGAGGACGCAGTTTTTTAATATTCATCTCGCCATCAAAAAATAATTTCTTTGCTTTTCTAACGTTAAATATAATCAATGGTTTATTTTATAATGGATTTCATTTATGGTTTAATTAAAATTATCACTGTTAAAGAAAGTACAATACATATTCAATGTTCACGGACAAGGGGCGATAAAATCCAATCATTCAAATTAACTTTACAACAGAGGAAATTTGCATAGAATTTAAATTATTTGAATCAACAATAAAATTACAGATAAAACATCTGAAATTTAGTACATCTAATACTAATTGGACGATTTCAAGAACAGGATCTCTCTTCTAGGAGTGGCAAGACCACAAGTTCCGGTGGGACCCTGACGAATACGGCGGGGTCACCGAGTTGTATGTTCCCTCCGAGCACATCTGGCTCCCAGACATCGTACTTTACAACAAGTAAGTAGTTTTTCATTCATTATTACACTTCATATTTTTAAGTTACTTTATATTAACTTGTATTATCAACTTCTGACGAAAAATAATTCCGTCCAAATTCAGGAGAAAGTAACAGATATATCTTATTTTAAATGCGAAAATGGGTATAATATATATCATTTTTCCCGGTTCTCATGTTAGAGGAAACAGTCATCTGGGCCGGAATTAGAGAAAACTTTTGTATCCGTTTCTCCTTGTGACATTTTGAAAATAGTTCTAAGAGTCTCCTATTCTTGCTAGAACCATTCATTTTTCCAAATATTGTTAACAAATTTGTCTTTTCATTTATATATATATTCATTTATTTATCTAATAAATATACATTACCAATCACACTACGGTTTTAACTAAAAAACAGCTACAGTATACAATAACTATCATTACTTTACCAAACAGAACTTCTTTAAAAATCTATTCTTACTACAAAGTACGAACGTATCAACTTTTCGCATAGCAGACTTGCAGGTCACGAATAGTTTTCACAAATATTACTTTTCAGAAATTCAAAATACATAAAATTAGATGAACAAAAATTCAGTTAATGGTTTCAGTTTGTTGAAGTTATTATGAACAAAGAGAATAATCCATAGTTATTTACACACCGAACTACCCAGTAATCGTTATCATAATGAGCTGACAAGGAAGAACTACACACACACATTTATAGACACATACAAAATCAAACTAAAGTGCGACATGGAAACGTGTTAGTGATCACTTTAAACGACACTTCACTTTCATTGGAGTCTTTAATTTCACAAAATACACCTGTTGTACAATCGCTCACTACTTTTCAACGTATTAGACAACGTGAGAGAAAAAGGTTTATCCAGCAGCTGTCATATTTCATCGAAGAGCGACACCGAGACGTGGCGAGTTCGCAAGTGGTTACGAAAGACGTCCGGCCGAAGGGGGGGGGCGGATTCCGAGGGAGAGATGGAGGGGAGCGGGACAGGAAGCTTTCGCGGACGCCCGCGGCGCCGCCGAGATGGATGAGCCGCGTCGCCTCGCCGCTTCCGCCGGAAGTCGCCCTGGGCTCCCACGCGCCGCTTGTGGCCATCGCTCATCCTGCGCCCACGGGCCAACAGCATCCCGCCATACACGGGGTGGGACGGGGCGGGAAAGGACAGGAAGGACGAGCCCGCGACAGGAAGGGACAGGATGCTGCCCTGACTGGCTTCGGCGGATCCGCCCGCGTCTCGGCCAGTACCCTCCGCTGAGGATTTGCATATTCCGGGAGGTCTCAAGGGCTTTCTGTAGTCAATTTAGTGCCCTGACAATATGAGGGAAGGTCTGGCAGCTTCCTTAGTAAGATCGTCAAGATGTTTCATCAAGAGGTTTGTAGGGACTTACCAGTAAGTGGGGTTTGCCTTCCACCTGTAAGGCTGTAGTAGGTTGTATTAGATGAACTTGGTTCTTAGTAAGTTTTGGCATTTTGTATTGCAATTTAGTACAGCATGCCCTGCAGTTTCACGTTCATGTATGTCATCATACAATTTTCTTCAGCACATCGGTCTTGTAAGCTGTCCAGGCTTCAAAATAGCTTCATTGTTTGGGTGTGCCACAGAATTCTGGAGTCGGTTGCTCACAAAGCGTGGCCACAACTTTCTAGCTTTCCACAAGGGAAAATTCTGAAAGGCAATTATTTGACAACTATTAGTTTATCTCTGCGTGAAATTTGTTGATAATTAAAGTTGTCAATGTTACCTTAGTCCATGTTTCCTCAGACGAATAGAAGATTGTTTTCTGTTATAATTCGTGCGACATCAGCTCACTATCAGTTTTTACGCGCCCAAACACATGCTGCTACCACTAGTCAAAAATCTAATTTCTTTAATGCAGCCAAGATGTGAACTACTACGTCTTTTTACTGACGAGGCGATCTTTTGTCCAAACGCCCGGTTGAAAAATCCTCCAACATCTGTCTCTCGTGGCGTCATATGAATAGAGTTGTTGTATTTCCTGGAAGTTCCAGCAATGGGAGCGAGCTTGCGCGCCAATAACTCTCAGCTGAGGTCGCCAACCCTACATAATTAAATTGATTGTCGGTAGCATATATACGTGCATCTTAACGGTTTTTTACTCGAGAGAGGCGAGTCGTCGCGAATTTCCGAGTTTCGTCACCTTCTTTTTAAATAATGCCCTTCATTTGGAAAAAGTTTAATTAAGTATCACGTCTTTACAAAATTTAATAAAACACCTTGCTTTTCTCTCTGGAAGCTAACCTGCCGTTTTTGACGAAAAAATATAAGTCCGACGCGGGACGTTTAAAATTCATGCTCTTTGCTGTTAATTATTGCCAAGGAATTATTATAAATGATAGATTTCAAAGTATGGCGCTGAATTTGAATTAAATTTGGCCGCTCATGTGCCAACATAAGTCGTACTAGCAAATCCCATCTTGTTCCTGTGAAGGGCTGACCTATCCAACTCTTGTCGCCTTCTCAATAACCATCTTATCGAATGAAATAATAAATACGTACTCTAATAGTATATTTGCTTTTTAATGCAAAGTAAGAACAAAATAAAACACATGGTCCCACTTCCAAAGAAAATTATATAATTTCTTTGTGCAAGGATGATCAAAAGTAAACTTTATTTTTTATTCCAGTGAATCCCTGTATAGTATCTGAGTAACTGCGAGTGTCCATGCGTCCGTTTGTCCGCGAGTCCGTCACTCACAGTTAGATCACTTTCAGTACATCAATAGAGATCACTGAGGTTTCATTCAACGCGTGATGGTCTCCAGGTGGGGAACTGATGTTTGTTTTCGGATCCGGCCAGCAGATTCTAAGAAATTTCTAAAAACATGTGTGTCCGTCTTTTGGCGCTGCTATCTTAGTGGATAGTTCGAGAATTAAAAACTGCCAAGAAAGATCTACGTTGGTGGCGTTGATCGAACCCCAGAACCGAGAGGTAATTTTTGTTCCATGATACTATCAATTTCTTTCACAGGGATGGCAATACTGACTGTTGCCATCGCATTGTTCACCAGTCACTACTTATTGTTAATACAGATTCGCCTACAAAATGATTAATAGAGGAATTTCAGAAGTATAAGTGAACACAAATTAAACTGAGTTTGTACAGTTTTAATCTCTTAAAAGTTTAGGGGCCAAAAATATGGAAGCGTTAAGCAAATCCGGAAAAATAATCAAATTTAATTGTAGATTTTATGACAGAAGTTTCGGAAATAATTTTATTAGAGAATAATGGTGAAGAACGGCTTACAAGTGTTCTTTTATGTGCATTTGTACATACTGGCAAAGAAGAGTACAAAATGTAGCTGTCCTACATTCTAACTATTCTCATCATTCATACCTGTATTTTTTATGGCGATTACTATTTTGAAATTCCAGTTTACCAGTTTTTATCCCGCATGAAGGTAATATACAAGGCCATTGGGTGTTGGAAATTTTTGAACGAGAGTATAACAGTATGAACTACTATGATTGATTGGTATGTCCAATGCCAGAGACTGTAAGAACGTCTTTTAACAAAACCATGCGTGATATTTAGAAATGTTCAACACATGAAAATACTTTTTTAAATAGTTGGCAGCATCGGCGACGCCACATTCAACAAGTAGATAGGTAATAGACTAACAAGATTCATTCCGTCGTACATGTGAGTATTCTCTTTCTTATCTCTCAAATGAAATCTCGTGATATACCCAGTTAATTTAAGGATATTTGTAACTGCTATAACAATTGTATGTTGGCCAAAATAGTGACAGATAGATAGTTTCCTCATTTAATACACTAAGCTTCTAAATCTGGGTGAGTGAAGCGTACTTAGCTGGCGATTTTCAAACAAAAACGGATATCAATGTTTTTGAAATCAGTTTTAAATACTGCTATCTTTACGTACTTAAACGACGCAGAATTGTCTTTTATTGTTGACGATGTGCGATCCGGAGAAGAAAGGACACCCAAAAATTCATTAATGGATATTTACCTCCCATTCACGTGCAAGCCGCGAATCAGCGTCCATCAGCATTTATCACGGCGCGACGCGCGCTACCACTGAACGTCCTCGACGTGAGCTCCGAGTTAAAACCACGCCGACAAATAACGGATCACCCGGAGCGTCGAAGTGAGAACGCGCGAGAGCGTGGGCGTGAGCGTGTCGCTTTCAAGAGCGAGCGGAAACCGCGCGACGCGCAGGTGCCCGAGCGTAAATAAGCGCGCTGATTGGAATCGCCGGCGGCGGCGGTGGTGGTGAGGTGAGCACTCAGCGAGGGGGCGGACAGCCTCTAACCCTAGCCCCTGCAGCAGCCGCTTGGGGGTGGGTGGCGGTTGTACACGCGCTAGCGCTCGTGAAACGACGGGGTGGTTGTCGAGAGCAATGGCCGTGAACAATGCCGGTGGTAAGAGGGACGAAAACTTCTGGATAATTCGCTTATCAGTGAAGAATTAAGATACGATTAGCGTACCCGTGTGAGAACTCTCGCATGTTAAATCCCACCCTCTTCCCTATTTTTCCATTTCCACTTAAGCCTAAAGCCTTTTTCTTCGAGATCCTATGATCCTCTGTCACTTGTTCTATATGTTTCCTTCTAATTGATAACAATACAATACACTCGTGTCTATACAAACTATTATTTAACGTCATTACCGAGCACAGAGGTACACCAATGCAATTTAGTAGCATAGGATATCAAGTAATTAGTTTAATTCACATACAGTTGCATATTTTTCACAGTTCTGAACAGGTGGGGGTAGAATCGTGAAGCGTCGAACCAACAAAAATATAATAGAATGTTCAAGAAGATCTCATCTTGTAGATAACGGTGTGAGGAACGTTTCTTTGAGACATATGGCTCAAAATTTTAGTTTTTAATGCCCTAGAACACTTCGTTTAGGAGTTATTTAACGATATAGATTTTTGACAATGCTGACGGGTGTTGCGGGATATATTTGTCACGAATATTTAGATGCGATTTTTCAACAAATCCTTCATCTTTTTAAAGTCAAAGTGCAATTCGTTACGTCTCCGTCAAATTATCTTCCTTTAGAAATCTCATTTATAAAAATTGGTTGTGTGTGAGTGCCGCAAAAGGTATGTATACAATAGTGAAATAATATAGGAGACGATTCTTCGCTAAAATCTGTAAAAAATGAAGATGATATCAGAAATTAAAAAAAAAATCATGTCCACAATGTAGAGGATCGGAATCTGCAGACGAAGATGTAAGAAAAGTAGTAATGAAACGAGGGAATTAGATATGTTAGGCTAGGCATGTCAAACCGCACCCGTTCGAGATACTTGTTTGAGAAATCCGGCACTCCTTCGAGCACGCTCAACGTTCTTCGACTCCGCTCTTATTTCCCCTCCAAACCCAGAAAGTGGTTAATGCGCAAGATGAAGCGGTGCAAAGTGAGGAATAGCGGTTTTACACGCAAATATGATTCCAAGATTTGTTCTATCAAACATCTGAGATTTGAATCATGTTTATGTTCTTTTCTCTTTTTTTTAGAATTTCATGTTCATTTTTTTTAAATTCTGTCTTGCATAAACATTTTTTCCAAGGATCAGGAATGTGTTTAAATGCCGAATTCGTTTGTTTGCGATTTGCGTCATGTCTTCTTAAATCATTTAGATAATCGTTCGATATAGCAACAATGTGAAATAAATTAAAATGTCTCTTATAAGATAACAATTCTCGCTTATCGAAGGGGAGTTCTTTGAACAGACACGAATCTTTGCTGTTAACTATACCCAAACTGAACGTAGAAAGTTAATGCATTTATTGCATTCTTAAGTAAACATGATTAATAAAATCAAGAAACTTTCGATTCTAAATATTTAATTTTACTTGCAAATGACAATTACGAATCTGACTTAAAAATTCTAATATTTTAATTGATCATTCTTTGCTTTAGTAGAGGAAATGTGAATTAATATAGGTGTGGGGCGATAACTCTCAGCTGACTTATCCAAAAGAATCCAGGTAGTCAACGACATACTGCCGCTCTGGGGTCTTTTCACAACCCGTACTTTTAAAACATCTCCAGTAGCTCTGAATGCAGCGCTCATTAACTCGAGTAACCTTATTACCTTACCCGAGACCTTGACAAGCCTGTGTTAGATTATGAAAACAGCTAGACTTCAAGAACAGTGGGAAGGAAGAGAAAAAAATTAACGTTTAACACAGAAAAGTATTATATTACAAAATCACATGTACAATTACACATCATATGAAGCTACATACGAATAATGAGTAGGTGTAAACGAACTGGAAACTATTGTTATATTTCAAGCAGTACGACGCAAATATTGACTACAGAAACAATTATAGTCATTATAACGTGAAGAATGGAATGTGACATGAAGAACGACATGTGTTCGCAGCGGTCGGGAATGGAGTACGCGGCAATTTGGGAGACGGGGAGGGGGAAGCGAGGCTCGGGGGGGCGGCACTCTACGCTGACAGTCTGATGGGCGGGGAGAAGAGCCGGGCGGCGGCGGAGGCTGCGAGGGGAAGGGAAGGGGGGGGGCCCAGCTGTCACCGTCAGTATTTGCACGAAGCGTTGGCGAGCGAGGAGGTGCGGGGCGGCGACTAGGGTGCGCCTGCGAGAGCCCACGGGTCATCCGGCCAATGCGATGGCTGCTGCTGGTGCTGCTGGCCGAAGCGATGTCCGTAATCACAGCTGCGAGCTACTCGGGAAGTTTTTTGTCGCTTAGACGTCTCTAGGTTTGAATGAAGTATTCAGGATGGTTTCGAATAAATGTTACAAACTTTTAAGCAATATAGAGTGTTAAAGATAATAAATTTTTGCCGAAGTAATATTCTGATGGCCACTTTTGTCGATGTGATGTGATAATCATTTTTGTCGATGCGATACTGTAATAAACACGTTTTGTAATGTTATTGTGTGTTATTGTGATAATCACTTTTTGTCGAACACGCTTTATGCTTCTGATGTTATTCTGATCCAAGGAAGGAGTACTAACAAACACCAGAACAGGATTAGTTACCTACCATTCAAGGTCGTATTGTCCTTCTATGAATATCCTCTGTATAACCGCATTGTGTGAGATTTTCCGCATGTTCACTCCAAATGTTCATTCTAAAAATATTGTCATCTTTGAACTCCCTTCATGCCTTATAATTTACATACATTCTAAACCTCTCTGAATACACGTTAATATACAAAGTCGTATAATGAGAACAGATATGTTGTAAATCAAGATACGAATTAAATTTCAATACTTCACATCTTTTGTAGAACTTCGAGATATCTACGAAATGTTTGGGGTTTAGGAGGACATGTAGGTCTCAGTAGGGCAGGTATAGTTTTTGGGCGTGATCTTACGAAGAATAAAATTTTCCGTATTTTCATTAATTGTGAAACAAATATGAATCCTAGGTACATAAATTTCTTCCAGATCTACTCACACACGAAATAAAATTATTGCATAGAATAGAAGGATACGATAAAAATAAAAATGCACAAAGCATTGCTAATTTCAGATCGAATGTACAATTTCTAAACTTAGGTACAGAAAGTTAGCGACAGAACGAGAAGTAGAGAGCAATAGAGAACGACAGACAACGACAGGCAGCGATGGAGATTGCTTAGGTATCAGGGACCACCAAAAGTGAATTTCTACCAAAATCTCGGCATATGTTTTTCCAGCACGACATAACATTCACTATACTCTTCCACGAAATATAGTAAACGTAGGACAGTAGAAACCAGAAAATAACTGTAGCATTATTTGTTGAATATAAAACTTCTTTCTAGTGCAGATTTTTGGCATTCCTACTTTATGATTCCACAACCCCCAACTCATATTATATAACCGTTGAGAAAGAATATGTTACGTTGTAACAACACAAGTTAACTGTAAATTCTTTGCAATTTAAAAAATATTTTCTCGAGAAACCCTATCGAGTTCTGATGACAATATTTACTCGAAGATTCTGAATCTGATAGAGAAAGAATGACATTTTTATTGATTTCCATATTTTAGGGGATGGATAGCAGAGATCCAGTGATATAAAAGTTTATATAGATTAATAACATTGTGTGTTATATTGATACAACATTTATCCGAGCTTTTAATATTCCTAATGAAACGTCTAAGCATGCTCTCCAAACATTCCACGGGAATGTCGTTAGAATGTTAATACATAACAAAATAACATTTGTTAATGTATTGGATATTTGTGTGACATTGCGAATCCAAACTTCTTGTTAAAATTCTTAGAAAACTTTCTACGGTTTCCTCAAACATTTTTCATAATACATTCTGAGTGAGTTAATGTAGAATAAAAACTAGTAGACAATGGTGGCCGTGAGAGATTAGTTCCTCAAGTTTCGAAAAGTAATTTTTTATTTCCTGTTTTCTGTTGTTTCGAAATTAATCGTTAGTTAAGACTTCCCAATAGAAAGACTATGACATCCTATTATACAGATAAACTAAATTGCTCATCAGGAAGACCGGAACCTGATTAAATATTTTACCGGTAGTTGTGTTATAACATAGCACCAAATACAAGCAAGGCATTTTAGAGCATTAGCACTTCCGACTAATTGATTAGTGTTTCCGGGCGCGTCAACATTAGTTCCAAAAGCGTAGCGCGTTTGAACATTAGTTCCAAAAGCGTAGTGTTTTTTTATCGCTAGAGGTTTTTTTATCGCTAGAGGATCTTCCCTAGTTGAATGGGGAGATCCAGCGCCGATCTACCGTCGCCTAGCGAGGTTTCCCCAACCAGGTATCCCCCTCATCGTGTCACGACTCCAGCCGGGACTAGCTCTAATCTTCCGACTGGTCTCCCGACATGTGTTGTAGTGTGTTTGTAAGTAAGGGATGAACATGGCACAAGGGAAGAGAAAGGAAAGATTGCGCGCGGTCCCAGGACCGTTTGTTAGGGTACTACTCCGGCATTCGTGTGGGGTTGATCGGAGAAAAAAACCCACGATCACAGCAGCCGGCCACTAGAATCCTCCTCCAGACAGCGGCTAAATTCGACCTTAATTGCATATCCGATGACGAGTCATGAATTAATTCAACTCATCAGATGATGCCTTGAAACCAAACATATCGACGAGATATTAGAAAGTTTTGCCCGTCTTAACGGGCAGTAATCGACTGAAGCCTGAATTTTCTGCGTATGCGACGGAGATGCACAAAAGTGATGCGCAACTTGCCCTGGCATTGCGCAGAAGATCGATAGTGCTTTCGATTGCTTTAACATTTCGAGGTGCAAGGTACGCTAACCGTTCTACCACCGAATCCGCTAAATACCACCGAATATCTACTAAGCGGGCCAGTTGCCGCCCCCACCGCAACCTGTAACCCGGGTCAAACAAACGGCCCCCGTGGCAGATTCGGTGGTGGCGGCTGCAACGCGTGCCCATTAGTTAATCCTTTTTGCGTGGCGAGACTCAGGCTGCTCTTCCGTCTGACCACACAAATTTCGCCACGCTCCTATCACCATTTGGCGGAGAAAGAAGGTAATTATTTTGGGCCACGAAACAGGCGATTTTGAATTAAGATCAGCGGCTTCATTTAGGCTTGAGACTTCTTACATGTAGTAAATCTACTACATGGGGCAGCCAGCTTTACTTCCCATTCGAAAGCGTACGAAGAATTTGTTCACCCTTAAAAATCCACGGTTTCGATCTGGTTCGAACCCGCTAACTTGGGTACAACAGTCCGGTACGCTAACCGTTATACCACCAAATCCGCTAAATACCCCCGAATCCTCATTGTCGTGTGGGGGCGCCGGCGCCAGGCGACGACGGGTGGAGGAGGCGACGTCGTCGTCCTCGCAGAGGGCGACGGGACGGCGGCGGAAGCAGCAAGGGGGACGAGGAGGCGGAGGCAGAGGCGGAGCGGGAGCGAGCGGACACGGCGAACATGCGACGGACGCAGCTGCCCCTGGCGGCGGTGGCGGCGCTCGCCCTGCTGTTGGCGGCGGCCGTCTCGCTGGCCGCGCCCTTCGCCGACAAGGGCGGCGGCGGCGGCGGCCCGCACCTCAACCCGGGCCAAGTGGCCGCACTCGCCAGGTCGGTGGACGGGCGCCCGCCAGGTCCGCTTTCGCAGCGAGCGACTGCGTTGTTGGCCCGCGGAGAGGGATTCGAATTTCTCGGGTACTGGACAGTGGCCGCAGATCGAGCAGCGTCAGACTTTCAAGTTCACACGAACTTTCATGTTCCATCTCCAAGTTGAGCGACGTTGTTTCAATGTGGCATTCCTCTCAATAGCGAAGAACAAAATATTTATTTTTTTAACATAGAAGAAACGCGAGCAACATATTTGAGATCACGTAACCTAGTGATTCTGGCGTTAATATTTTTTGTGATAAGAATGTCTAAAATATTATCAATGAATTGGTGTCAGTGAGGAGGCAGCTATTGAATTTTACTATTATTATTATTATTATTATTATTATTATTATTATTATTATTATTATTTGAAAATAATGCCCCACAAGTAAATCCAAGTGGACGGCTAATAAACACAGTTTTATTACTGAACAAAATTTCCGTTTAGTAGTATTTGGAAATCTGTTGTTTAAATACCCCTTCGACAGCATTTCCAGATAGTAAGTCTCAACTGAGCAGAATAATGATTAAACGGAAATAAAAAACCAAATTCAAACCAATAACAGGTTACCTTTGACACATTACTGTTCATTCCGATTGTATTACCACAATCGAAATCCGAATGTATTGCCACGATATTGTTATTCCGATTCTAGGTTCCCTTATTTATAAAGAAACACGGTAATTTCATTGAAAGCTCAGAGACATTTTAGTATTGCATATTTCCCGAGGATTACTAGTATTAACCTTTTACGAAGGATATACGAAAAGTAATATTACAAGATTTTTTTACATATGCTCAATTGCATATATTTAAATGAAACTTGCAGGGAAAATAATGTAGATATTACATCATTTTTAACATATCACCATTTACAATGCATTTTGCATTTCGTCAACTGAATGACGACGTGTTATTTCTTCTTCATAGAGATGGGCTGCCAACTCCGTAAACCACTTTTCCACTGCGTTGTTGTTTGTTTTTTTTTTCAAAACCGTCATCAGGAACGAGTTTTTCACTCAGATGTTCCTTTATAGAGCAGATGATAGTCTCTAGGAGCGATATACGGTCTGTGAAAGCGATGGTTTAAAATATTCCAACCAAATGATGTCCAATCTTGCACATCACTGCAGTACAGATGAGCACTGTCATGAAGACAGACTCTCTTCGTCATCTTTTTGTTTTGAAATTGTGGATAAATATAATTAAACTTTAAATTTAATACCCGTTTTGTTACATGATGCCGTGACATAACATCCCTTCATAAACTGAAACAATTTCGCGATAAATCGCTGCGTCGCTCATGTCTTTGGCATAGAGGTAGTGTGTGACAGCGTACACTTCCACATTTTTTATTAAATTTTATTTTACATTGACAGTCAGTACAACCTTCAATCGTGAGGCTCTTCAGTTAACCGAGCAACTTTGTATCAGTAATGTGTGAAGGGGTAACTTCTTGTCACCTCTCTGATAGTAATTTCATTAGGTTATACCTTCAATCAAGGATATTGCGAGGAAATTTCGCTACAGAGCGATGACATGGTTTAGAAAGGAAATACGATGGGAGAGACAGGTAAATACAAGAAATGTTTTACCTTATTTAATGTCGGAGAGGTGTTGAAGGAAAATCTCCTTCTTAGTCAAGGGAGTGGGGGTTGATCAGTTTATATTTCGTAAGTGACTACTCCTTGTACATAATTAAAATTATTGAAGAAATTATGTGCCAGTTTCGTAATAAAGGAAGTAATCGGTTCTATTGCAAGATCGTTGTGAAGTGTCTTATTGCTGATAAACCAGGGGGCATTTACTGTTATTTTTAGGATTTTGTTTTGAAATATTTGTAACTTATTTAATGTGGTTGGGGCATGTAAAATCGATACAGGGAATGCGCAAGTTAACGTCGTTAACATCGGACGAAGAATACATTTGTAAATGGTAAAAGTGGAATGAATATTGTGGTATGAATGGTAGGAGTTGCGATTGAGAATCGGATGTAAAATAGCTAACCTATTAGCTTCAATTACTTTGGACGAGATGTGACTGTGCCAGTTTAATCGAAACCAAGGACTGATAGAAGAGCAGTTCGCATATGTCGGAGATACGAAATGAGAGCGATCATCTTAAACCGTCACCAAGAGAGTCAAGTCGCTACTACTCGTTCGCTTCAGCTAGCTTTTTCCTTCAGAGCAGTAGATTCAATTGCAAAAAATACATTTCAATGAGAGGGATACGTGTTTTCTAACCTTACTTTCCGGACAGCCTTCGATATAAAAACTAGATCGCAGAAGATCCACGACATTTTCAATAACTTTACTTAGAAATGTTTTATGCCTAATTACATTCCTTACATTTTTTTCTTGATGAATCGCTCATACCCTTGACCTACAGGTAGCGTTTCACAGTAGGCACATCGCACTAGGCGGGGACACGGAATGACAGTGCTCATGTTAAACCGTGACCGCAACGAGAATCTGGTCGCTAGTACTTGTTTGCTTCAGCTAGCTTTTCCCTATACTGTAGTAGTTTGAACTGCAAATACATTTCAACGAGAAAAAATACATTTCAATGAGAGGTCTACGTGTCTTGTATCCTTACTTTCCGGATATCCCTCGTAATAGAAAGTAAATCGAAGAAAGTCCACGAAGTTTTTTCAATTACTTCGTTTAGAAATGTGTAAAGCCAAATTCCCCTCCATTATATAACTATATTGAACTAACGCATATGCACGAATACTTTGAAAATAATATACAAGAATGTGACAATCGTAAATCTGTCTAGACGTCCCTTTAAAGTTGATTACGAAATTCTGAGGAGCCGCGTCTTCCTCACGAAATTCCAAATCCTCCGGGACGTAACCGTCCTCTTTAGCACTAATCTTTAATTTGACCTCTCGACTCGACCTTGTTATCGCACGCGGCGCCATTTCCATACAAATAGGAAGCATTAACTTGCATCGAACCTCCGCGCGCGGGATTCGAAAGTATAACACAGTTACAGCAACACTCGTAATTGGCAGACAACTGACAAACGAGCTGGCGGAGGCGGTGGCGGAAGCAGCGGGCGACTCGTCGTCGCAGCGCGCGTCTGCGAGGGAGGAGACGATAGCGTCCGAGGCGGGGGACGGAGGCGGCAGGTCGACCTCGGTGAGCGGCTGGGAGATGGGTGGAGCACAAACCACTCGGAAATCCAGTGGCAATAAATTGCTTGTAGCAGACAAGTCACTGGCTGGCGATTCGACGCGTGCCGACGGTGAGGCCCTTGTCGGCGATCCCGTGCGACTTACAATCAGCCTTCTGATAGGCGACCAGCCCCAAGCCAGCGAGCTGGGGCTTGTCGGAGATGAGTCGCAAGCAACACGTGCGGTAGTTGAAGGAGATTCCATACACTTCGAGGACAAGGCGCTGTCAACCGGAAGGGTAATGACAAGCGACACTGCAGCTCTGGTGACCAACTGCCCGTCGGTAACTGACGACAAAACTGTTCTCCTTTCAAAACTGGTGAAGAGTGAAGATCCGTTGATGAAAAAGTCAGTAACGAGTATGGGCGCGCTGAACAGTGATGCTGCTCTTGTGACAAACAAAGCGATAGAAGATAATAATAACCTCGGTTATCACACAAATCTAAAAAGCGTAAATATTTTTTCAAGCGACAAGGCTTCAATAAATAAGGCTTTGGAAAAAGAGGATGTGCAGGTGAAAAATATACCGAACAATGCTCAAACTCTGATATGCAACAACGTGCCTATAAGTTTCAAGTGCGGTCAGACGGGGGAAATTGTAATCAGCGGCAGAAATCTGGCAAGTGGTAATGAACTGGCAAGTGATAAAACAGTCATAAACAAGAAGGAACAAGGAAGCGATGAGAAACTGATAGGTGTCAGAGGAAAGATGGGGAATGACGAAGTGGTAGTGACCGTTGAAGCACTTGTGAGGAATAAAGATTTGACAAGCCTTAAGACGCCTTCTGACAAAAATGTCCAAAATGACAGAAAAATATTAAAAGGAGAAAGTTTATTAAATGACAGAGTATTAGAGAATGACAAGAATCGTTATGGCAACAAAGCGACGGAAAGCATCAAGAATCTGTTGAACGACGAGGAAGCACCAGGCCACAACCCGACGGCAAGTGAACACAAGAATACCGCTTTGCTCATATTGTCGGGCAGTGGATTAAATCTCAAGACTTCAGCTTCTTCCAGTACTGCAACCAACACATTGACGTCGGAAGACCAAAGTCCAACACCCACATCGACCCCAACAACTTCAACGATGACGACATCAAGCATAAAACTCGACACGTCACCGTCGTTGGCTGACTTACTTTCATCCACTCCAACTGCCATTTGGGTTTTCACCGCTCATCCACTCCCATCGTGTCAATCACCCAAATCGACGTCTGAAAACATTAAAACTACTAGTACCTTGATTTCAACGATGCCATCGAAAAGCACTTTCAAAGAGCAAGGTTGCAGTACAACCTCGTTCCTTAATAACGAGCTACCGAATATCGGAGACAAACGCAGTCATGGGAATGCGCTGCTCGTTTCCGAAGTATATGAAGATAACATGGTGAACGCAGAGGACGATAATGAGAACCAGAAAGGCGGACGGCGCATACGGCGTCAGAATGGAGAGTACGATCCCGAAGAGATCGGTCGCCAGTTGGCAGTGGTGTTGGGTCGAGCAGCGAACGCTGAGAGAGACACTGAACAGGTGAGTGCACAAATAAAGTGAACAATTTTCGTGAGTGCCTTCAAGCACATTTGTTCACAATATACAGATTCTTCACATAACTCTTTATTGAATAATAGCACAATTTTAAATGAAATTTTACTTGAAATTTTTGACCTGTTTTTAATTGGGTTATTGTTCGTCCGGAAAACATACAGTTGGGTCTCTTCATTTCGAGAAACAAAGCATGAGCGAGCACAACACAGCTATTGAGAAAACAACGGAGATATAATTAGCAAAGTAGTAGCATATGCTTTCAATTTAATCCTGCAATGTATTAAACTCAATGACAAGTCTAATTAAATATTCAAAGCTCAGATAGAGATATGAAATTATAATTGACTTGTAATTATAGCAGTATAATTACATTTAACTAATACAATGAATAAGAGGTATTACGCCCAGCTGATATGGAAATTAAGGTTGTATTTCACTTAAAACATGATGTACTTAATTCGAGAAAGGCAAAATCGGATCCCGTAGCAGTGAATTCTCAACAATAGAAATTGTGATGAACTGGTAGCTTGCAGAAGCGAAAATGCTGCTGACCAAAACCCCACAAAATGGTTTCTCAAAAAGAAGAACGCTCAGGAACACAAATAAAATACCCATGAATAACACTAAAATAAATTATATCTTCTAACAGAAACAGTTTTCACAAATACTCTAATAACATAGAACAAAAAGAAACAATACAACAGTTCTTTACACACCAAGAGTATCAAAAACGTTGCACAACGCAATACGTGACAAGAAAATGTTTAATATTAGGCGGCCTTTTCCTTGAAACCTTGCTGTCGCATGGTATGTCATAAGCTGTTATGCACTCAGTATGAGAATTCAGGGTACGCGCAGATTGAGAATAGGCGGAATTACAAAATCAAATACTGGTCTTTTTCAGTCAGAATTGAAATGTTTCATTGGTTGTTGTGTTTTCGAAGTTCTGGGAGACTAACAAATTCACAGACACCTTTCGATGTCCAGAGGGTACTATAGTTATATTTCAATTTCTAATTGCATTGGAAATGGGCGATATAGAGGTATTTTGTGGCGAAAAACGTGACACTGTGTCGAAATGTCTACTACACTCCGCTAATCAAAATTATGTTAAGTTGGTATGAATGGTTCCGATATGTGAATCTTAAGCAACCAACTGACAGATGAGTTACAATGTGTGTTTCTCTTTCCTATTTTTATTTAATTAAAACAAAAGTGTATCGCATTAATTTGAAATTCTCTATAGATTGTGTTATTTAATGTAGTATTTTGGGCATCCAGTAAGAACCGAGTATATACACCTTATATTATATAACCAGTAATATACCCCGTATACTGCATTAATTTAATAAAGAAAAACAAATCGAGTTTTAACGAAAAAAATAACGGAAATTGGGTTTACTTGTCACTTTCAGGCACTTCAAACTCTGCTACGCCTTCACAAATCGCTGGGGCGTGTGCAACAACGTAACGGTGTTGGGCATTCCTTCGTTTCCCGTGTTATCGTTTTAGAGGTCGAGTAAATGTGCGAATGGGAATTCATCGTGTGCAACATACTAAAATACTTAAAAATACTATCTATTAAATTTCCTTAATACTTGATTACACATTTCCTTGTAATTTACTAGTAGTCAATTACAAATAGACTTACAAGCTTACTTGAAAGTACCATATTACTAGTATATAAGCTAAAATATTCGTTCATGAAAATGGAATGTATTCATTACTTTAGGCGCGCAGTTTAGCCTGCCAGAATTAGGTCAGGATTCCCCCAGCGGGCGACCTACTTTGTGTGATCTGTCCCAGTGAGCAGTATCTTAAAGTCGGCAGGAGAAGAATAGGAGGGAGGGAAGGGATGCGCTCGGACGCGATTGGCTATGGTTTAATGAAAGACGAGTCATCCACGGGCCTCTGCAGCGGCCACCGAGGGCAGTCTTGCTTCAATTCTTGCATTGGAGTAGTCCTGCTGTAGATTATCCGATAAACTATTGTTTACGACTTACGAAAGAATGCACAGTACTGGAAACATAAATTGATCGGGGACATCTGCGGCTGTTCAGCGTTTGCACGGCTTGGACAGTCCTTGTCATGACGAAAGTCGCAGATGGAGCCTCACCAACCATCGTAGCCAATCTCAACGCTGGGGGGAGAGCCCTAACAAAATTAGGTCGTAGAAAATGGCGGGCGCCGCTAGTACAGAGGGGATGTATTTTCAAATAAAAAAAAATACATGTAAGAAACACTTGTATGAACATGAAAGTAAATTCATTGAAATATATATGAGCCCATAGCACTTAACCAGTGTTATCACAATTCTTTTTAAAGAAATTACATTGATATCAGATAAAACAACACTAATGTTAGACCAATTAATTTCTTATACACGTTCTAATTCCAATATTATTGTCCATACACAATTAAAAACTTTATCAAATTACCAATTTACTACAGAATTTTTCGATAAGAAAAATTATTATAATTGCATATTTGCAATTGTTCATTTGTATATTACATTTGAAAATAAGCAAAATACTGTCTTTCTCGAACCGTTAGAGGAGTTCTAGGGAATCATTTCAATAAAAGACAGTAAAATGCAAAAACCAACTGTATATTTATCATTAAAGTAACAATTAAACTAGATATTTAGCAATTAATTAGCATCTCATGTCAAAACTGTTGCTTTGCGATCAACAAATCAGGGACAATTTGGGGACACTCCCCGGCAGGAATAACGCGCATTTCGGAATTGTTTATAAAACAATCCTCGTTTGCAAAATTGTTAATTCGCCGTTTTCGGTTCTGGGGCATCAGAAAACCCTTCCCATTTTAGAATTGCAAAATTTGGAAATTGTTTATAAATTTTTCAAACAAAATGTATTGCTTTTTTTCAAATTGCCTTTAAACGAGATGCAAAATCCCGCAATCCGATTGGCGCTATCGTCTTTCGTTTTCGAGATACGTAATTGTTTATATGAAATTAGCATGTCATGACAATTATTTTGTTTGGCAGTTCCCACGCAAGGCTTTTCCTTACGCAGTTCCCATGCAAAGCTTTTCTACAAGCCGTTTTGCAATGGCTCACTTAGTTACTCCGGCAAATACATTTGAAGTTCCTAACGGGGGTGGAGGGGACAAGCGCCCACAACATGTATTGCCATGAACATTGTTGCTGGTTAGACATTCCTGGTTTTCAGCTCTCTAATTTTTCATTTCACTCTAAATACTTTAAGTCCCATTACACTAGTGTGTAAACTATTCGTAGATCTTTTGTCAAAATGAATTTTCCATTAACGATCTGGCCCGAAGCTAGGCCCTGCACTATTTTGAAGTGAGAACTGAATTGTCTTTCTTCTTTCCAACATTAATACGTGTTGTTCTCTCATACATGCCCTTACGTTTCGTGCGAAGTAATATTATCATGGCTTTGTCGGCTTCTTCTAATACTTTATCTGCAATATGTTAAATATCTACCAGATCAAACATTTCTTTTTTCTGACATAATTCCCTAAGCCACTACGGTGACCATATACACTGCAAGGCCTACTAAATAGGTGACCACTATGACATCATCAAATAGATGCCTCAAATGTTTAAAATATATAAATAACTGGCTCCTATCGTCGCTCATTTTTTTGAACTCATGCAATTATACCCCGCTTTATCCACTCGTATCGTTCATTTATATAAAGCACCCAGCAATTTATTCTTGATACCATGCTGCAGCCTAATATCCACTTTCTGCTTCAAAAGATGCATACCTAAATCGTAGTTTTTGCAAAACTCCTTACACGACTCTCTGTGGAAGATGAACGTCCAGCCAATAGCCACGAGTATATTATATTGTTCCAAGTTTAATGTGTATTATGGCATTCGCTTTCCGTTCCGTTCCGAGATTACAGCAAACCAATCTCCCGAAATATTGGATTAATCTATGTAGTCAAACTAATTCGTGACAAATTCGGTATAGTTTCGGTAATCGATCTTATAAATTCTCTTGGATTACAAATTTCCGTACATTTAATGAATGTCGATCTCTTCAATTGAATATGGTTTCAATACCAAAGTTTCTCTACTGTCTGTGCTCTATTAGAACAATTTAAATCCCTTCTCGTAGCAATTGAAAGATAAGACTGTACTACTTGTAAATTGTAAAATATTTTGTTTTTTGACGTTTCGCGTTGGATATGAATTGGAATTGGATGGCTCTAAAGTAGGTCTATTACATGATACAAAATGTAAGTGATTAGAAGTAGCTCACAGCAGAACAATTTTGCTACCTTCTACTTCTTTTTCTGTGGCATATCCATATTTTACAGAAATTAAAAAAGCACGTTATGGAAGAGAAACAATTTTATCCCAATCAAATCATTTAAACACATTTGAATGTTTTGAATCACACCATAAATTTGAATTTTCAAATTTACTACACATTTTGAATATGGGATAAATTTGAAAATTATATTTTTCTACAAAAAAAAACAAACAAAAACCACATTTTAATTTACTTTAATTTCGTGTGTGGCAAAAGATTTTCTCATCACAGGCAATTTGTAACCAAAACCCCGAGGAAAAGTAACAATGCATTCGTCGTTGCACACGTCAGTCTCTGCGAGGTCCTGGTAGATGGTTTCAATTGCGCGCACAGAACTGACATTTAATTTCAATTTTCGCGATGACTTTTCTTGATGGGGGGCAACTGAATCTGTCCTTCTTTATGGAATTTAACATAGAATTTGGGGGACTTGGAAACGGTTGCTCTCGGTCACTCAGCTCAAACATTGTAAAATAATAAAACCATGAACAAAAATTAAACAAAAATTATTACGAAAAGACATGTATGATAGTCGAATGATAATCGTATATTCAATCGTTCAGGATATAAGCGACCTCTCCGGAACGGAGTCTCCCGACGCTTCGGCGGGGGAAAAACGACCCCAAGGAAATCGGCGCTCCAGGCAGGAGAAAGAGGCGACGGAAGAGCAAGTAGCTCCAGCGGCGGACGCAATGGGTCCCGCAAAAGACATCATCGCACCGGTCGCAGATGCGGTACAAAATGCCCCGAGCGACTCCGATAACGTTGCAGCGTCTGATGAGGATTCGTTGGACACCGTGCGGGAACGTGGATTGTCAAACGAGAATATGGCAGACGTGAACGCGAAGACCGTGGCAACAGGCGTGCCTTGGAGCTCGCAGTCACCGTGGGCGCCACGAGCAACCGACGGTTGGCAAGGTGCCAGCTCCAGTGCGGACGAGGTGACCTACCACGCATCCACGTCGGACGTACCGCAGCCGCTGCGCGCTCTGGAGGGGATAACGGGAAGTCAACTTCCAGCGGTACGCACAAGTACAACATTAATTAGTTCTGATAAAAATAAACCATGCACTGGAAGGTATTCACTCTTTCTTAGGCTGTATTTATCGAGGATTTCATTTGTGAGTTTCTGAAAGACGTATCCTAAGGTCTCTTATTTTCCCTCTCCATCGGAAACTAGAACGATAGCACACGAATAACAGAAAAGATATATGTCTATATCGTAACTTAATTTGTGTTATATTTACATTTAACAACGTCAGATATATTATTTAACTTAATGGAAGTTACGTATATCTAGCTTTCGTCGAGATAATTCTCTGTTGGTATGTTTTATTCTTATTCAGTATTTTCTAGATTTCAATATTTCTTCTTGATTGTCAATATATGTTTACAAATAAAAGTATCCAACGTTTTTTATGACAATCATCTATTTCAGCAATTGCACAACGTTTCGTAACTCGTTTTGTTACATCATCAGGTGCTAAACTAATGGGCCACAGAAACTTAGTGAGGGAACGCTATCCCATTGGATTACCTCTACAGCAGAACATTCAAGGAAACATTACGAAATACCTCACTCTCACTCAGTTGATACCACATAACTAACCGTTACGAACAGACACTCCATTCAAAGTTTTTGATAAATGATTGCCATAAAAAACTTTGGATACTTTTATTTGTGATTTTCTAAATTTATTATTAACATTTTTTTCGAATTTTTTAACGCTTTCCAGTTTCTTTATGGTCTTAAAATTCGGTAATTGATAAGTCCATTTTGTACATTTTAGTTTCAGAACAAATCAAATCTAAAATTCGTTGTGAAAATTTATGTTTTCGCATCACTAAAAACCTCCGTGGACTTTTGACATAAAGTCAAACCTATCTAATATTCATAAGCCACAATTCAAAAACAAATTAATTTATATAAAATCATTTTAAGTTTAATCATTTATCAATTAATCATTTTAAATTACTCGTTACCTTTGAATGACGAAAATAAAATATATTTTAATTACAATTTGTGCTGCCAATTATTAATTACATGGACGAATCCATTCCATTCTCAGAGAGGTAATGAAGAAGAACTAGACTTCAATAATGCTTTCGAAGTCAAAAGCAAGAAAGACGGTCGGCACTCCAAGAAGTCTTCGAAAGTGAGCGTGCCATGGCTGATCGATGCGGACGGCGACCATATCATGCTAGTGTCGAACGATCCGTCCACATCCGCAAAGCCACCGTCAGATCAACGCCTTCCTCCTCGGACGGAGAGCAAGTCAGCGGACACGGGCCCCGGCTGGCCCGGCTGGCGCCACGGCTCCAGAAGCTCCCCGGGCCCTGACTCCAAGCCAGCGCTGCTCAGCAACCTCAAGAAGCTGGAGCAGGAGCTCAACAGGCAGAGGGCGGACTCCCTCAGCAAAAGCACCGAGGAGCCCAAGTCGCTGACCCTCAAGGTCCCAGTAGCGGTCTTTGACGTGAAGGACTCGAAGGACGTGATTTTGATGGTCGAAGGCAAAGGAAATGCCACGAAGAGACCAATATCTACAGTCGCGAAAAACGAAAAGTGCGAGGATGAGATTCAAAGTGTACCCGGCTCTCCCAAACCTGATACCCACTCAAAACAACCAACATTTATTCAAAAACCGAAAAATACAGAAAATTGTACAGATGATGTATTCCAGACTCAGGATGATACTAAGAAAACAGAACTAGAAAAGAGTAAGAGCAAACCGTTAGATGAAATATCGAAGACACAATCGACAAGACCGAAACCTGGAACCGAACCACAAAAGACAAAGTCACCTGGCACTCCTAGCGTGATGTTGGGGAAACTCACGGGCAAAAATAACACCACTTTCGTCCAGCGAACGCTCATCGAGACGGCTGTCGTCCCGGGACCAGACGGTAGCCTCACCGCCAACACCGCGATCCTCATGCACCAAGCCTTTGAACAACCGGCGAAGGCCTCCGAAGGGAAAGCATCCCTCACCGCGAGAAACAAAACTAACCGAACGTCCGTCGACAACTGTATCCCCTGCCTTCCTACCGCCAACACCGCCGCCGCCAACATCTCCAAAGAGACGCGCCCCAACGCGACGAAATCCGAGCCCGTATGCGTGACCAGGGGCCGAATGCCGGAAATGCTGCCGGTGGGCGATGGGAAGGGCCGCAAAGGCTGCAATGGTGCTATCGACCTGGGCGGGGCGGGCACACTCAGCGGACGGCCGCAGGTGAGCAACTCCGGCGCCGGGGGTGCGCCCCCAACCAGAGGCTCCCGGGGGGGCAACGCACAGACTCCGGGGGCGAGGGTGCGTCGCAGCGCGCGCCCGCGGTGGCGGCGGCGAAGACGCAGCCGCCGCCGCCGGGGCCCCCCCCCGAGGGAGGACGTCGCGAACCGCCCCAGTACCGCTGCGAACGTTCTTTCGGGCGTCTCCGATGCCAGCGAACAGAAACGGCCCGTCAGCGGCGTGGTGCGCTCCAAGGTAAGGTTGTTCATCGGTCACATGCGCTTTTAACATGCAACCCTGCAGGTTTGTTATGCGCACCTGTAAACATCCTTAGCAACGTAAACAACCATCGATTCATCGCAAGTCAAATGTTTGTAGAAGGAAAAACATGGCGATTTACAAAACAAGTCAAATACAAACAATTCGAAAGTAATTCAAGTTGTAATTTTTGGCAATGCTAATCACCTGTTTGCGGTGCTATCCAGAATAGTTTCGCGTCCGGCAGCTTATAGCGGAGCGAACTTTTACGACCCTAGCCGTCACCTGGTTCGCAAGGTCCTGTCCTTACAACCACGGAATCCACATCACATGCGCTCCGCCACTTTACCGTATCGAACGTGTTCCCAAGGGCGAGCGCAGCCACGCCCGCGTGCAAATGGCGGTCCCTGAGACCGGAGTGCTGTACGGCGGCGACTCCGGCCCGGAAGTGGTGGTGACGGACGACCCGGCGGCGGTGCCGCGCGTGGAGGACGCTGGCGGTGACCCTGCCACCCCCGCCGCCTCCGCCTCCGCCTCCGCCTCCGCTGCTGGTCATTGGGCGAGAGCGTCCCCGTCGCCCAAGCTGCCCGAGGAGGATGTGGCGGCGGTCAGGGAACGACCTTCGAATGCAGCCGACGCGAGAGATGCACAACTAGCCGTACGTCTAACGTCGATACGCGCCATGAATTATGTTTATTAACAGAAGTAAATGATGTCAGAGATGTGGCTAGAAAACAAATAAAAACTTGAATACACGTTCATGAGAACTTAATTCTATTGTCTGAAGGGTACGATTACTTACTATTGTCTTCTAAAAGAGTGGAAAAATCTTAGTTTTTCATCAAATGATACCAAGTACTAGAGATGGCTACTAATCATTGAGATTGCATTCATTATTTCGAGTCTATCAAGTTCTGTTTTTTTCCTTCCATTAAAACACCCTTCAGACTATTAGTTTTCTTCAATCGTCGATCTCAGATATATTCGTACCGATTGGTACAAAACGTTTTCGATTATTTCAGCTGTACTAATTTTGTTAAGTTAAATGTATATTAAAGATGTTTGTAGATGCTTAAAATACAGTTTTCCAATATAGTAAATACTGCAACATTTCAAATGAATATAGTTCTCAACCACTGACATTAATGGGAATGTATAATGTTAACGCACATTCTAGTGAAGTCAACGCGTTTCTTGAACGGTGCGAAGATTAGCTACAAGTTCATGACAAGGATAATTTTAATGATAGTTGGTGATAATGGTGCGTAATGGCCAACATTAAATTCACTTTTATGTTCTATTTTCAGTTTGAGTCTTTGTAAATTCGCAGAGTTGTATGCTACCTTCCACGAGAAAGAAATATTAAAATGTGTGTGTGTTATGAAACAGCAAAAGTAGACAAGGACAGACGAGAGAATGTACTTTTAAACTGAGCAACACATACTAAAATGTTTCACACATAAATAAAACCTCATTAAATTACAAAAATATTCAATGATCAGGTCAATCTTATACCTGCTGTATATTGTAGGCTAACAACATCAGATAGAAGAACGTCATTCACACAAAGAACATCGAACGTAGTGCCACTGTTATGTAGGAATTTATCCCAGGGACCATAAAATTTTGTAGATTCTGCTTCAAAAAATAAGTAGGTCCAAATGCAGCTCGCAACAGGCGTTATACAATCATAACTCTGAAATGGTGCGCAGACCCTTAAGGCAGCGCAGCTCAAATGCATCGTCTCGCACGATAAACATCTCTCAAGCGCCAAATGTCCTCGAGCATGTTCTCACCGGTCTATTATTCAAACTCTTATTACATCTCTGGTGAATAACTTCCTTGTTCACCTTTTTTTTTTTTACTTTTAAAAATATCCGCCAAACCAGGTATATACTTCCCGTGCCGTTGACACTGGAATCATTTTGGCCACCCATTCATAAATCGGCCGCTGGTAATGTCTATTATCTAGGCTACCCGGAACGAAGCACGTCTCTATCGTGGTGACTGGCTCGTTCAGGAGAGCCTGCTCCGACACAATGCTCCGACCGCGGAAGCCTACACAATCACATGCTGGTAATGTCGGTCATATCGCACTAGTTCAGTGACGTAAGCTCCCCGCGCGCACCCGCGTCGCAGGAGGCGCTGGGCATCCAGGAGCCGTCGCCGGCCACGGGGCAGCCGGGATCCCTGCTGTCCACTCCGGGGCCGTGGAACGAGGACGGGGGCGCGGGCACGGGGACGCGCAGCCGCCACAAGCGTCCTCGCCCGCCGCCCTCGCTGCTCATCCTCCCGGACGACCGCCTCGAGATGGACGTGGGTGTGTCCCTGCAGAGGCCGCAAGACGATACAGAAGACACTCCGCGTTGACAGCCATTGTCTATCTCTCTTAACTCCCCCCTTCCCACCCGCAATTTGCAAGTGCGGACCAGCTTTTTCTACTTGCGAGGACAGCAGCTGAGCTCTACCCACGCAGAGAGACAGTCAAAGTCCTCCTGTGGAATCGGGCAGTAAAGGCAATGTTGGATGTAGCTGGTGGAGTACTTTTCATGGGAATGTCGTGGACACCCATCGTAACTTTAATCGATCCGATTAGAAGAGAAGTCCATTGGACAGTCGGATGGCATTGAAAAGAGCATGATATGTGGAACCGCTCAGTAAACATTGCCACTCTAGCTCAAGTCGGATCTTCATAAGAAACGGTTTAAAAAATGCGTTCAACCTTCCACATATGTACATATTGCACGTGTAAATATATGTAATGTACAAACTTAAGCGACAAAACTTGTATTAAGTGTCCTTAAAAAATGGCGTACACATCTCTAGAGTCTACTATGCATTTAAAATAAGTTTTAACATTTAAGTGAATAGAGATTTATTTTTCATACACGTCAACTGAAAATATATCGCGAATAAAATTGGCAATTTTCCCTGCAGTTTTATTCCTAAATTAGTTTATCAATCATTTTATGGAGATGCAGTAGATAATCAGTAGCCTAGGGTGAGGGGAGACAAGGTAGACACTGTTTGCGAAAGAAATTGATTAATGCTTAGAATGCAAGAGAAGTATTTCAGTGGAATATTATCTTCTTCAGCTCGGAAGGCAGAAGGTTGATCGGAGAGTCAGCGCCCTGAGAGCTACGAGTCCAAGTGCCTTAGGGCTGCACCTCAAGAGAGCACAGCACAAAGAGGAGTCTTCGCAGGGTCATTTTCCGCAAGGAAAAAGTTTGCGTACATCGCAGCCTCCGAATGAGAAACCCAAGTAGACACCTTGTTATGGGCATCAATCACGTCATATCAATTTCCGTGTTAACCTTGTTTATTCTCACTCGTGGAAAATCACTACTAATTTTTCTCTGAGATTCGCTCTGTGTGAATGAAGCTGTGAGGTTTTTGTTTGGTGGATGGTACAAGTATTATTCAAGGGGGAGGGGATGGGGCAAAAACAACAATTGTCTCCTATATTATTTTAGTAGTAGACCTTTTGCTGCTCTCACACAACTAATCTTTATAAATGAGGTCTCTAAAGAAAGAGAATTTTATAGAGATGTGACGAATTGCATTTTAACTTTAAAAATATGAAAGTATTTTTCAAACGCATTTAAATATTAATTTCAAAAGCAACCCGAATCACTGGGCCATATTTTTGAATCTATATCGTTAAATAACTCCTAAGCGAAGCGTATTAAGGCCTCAAATACTAAAATTTTGAGGTCAAAGGTCTCAAAGAAACGTTCCTTGCACCTTAATTTATATGATAAAATTTTTCTTGAACATACTATTACATTTTTGCTAGTTTGATGCTTCTCGATTCTATCACACCAGTTCAGAGACTGTATAATCTGCAACTACAACTGAAATTAAACTAATAACTTAATATTCTACACGACTGAATTACATGGATGTATATCTCTCCTTGTTAATTACAGTACATTAAATAGTATGTATTGACAAGATGTATTTTATTTTCGTCAATTCCAAGGAGACATGGAACGGGTGACGGAGGATAAGAAGGTCTTGAAGAAAAAGATATATTGCAGACTTAATGCGGAAATGGAAAAATACGGAATAGGGTGGGGTTTAATATGCGAGAGTTCTCGCACGGGTACGCTACTTTCCCATTCGCGCCGAAATTCAAAGAAAATTAAGCAGCGTCCGGACTTTTGAGAGGTGTTTGTGGTTTCATTACTTACATAGGAACGCGATGAAAATCCAGAAACAACAATATAGTTTCGAATTTGACTATAAAAGACAAATATTTAGTTCGTTATACCAGCTATTCTCGTACAGCGCCTACCATTTGAATTATCATATTCAGTACATCACTTCTTACGACACGTCGTGCGACACTAAGGGACCAAGTAAGAGGCCGCTGCCATTAAATATTTGCTATTCATAGGTATTATGGAACAGGAAAATCATGTATACTTCTGGTATGTGAAAACAGTTGTACTGTGTTGTACTATTCTAGGATGTTGTAGTATTCGTAAAGAGTGTACTTGTTAAATTATTTAATCTATTGCAGAGTTATTTTATTTTTTTTATTTAATTTATTTTAAGTCGCATCAACGGCTAGGTCATTAGCGACTAAATACATACAATATATTATATTTTACATTGTCAATTTTTAGTTTTACAATATACAATTACATATTATATAACAACATACATTACATATTACAAGAAAATTACATTATTCTAATACATTTAAATATTTCCTGAAATACCTATTTCATTACAAAATTTTAAAACATTACTTTGGTAAGTATTATCCCTTAGAATGTTACTAAATATTTCCTTTTCAAAGAATTGAGGTCTCACAAATTGAATTGGGGACATTCCTGGAGGAGGATTAATGTTTATCAGTAATACTGGAATGGAATTTTTCTCTAGAATATGTCTATGGGAAAATTTGGTATGGCCTGATCTGATGCGTGATAGAGTTATTTGTTCACGACGTGAGAGATTTTCATTAGTTTTGAGGGCAAAGAATTCACCAATTTTCTTATGCGTTGTGCTTGCTTTGAGATTGTTCCATTGGTTTGACCACATCTTTTTCATGACTTTGCCAGTAAACTTCACGTAATCCTCAATTGTGTAAGACATTTTGTTGTTTACTTTCTCTTCAAAGTCAATAAGAAAGATAGGTGTGGGTGATCTGCTAATCGGAGTTCTTGCTTCTACATTCTTTGTAATGTGGATCACCACAGGTTGAATACACATGTCAGCTGTCTCTTTGCAGATTTCAAGCAGGTTGGTGAAGATTAATTGTTGGTAATTACTCGGTGAAACTTTAATGCCATTCGGTATATATGTCGATAAAATAATACATTTTTTAGTTGGGTTGGATTTGACAAGGTTCATTGACATTAGGAAGGCATAATTGTAAGCGCTATTTTTACTTGCAAAGTTCCTAAACTTGATATGAAAGGTCTTCCAAGGAGATTGGATGTATAAGCCCATTCTGTCTGTTTCCAGCGTGTCTTGGATGTGGATGACATCGTGATCTTGATATTTGTTGAGAATCTCGTTGAGGATAAGATCAGCGTCGGAGTCGTCCAAGTTAGAGTTGGAGAGATTCTTGGGAAAGGAAACGACAGTAAATTTTGGTGTGACCCAGGGAGGATATTTAGGTGTTCTACACCTTCCCACCGATACGTTTGGGAGGTTGTATGCCCTGATTATATCTTTGGTGCTTTCGTAAAAGGTTTTGGGTATGATTGTAGGTGGATGGGAGCAGATCTGATTGGTGGGTTAATATCATTGAGTATAATATTGTTATTGGATGAGGAGGCTTTGCTTATATATTTGATAGTCAGATAATCCCGTCGAAATTGCAGGGTTGATTCCGAGGCTTCGATAAGGATGCTACCTGTTGGCGTTGTCTGGAAACATCCAGTCTATCCTAAGCCTCTATTATGTACAGGATCCAATTTTTATGTAAGTTCTTTTTGGCTTTGTTGTATATTATACACCCATAGTCGATTTTACTACGAACAATAGCTTTGTAAGTGAGGAGCAAGGTATGTTTGTCTGCGCCCCAATTGTTATAGTTCATGCATTTTAGTAGATTTGTTCTTCTTTTGACATCAGTGATGAGATCTTTAATGTGCTCTTTCCAAGTATGCTTACAGTCAAAAAATAAGACCAAGGATTCTAGTTGAATAGACTCTTCTTATTGCTACCTCTCCCATTTTTAAATTAAGATCTCCAGCTATATTTTGCCTAGATATCAGGATGCATTCGGACTTGGTTGGAGATATTATGAATCCTGAGCTTAGCGACCATTTATGTATTGAGTTCAATGCATCTTGTGTAATTCTCTGCGTAGATGCGAGGTTCTTTCCTTTGCTGAGGATTATCATATCATCCGCATACTTGCGAATGATCGTAGGTGATGTGATATACTGACCAGCATCCTTAATTGCGATCAGAATAAAGTTACGCTTAGGGTGGATCCTTGTGGAAGTCCATTCTCCAGCTTGATTGTTTCGGATAACTGGTTGTTAGCACGCACTTGAATACATCGATCACTAGTAAAATTCATGATAAAACTAAGAATGTTACCATTAATGCCGATATCTTTAAGTATCCATATAACTCGAGGTGTCCAGACCATATCGTACGCCTTTTGGACATCTAGGTTGACGGCAATGACATGTCTGTTGTGGATGGCTTCAGTGATGTAGGTGTCCACGCTAATAAGATGCGAGTAAGTAGAATGCCCAGGTCTAAAGCCGAATTGATTATCTTCAATGATGTTATAGTGATTTATAAACCATCTTAAACGTCTATCAAAAATCTTTTCAATTATTTTACATAGGTTGCAAATTAGGGAAATCGGGCGATAGTTAATCGGGTTGGATCTTGCTTTGCCAGGTTTAGGAATGGGGACAACCGTTGCTGTTTTCCATTTGTTGGGGAAGGTTTTATTTTTAAACATAAAATTAAAAATATTTGGAGGATTTCCTTGCCTTCAACCGGAAGATTCCGTATGAGGATGTTGGAGATACCATCCGGCCCAGGTGTCGAGTTATTTGTCACATTAATAACTTCGTTTACTTCCTGCATTGTTATTGGAACATTAAGTAGGTCAGAACGTGCCGATGGGGTTTGGAGGTAGTTGTTATAGGAGTCTTCAATTACATTTTTAACCTTCAAGAATTCTTTGTCATAATTCGCTGAACTAGAATTGGATTGGAAGGTTTTAGCGAGCATGTTGGCAATTGTCGCAGAATCATTAATAATCTTGTTCTGAGATTGTAAAAAAGGGATGTTGTTAGTTACTTTATTGCCATGAATGGACTTTATTTTCTTCCATGATTCAGCATGTTGTTGTTTATATTGATTGATGATACATAATTAGTCCATGATTTCTTTTTCGACTCTTTGATAATGCTTCTGGCGTGGGACCTAGTTTTCTTGTAAGCAGTCTTGTTCTCTAAAGTTCTTCTTCTTTTGAATTTATTGAAGGCACGTTTAGCTGCTTTGATAGCTTCCGGCATTCGTTGTTCCACCAGGAAAATGATTGATGTCTTTTCTCATCCAGGTGAAAACTAGATGAGGCAGAGCTAACGATTTCTTTATACATGGTCCAGTCAGCTTTGTTATAGTTCAGCTTGCTGGTTGGAGGGAAAGATGTGTCACCAGAGCCGGGTAAGTCAATATCAATAATGATTGGATAGTGGTCACTGTCATATGGATATTCAAGGACGTTCCATGAGCATTTTGGAGCAAGAGGGGCCGATACCATTGTTATATCAATGGCACTAAGTTTGCCGTTACTGGGATTGATGTGGATGGGTCCTCCTGTGTTTATAATTATGAAGTCAGAGTCTTCTGCAAATGCTTCTATTAATATACCTCTTCTGTCGGTCTTAAATGAGCCCCATACTGGATGATTGTTTAAGTCCCCCAGAATCAATAGGGGATTTGGTAATTGTTTTAGGATGTCGCTGAGCTCCAAGTACTCAAGTTTATGGTTGTTAGGGATATATAAGTTACATATATTAATACAAGTAGGTGCTACAACCTTCACCGCAACTGCCTCCAAGTCAGATTTTATCATAAGGTTGTCAGCCAAAATTGAAGCTTTTAAATATATGGCTACTCCACCAGAAGCATGATCAGTGGTTCTATTTTTAAAGAAACATTGATAATTTTTAATATTAGCTGAGTGATTAGCCTTGAAATTGGTTTTGCAAACAAATGATATCTGGGTCAAAATTGTTACATAATAGTTGCAGATACTCAAGACGACAATAGTATCCATTAATATTCCATTGGAGTATCTTCATTTGTTTGCTTGAAATTTATTTAGCAAGGGGGAATGGAGTTTTTTAAGAGACCTGAATTAAAAATTTAGTGTCAGGTAGTTTCCATACCGGATTCAGACTCAGATGTGTCTGATTCCGGTAGGTGTTTCTTCAGTTTTTTTATTAGTCTGGTGACTCTGCCTTTGATAATTCTATCCTTTAATACAGGGTAAATGTCACTGAGCATTTTTATAACGGTTGGAATATCATTGGAATAGTCCTTTACTATGGTTAGAGGATCAGCAGAGCCCTGAGTATTTTCTAGTAGTAATTGTAATTGATTTGCTGACAGAGGGAAAGAGTTTTGATTTATTTCAAGCAGATCTTTAGTTGGGCTGAGCATGTCTTCAAGTGTTTTATCAGGATTGCTATCTTGGTCCAGTTCTTCCTGTTTTGAAGAATTCTTTTTCTGTTTCTTTTTTTTAGTTTTTTTAACATTATTATCTTGATTATTATCTTTAACACTTTTAGTTGCTTCAGATAGGGAAGAGGATTCATAGGGGAGGCTTCTTTTAAGAAGGGGAGGAAAGTTCATAGGGTCACTGGTGGAGGGGGCAGTGGGTGTTTCAGTTATGGTAGGCTGTACTTTCACATTATTAGAAGGGATAGTTGGTATATTTGTACTAGGAGTGTTCAGAAGGCAATTCTCTTTGGGGAGATTTTGGGGGCAGTTACTAGCAGTATGGCCTTCCATTTTGCAATTGAAACAAGTAATGTTTTCAGCAGAGAAAAAGATTCTATATGGTGTACCTTCATATACAATCACTGATGACTGAGGGAGTTGTGAAGTTCCTCGGTTGATAAATGTTTGCCTTCTGAGGCTCATAATGTGACTGAGGTTAGGGTCAGACAGGCCAGCTCTGATGAAAGATATACTGGAAGTAGTTTTAATGTCATGATTCTTGAAAATATTTGTGATTTCCTCGTTTGGAATAAAAGGGTATACATTTGATATTATGATTCTTTTGAGTTTGTTAATTAGGGGTCTCACATTGACAGTAGTATTTTTAATGATCAGAGTAGAGTAATTGTTAGTTATAAGATCAGCATTGATCTTCGAGTTCAGAAACACACATATTCTGTTATTGGATATTCTTGATATAAAAGTAATGGCACTGGGGGGAACAATTTCGGTTAGTTTACTTATATAGTCTTTGACAGATAGATTTTCGCATGCGTCCAGTAGTATAGATTGTTCTTTTGATGGAAAACTCACAGTATTTGCAGCTCCGGCGTACGACTTCGTGGGTTGCTCTTGGAGGTTAGGTGACGGATTCATCTTGAGGTTGGCTGGTACTGCTTTATTCATATGGATACGTTGAGCCAGCCGGCAGGCCGGCCAGAGAAACGCTGTATACTGCTTGGAACACTGATAGCACTTTAAATAACACTGTTAGGTAATATTAATACTGGAGTGTTTTGGTTCGGAGATTTAGTGTATCGATCGGCTGATAGAGCGCAGCAGTAGTTGTTACCTCTAACGCTGTCGAGCTACGGAGTTATTTTAGTGTATTTTATTTGTTGTGCTTTTCTGGTAAAACTATTTTTCGTAGTTTTTCTACAGCATGTTTGATGCTGCAGGTAGCTAGTATTATTATTTTTAGTCATTTAACAGGTTTGCAATATATTGCACAAACTTTCTTTATACCAACATAATATTTTAAAACTGAATTAAATAACATTACAAACTATAAGAAGGGTGTTAGATTCATCAATAGAAAAGAGAAATTGCTGCAAAAAGTTCTTACAATTATATCTTAAAGTCATGCAGAATACACTGATATATTCTCCTTCACGGCTTCTTTCATAAATCACTACAATTCATACAATCCGATAAATTTGAATTGAAATAGTAAAGGATAGTTCGTTTCTTTGTATTTACTTTGCTAACCTCCATATAACACTAAAATTAAGAGATGTCACAAGACAATTCATCCCAAATTTCGTTTTTTCTTTGCTTTCATTTAAAGATAAATTTTGTTGTGGAGTTACGAATGAATGAATGAAGTTATAATTTAAACATTGTTTAAATATATTCGAAAGATACATTCAACCTACGAAACAAATATTTTCTAATATTATTCTATACATTACAAGTTATAACAATTTCCCTGTAGCTTATTTAAATGTTTTTTAAGAACATAAAAATATTTTCTGTCCTAGATTGTAGATTTTCCCGAATTTTTAGGGGAGGGAAATATGTGAAAATTTAACGTTTTACATTAGATTGTTTCCTGAAATCACTAGGCTTTGTTTAGTTGTCCTATATTACTTTCAAGGGCCACCATTAGCAGACTATATTGAGACGTTTCTTTCTGTTGCCTCACTTACTAGGAATTTTCATATTTTTCTTCCGCGTTACCAATAAATTATACAACAAATTTCAAAATAAGTTAGTTATCATATGCTAAAAATTCTTTCTGCATCTATTGCCATTATAGAGAGTTTCAACACCGCAATTTACAAGCCGCCAAGAATATTTTGAAATTGGAATAGTGTTTAAAATTGAAAAAGTATACTGAAAAAGTATCTACATTTTTTTCTAACATTAAAACAGATGGGCTAGTGTATTAATAGCATTAAAAGCCAAAAAATGAAGTAACATTTGGGTGTTTTACATACCCTGACAAGAGTTGGTCCATGTCCGCACAGGCTGCGAGCACAGCGGTGAAAAACTGTGACGCCATGCGCCTTTTCATTAATTTACTTGTTACTAAAGTACTGCGTGCTTCATTTTCATTTTTGGAATAAAATAATAATTACTTACTTTTACTAAAAATTTTTAAATATAAGTAATTTAATATTACTTTTAAAACATTTTTTAAGCGTCATGTTGACACAAAAAGACCTTCCCTTAACTTTAAAATGTTTTTCATTTACACAAATGACAAGTATGTTTAAGTTCTCGATTAAGATAATATTTATGTGATATCTAATGTGAGAAAGAAGAAAGTTACGTAGTGCGCTTTTCCGATTAAAAATTAATTATTAATTAAGTATTTAATTAATTGTTGCCTTTCTTACCTATCCGATTTGATAAATAAAATATTTAAAAATATACTTTGGAATAGATCACGGACCATCGTTTCAAAAACATAATATCACATTTCTAATTGAAAAGAAGAATATAAGAATTATTCTAAATAAACTAAACAAAAAAGATCCAATTAGCTAAAAAAGAAACTTGATTTTGCAATGAAAAATACAGGAGCATGTTTCGTACAGTACTATTACTAGTACATCTAAACAACAGGGACGTGTTACCCTTCGAAACAACAGAGCAGGGCAGTGCTGAGGACAACCCCCAGCAATAATCCTGGACCAACGAGTATAAATGTTCCGTGCATGTTGAAAAGTTTAACAGTGTAACAACTTCCATAAGTTTAAACGAGCTACATTAAATATTCCGAATAGCATTTCGCGAATTATAATTCAAACTGGAGGCAGGAGAAACTTTGCTTTACCTTACGCTTCCCAGTGTACTTACGACAAGTCCCCACTGAGGAGTTGCGAAAACTTCGCGACGAGGTGCGCGTCTAGGGGCAGTAATATTTCGTGCAACTTGGATGTAACGTCGCCATACTTTTGCGCGGCCGTTCACGACGTTCGTCTCCGCGCGTCCGCTCGCCCACGCCCACCCTTGCCCGCCCATCCACCACCGCCCCCGCCCGCCCACGATCACCCAGAACCGTCTCCTAGCCCCCCCCCCCCGCACGCCAGAAGAAATTTTTCGCACCAACAGTTAATCTCCCGAGAAAAGAAATACATATATTTCCCCGGACGGCGTGAAACGAAGAGCAAGTCTCAGAGAAAAAAAGCTACGATAAAGTTTAATTTCCCTTACGTCACTTGCAAGGATATTCGGCAGCCATCTACCGTTCCCGCTTTCGCTAGCGGAGCGGGAGTTCGAACTTATAAGCAAACACCAAGCGCGCCGGATATTTTATAAGAGTGGGGGATTATTTCATCAGCCACTCCGACGAAGGAAAGGCTTTACACATAGCGAACGGAAGACGGGAAGGAGAAGAAAAAAATGGACGAGACACGCCGGAAACAGGCGTAATTGCTACCGAATCTCTAAGAGGAACGGCCAACAAAATATGGTAACGACCCGAATACGCTCACTTGTCTAGGTAAATCAGTCAACAGATACTGCGCAGCAGAATACTATTCGTTGATTTGTTCTTCACCATAATGATGTTTGTTTGAATAATATAGTTTACGAGCTGTTTTGTGTACTCGTCTTTTTGTGTGCTCTCTACTGCTTCCATTTCACCTACTTTGTAAAATAAAGAATGTGTAAGTATCGGGTCTATGAAATAATTGTTAAGGGAAAGAGTTAAATCAAAAGAGACTTGAAGTTGCTGTTGCATTTGAATGTCCTTCAAATTGCTCAAGATATAACAATTATTTGTTGAGATACAAACAACGAAATAGTGCTAGTGACAACAGGACGCCATTATATTATATAATATAGGCTGATTTTATTTATATCAGAGTTTTCCCAAGAGTAGTATTTTTTACACCAGTAGTACTGAACATATATGGGTAAAGTAGGTAGATGTAAGTAATTCAATTCTATGATTTAATTATACAACACATGGTTGGGGGCTAGTAGTCCGCGTTGTTGACAGCTTCAGAGCAAACAAATTACAAATGTATTACATCGTATTTCATTTGCTGTGTAAAATGTGTTATTTCTTAAATGTATAAATTTATGCTCCGAAGTTTTGATTTTTAGGTTAGATCCCAAACGATATCATTTTCTCCCTTTCAGAAGAGAAATTTACCTTCAATTACTTGATATTTTAAATCCTAAAAGCATGCAGTCACACACATTGATCGTAAATCGACAGATCGATAAATTATTTCCTTTACAGTCCTGTTATCATTGCACTTAATATATGTCTCGACTTCGAAAAGTAACACCAAAGGTAAATTTATTGTTTGTACAGTCGACTCCAGTTATAGTGAACTCGGATATAGTGCCCTTGGCCCGTTTCACTTACATACAAATAAGCATAAGAAGATTCAGTTATAGTGAACCTGAACCTCGGCTATAGTGAACGTAGGAAATAAGTCCTGGGAATTAATTGGAATTCTTATGTCATTAGGCGATTAAAAGAGCCTTCGGAGAGTGGGATGGCTTTCCAACAGTACACGAAGCATTGAAAGTTGTCATGACTGCATTACGATACTTAGAGAGAGAGCACAATTACAGAATCAATTATGAAGAGAGCACGAACTCTGGAGAAGTATCTAATGAAAAATGTACGATTCAAACAGTTAAAAGTAATTGATTTTTTTATATACAAATAAAGATATTGAAATTTTCAGTTTGTGCTGTTAATAAATTTTGCGGTATATTAATCAAATCAATCGTTATGAAGAAATTCCATTGAATTTTGACATCATCGGATATAATGAACCTCTGATGTAGTGAATGAAACATATTAGTTCCCAGATGTTCACTATAACCGGAGTCAACAGTATATTTGCACATTTCCAGACATATAAAACACAACTTCTCCAATATTGTAGCCATAGTTTCCATATTGAACGTAACAATGTTGTCCACCACTGACGTGGAGGTCGCGTCAAACGCGTCGAGCCGCGCAACACTCGCGAAAAACGCGCCGGCGCGCAGTGACGTGAGCCGTGTCGTCTCAAAATTGAATTTCTCGGGCCGCGCGCGGTTGCAACTCATCTGGTTAGCGCTGGAAGCGCGAAGCCCAAGGGCGTGGGAGGTAGGGGAAGGAGGAGGGCAGGGACGGGTGACGGGAAAGAGAGGTTTCCATGACGCCCAGATTGTCGGCTGGGCTCGCTGAGGAAATTGGATTTCTCAACGTCGCGACGGCGACGCGCCGGCACCGCCAACGCTGCTCCGCGGCCGCCCCTGTCCAAGAGGCGGGAATATGAATAGCCCCATTGCGTGCGGCGGGCTGCCTAAAGGCTCCAATGCAGACCCCCGACTCTGTACACGATTTGTGCACTGGACGACCGTTAAAATGTGACCGAGATACTCAAGAGAGACACTGCGCATGCGCAGTTAAACACCAATCTTCATGTACTATTGCTTTTCGGAGAACATCGATTACAATCCCTAGCTCGGTGCGAGCGGTGGGTTGAAATCGCAGGACCGCTAATCTCACGACCAGAAATGTGCTTTGCGTGCGTTAGTAATTTCTTGCTTCGGTTTTCTGTGTGCCTTCTCACATGAAATGAAACGTGTTTCTTTTGTGCCATCGCGCCATTGCCCAAGAGGCGGGAATCTAAATCTCCCCAGATGCCGTGCGGCGGGCTGCCTCAATGATCCACTGCAGTCCCCCGCCGCTGTAGAGAAGTTAGTCTAAGAAGGGACCAGCTTGACGGGTCAGAAAACAAAAAGTCTTGCTGAAAGACTGTATTGAGAGCAAGAGACTGTGTCTAAGGCATTTACAAACAAACGCATTAACAAATTGAGCACTGAAACATAACTTGCAGTTATGCTACCAGCTTCACTAACAAAGCGGTCCCTTCTTAGAGTAATCTCCCTATATTAGAGTTAGCACAAGATCTGTACACTAGACGACAGTTAAAATGTGAGAGAGATACACGAGAAGACAGGGTCTGCGCAAGCGCAGTTAATCCATGTACGCGTACTATCGCTGTTGCTTTTCGGCAACATCGATTATAATTTCGTGTTTGGTGCGAGCTGTGGGTTGTAATCGCTAATCTCACGACCAGAAATGAGTTTAGCATGCGTTAGTAATTTATTTCATTGGTTTATTGAGTGCTTTCTTACATGAAATGAAAACTTTTTGGGGCCACCGTGCCAAGTGATGGGAATCTGAATCTCACCACTGCGCCCGCGCCAGCATTCATTGGGATCGGCGGGCTACATAAAAGCTCCACTGCAGACCCCCGCGGGTTGAAGAGTCCGCACAAGATTCGCACACGTTAAATGTGAGCGAGATATCGGAGAAGAGAGATGCTGCGCATGCACATTAAAGCCATCTATGCGCACTATCTCAGTTTGGAAAACGTTGATTACAATCCCTCGATGCGAGCTGTGTGTTGTAATCGCTATTCTCACGGCCAGAAATGATAAGCTTAGAGCACAAGGGATACAAGTGCCCTAACTCTAGTAAAGAGTTCAGAGAACAATATTTGTGAGAGTTGTGAGAAAAAAATGCTGCTATAAACGACTATCAATCCAAAAAAGCCAAACTAAGAAATTGTTTTTCCTAAAGAATTATGTTCCTAACTTTTAATCACACTTTTTGTTTTACTCCCACCAGCTTTCTTGAATTTACAAGTTATAAATATGCCACGTTATGTTGTTAACTCACCAAAATTATCCTCTGAAAGCGTTCGTTTCACTTTACTAAGAATATTGTAACGATACCGAATATTCTACTCCGGATAATCATAAGCAAAATATTGTGCAATACACGTGCTGATGCCTTTTGCGTCTTTTCAGAGCCGCCGGACGGTTAATTCGTTCCGCCCAGCTGCATCCGCGACACTTTGGCGCCAGGCGAGCGGGGCGAGTTCTCTGTTTACTTTCTTCAACGCCGGTCACGGGTTTCTCCCCGGGGATCTAGCTGGGGAAGGGGGGGCTGCGCGAGACTCCGGGGTAGACCACCTGCGATTATTTACTGAAAGTGTGCAAGTGAGAGCGCATTATGGAAAATTCCACTCGACACACAGGCAAGACGCAGAAGCTGATTAGACAAAAATTAGTTAAGACGTAGAAAATGTTCACCAATGGAAGCACGTTTTGGCAAAATTCTCCTGAAACTTCTAGAACATTTGGGAAACTGGCGGGGGAAAAGGCTTGCGAGCGCTGGCATGCGCTGAGCACGCAGGACACAAGGGCAGGAGAAGGGCGAGTAGGAGGGCGGAGAGGAGAGCGCTGACGTGCGCTGAGCACGCAGGACAGAAGGGCGGGAGAAGAGCAGTGTCCCGCTACCTTGAATTGCGGACGAATTGCTCCTCCGGTTACTCACTTATCGAGGGAACGAACGATTAGATGATTACTGTGTGTTAGAGAGTAATCGAGTATAATTTTCTTATCTCTGTCGATCACGCCCGCGTATCACGTCACAAGTTACGTGACGATCATTATCGCGCTGTCGGACGCCTGAGTTGTGAGCTGTCGTCACCACCATCGTCACCACCACTGTGGTCATCGTCGCCGCCGCCGCTGTCACCGTGGTCACACTGCGCCACCGCCGCCGCCGCAGCCGCCGCTGACGCGGGACACAAGGACTCCCTGCACCCCCGAGACACGCCGTCTGGCGTGAGGTTCGGCGACCTGTAGAAGTTGTTCACCCCAGCGGGCCTGCATTGTAAACGGTGACTGTGCACTGATTTGTCGAGCTGCGGCAAAATCTCCAACACGCCCTTCAGGCACAACGTTTATTTTAAAAAAAACTTTTATCCAGGGTTATAGTCAACCTCCAGGAAGTGCTGGCCGCGTATTGGCGCCTTCCTCATAACGATAAGTTTTTCTCTAATGTACTAACTTTGTAGCGTAAAAAAGTAGCGTAAAATTAGAAGTATTAGTTATTCCTGAGCTCAGACCTTGATTTTTGTCTTTTAAAATTTTAATTATTTTATTAAAGTTCACTCGTGTTCAAAATAACCTTTATTTAATTAATCACGTAGCTAAATCCGTCCACCATCCATATTTCTAGAATCTACATGCTTCCTGAGCTAGCCGGCCACACGAGCCCAGGTAAGCACAGGTAGGTTTGGGAGACCGGGTTCGGTGCAATATATTTTTCCTTTACTATTGATAATGTTTAATTCGCTCTGTTCTCAAATTTTGCTGACTTTTGACAGCCGAGTGGTTAGAGCTGGAATTTTATACTCCCCAATTTTACATAGCTCTGCTGATTTTTTAATCAACACAAAATCGTTAATTTATCGTTTACGTAACTGAAAGTAAATTAATTGTTGATATATTGTAATAAAGTGTATTATAAACTTTATAATATGTAGTGATAATAAAAAATAATTTATACGGCTGATTTTTTTATCCACAGTCAATATTTTATCTAAAATCTATTTGCCCAAATGAAATTCTGTGTAACTGCGTGCGGTCAAATCCTTAGTTCTGGCTATTAATATATCTTCTTAAATTTTATTTCGATCGATCGAATGCACACTCTTCGTCCCCATTCATTTGTTTTCTTTCTTGAAGAATATTAGAATATATTCTGTAGTTCTAAACCATCTAGTATTTTTTTACTTTGATGGAAAGGGCACATCTGTGAGACATCTAGACATTGAGCTTAAGAGATGGTCATGTTCTACTTAATGAGTAAATTTCGTCAATAAGAGATAGAATAAACATATTCCACGCGTTTGTATAAATCAAGATAGTGTTTATGTATTTTGATATAACATATATCGTTCTGTTGTAAGTGAAATACATGACTAGTAACATTCTCTATTTCATTGGTGCACAGTCATATTTGCGCACAGCATTTCCCTTGTATTCTCACAGATGGCAGCAAAAACAGAACATAAGAGGAGTGAGAGATTTGCTGGGCTCAGCTAAATTTATTACTCAATGATGGATGCGAGGTATGGCGATTCATTTCCTCAGTTTCTCCCTCCTAAGTATCCGCCACTGTTCTAAGCTTAAATAATTTGGGTTTGGCTTTCTTAATAATATGATTCAACAGAGACCATTAGTGTATTACTTCACCGGGCACTCTGGATCCCTAGAAAGTAAATGTCATCTAGCGGATGCTGCAGTATAAGCTTCATTAATGTTTCAGAGTAATATTCGGTGGCTATTAGAGAGCCATTTGGCAAGTTGAATTTCGCAGTTACTTTAAATTTTAATGCACTTAAAGAAACAGATCGAGACGCAGCAATAGGCAGTGACCTAGTTATTCCAATCCTCTCAAAATTATTATATTTTCATACATTTTTCTTTTTTATCATTCCTTTTCTTCCTCCTGTATTTCATATCCTTCTATTTTTATTCTTTATCTCTCCCTACTATATTGTAACTATCTCTTGTCATTGTAGTACACTTCTGCTGCTGCACTTCTGCTGATTCTACTGCTCTTTTCACTCTATTTGCTCTTCTCTATCTGTGCACTTCATTGAGTTATCCACTCGATGTCCTCCTGCTTACCAAATGTCAAGTTTTGATCACGACTCGTAATAATTGGAATAGAGAGACTGTGAATATTATAATTTGGTAATATTTTCAATTTCTCTTTATGAGCCGTTTTCCTTTTTATGACATTTTGGATTAAACAATATGCATTGATATCCATATTACATTTATATAACTCCAAAAAAAAGTTATATTCCATTTTTTAAATTATTTTCTTGTCCTTCGCAGCACAGAGAATAAAGGGAGGAGAAAATTATAGAAAACTAAATTTAATAACTTGAGATACGGATTATTTTCGTAGAAGCGAATGATAAAACATCAAATGCAGAAGCACGCTTTCATATTGATGACTGTCAAGGATAAAAAAATTCCTTTTCTGCTTATTCCCAGATGTTTGATTTATTTTTGTCAAAGAACAGTAAAAACTGCACGGGACTACAGAGAAAAAATGATCTGCGCACGTTTTCTTGAGCTCTAGAATGTCTTCGCCACCCTTAACCATAAATATTAAACGATGAATGAAAATCCTAACAATGCGAGATTAGCAACTTTTGAAAACTACACATTTTCGCTCTCGACTTATAAAATCCTTATTTACAACCGTAAACGAACTGCATATATTAATAGCGATCCTAATAGCGAACCCTGCGGGGTCCCATGCTCAATTACCAAAAAAGTAGAAATGTAGGAAAAAGTTTTTTATTTATTTTACGTCAAAAAACAACAGTTAAAAACTGCGTATGACGTGCTATGGGGAGAAGAGAATTGCGTGCACATTTTCCAAATTCTGTGATCCCTACAATAACTCATATACTATTTAAATTTTGAAAGGGGAAAACTCCCATGTAATAAAATCTATTTCCAAGGATAAAAAGGCAATAAATTTCTGTTCTTATCCATGTTGTCCTTCAGAATAATACTTCCTGTCGCGACAACATGGAAACGATAATTTGAATAATTGTATTTCCCACTGAATTCTATAAGACGTGCACAGAAAATGAAGTTACATTTATGTCCAGAAGCAAAACAAGGGGTCATCTCAGCATTTTCTCAATGGATCAGGGAAACTGGACGAACGTTTCTTGTGATGCTCAGTATAGTCTGTAATTGTATAGAAACAGTTATGCAGCAGAAACGATTTCACTTGGTATTTAAACTTTTTCTATCGAATTTAATCGTTTAATGTCATCTGGCAAAGTGTTGTAAAATAATGTACATGTATTGTATGTGAATTTTTTGTAATGAGCTGTTGATACTGTCACCTGATGAATATGATTTCTACGTCGAGTGTTATAGTAATAGACATCAGCATTTTTTGAAAATATATTCCCGCACTTAAGCAAGTCATTTTTGACAAAAACCACTGATTCCTAAATAAACAGACAAGGTAATGGTAAAATTCCTAGATTAATGAAGAGAGGCTTACATGAATCACGTGGGTGGGATTTGGTTATTATTCGTACAATTCGTTTTTGTAATCTAAAAGTCTGGGAGCTATAAGATGTATTTCCCCAGAATATTATGCCATATCTCAGACGGGAATGAACATTCGCGAAGTATACACAACGAGCAGTATGAAGGTTGACTGAATTTGTAAGAATTCTGAACGCGTAGCACAATGAACTTAATTTTGTGTTCAATTCATTTAAATGGACGTTCCATTTAAGGTTTGACTGAATTGAGAGACCTAAAAATTTTGTTTCCTTAACATCAGTCAATGGAACACCGTTCATTTTCAATGGAGCACAGAATTGTTTATTTGAAATGGAAAACTGCATTAAAACCGTTTTGTTTTCGTTTGCTATTAATTTGTTATTTCGAAAACAATTTGAAAATATGATATTGTACTATTTACGGTTTCTTTATTGCAAAGGATGTTCCTATCATCTGCAAAGAGAACCGTTCTTCCGTTTCGAATCGTCCATATGGTTTACGTAAAGTAGGAACAGATTAGGGCCTAAAATCGATCCTTGAGGAACTCCACTTGCAATGGGCAAGGAGTCGGAAAAGTGCGTACGTAATGTTCCATCATTCCAGTAAGGTATTTCCACTCTCTGAGATCGATAAGGTACGAACATAACCAATCTAGAGCAATACCACGGATTGCATATGAAGGTAATTTGGAAAGTAAAATGTCATGATCAATGACGTCAAAAGCTTTTGAGAGATCTAAAAATAATCCAATAGGTGCCTCGTTTTGATCCAATGATGAGGCGACATCTTTAAGAAACAAAATATAGCTGTTTCCGTCGATTTTGATTTTCTAAATCCATGTTGGCAATCTGAAAGCGCGTCGTGTTTACTGGGAAAGGTTTCCATTCGTACGTAAAAAAGTCTCTCTAATATTTTTTTAAAAACTGATAGAAGAGAAATGGGCCGATAATTTTGAATTTCATTTTTGTTGCCTTTTTTGAAGGGCGGCTTAATTTTAGCTGTTTCAAAAATATCTGGAAACGTTCCGGTGCATAACGATGAATTAAATATGTGAGTTAACAGGTGTATAATGGCATCCGCACGGGTCTTTAACAAAGAATCCGGGAATTCATCTAAACCGGACGAATATTTATTTTTTAGTTTAGAGAATATTTTGAGAATTTCATAGGAAGAGGTTTCGGAAAGGAACATCGTGTCTAAAATTTTGGGTGAACTGTCTGTTTTTTTTAATTTTGTGGCTGAAGACCCTTAGTGAGATCGGCAGCAATTCTCGAAAAGTATTGGTTACTGTGCGGGTCCCAGTTTTCCGACCGTCGGAGTTTCTGTCTTAGTCTTAGTTTCTGCGCGGGCCGAGGGGCAGGGTAGGAGGGGATGGTTTCCAATGCACTCCACACCATCTCGTGACATAATCGCAACCGTTCCAAGAACATCGGAGCGACTAGTTCACTTGTGGTAGGCCTGAGTGTCAACGTGTGAAAATTATTAGTTTCTCATCATGGCAAAGAGAGTTTCTAATACCACTATATACAGTGAGTGCCGCGAAATCATTGCCCGCGTCATTGCAAAGTGTGATCAAGAGAAAGAAGATAAATGTTTACTTTTACCGTTAATGAAAGTTACCGTTACCGTTAATGAAAGTTACCGTTAGTGAAAGATCCGCCGAATACTCAGGAGTTGGACTCACTACCATCAAAGCCATTTGGAAATAAAATAAAAAGAGGAATGAGACTAGCCCAAATCGAAAGTTGAAGTTTCCTGGTAAGAAAAGTGTCGCGTGGCAATTCTGTCCATGCACATAGTTTTGACCAGTGTGTTATTAGAAACACTATACTGGATTTCTATGTGAGAGAAAAGGTTGTGCCGACGGTGCAAAAGCTTCTGCCTATTATTAAGGACAAAATTAATTTTCTGTGGGGCCCAAAATCTTTATTGCGGGTTATGAAATCAATGGGTTTCAAATTGAAAAAATTCCAACCAAAGCGACGGGTCCTGATAGAGAGACCGGACATAGTGGATTGGAGATCCAGATACATTGTTCACTTGAAACAATTTCGAGAAGAGAACCGAGATATCATCTATGTGGATGAGACATGGGTTGATATGTGGATGAGACATGGGAATTGTTCATGCAGAGGGGGAAAGGGATTTCTTTGCGACACCTGTCTAATTTTTCGAACAGGTAGTACTGTGGGAGACTACCACGGCCAAATGAATGGCATTAATTTTGAAAAATGGGTGCGTGATAAATTATTGCCACATCTGCCAGAGCGTGCTGTTGTTGTCCTTGACAATGCTCCATACCACAGTATGGAAGTTAACAAGACACCGTCCGCATACTCAAGAAAAGCCGACATGATTGCATGGCTTCAGAGAAAGGGAGTGCATTGTGAAGAAAGTATGCGTAAGACAGATTTGTACCGATTAATTACACCTCTCAAATCACGGGCAAAACAGAACAAGATTGATGAGTTCTTAGCAGTACACGGACATACAGTTGTGAGACTTCCTCCCTACATGTGTGAGATGAACCCAATTGAACTTGCTTGGGCGAAAGTAAAGAGAATATTTAGGGAGAGAAATGTAACGGGTGATATGTCAGTTACTAAATTGCAAGAAAACATTGAAACTGCAATTCAAGAAGTCACCGTGCAGGACTGGAAAGGATTTTGCTGCCATGTGGAAAAAAATAGAAAATGATTATTAGGACAAAGATGGTATTGTGCCGGACATCATTGACGAACTAATTGTTAATTTGGATTCCGACAGTGATTCGTCAGAGAGTGAAGTCTGCGAGTCATCATCAGATTCTGAATAAGGTAAGCTCTATGCTGAAATAATCATGTAAATAAAGCGTCTCTGATCGTAAAGTTAAAAAAAATGTTTTTCGCGCGGCTAGTAGTACGTCGACGGGCAGGATGTCCTCCCCACTGCCGCTCCGTTTCTGGGAACACGCCTACGTTACTTCTGCACCGCGATCGGAGAACTCGGTCCCGCACAGTAAAGAAACTAGCCACTGTTGCCGGATCGTTCACATTTATATCGTTATATTTTAAAACAACATTCTCTACAGGGTCTCTAGTTGATTTAGTCGTATTTTTTATTATATTCCACATTGCTTTTGTTTTGTTATTTGAGTTCAAAATATCCTGATCCTTTTTCATGATTTTAGCCTGCCTTATAACTTTTCGTAACAATAATTTGTATTTTTTAAAGTAGATAAGGAAATTTTGAGATACATTATCACGTTTAGAAATGAAAGAGAGAATTCGTTTGTTTTTACAAGATGTCCTAATACCTTGTGTTATCCAAGAATTGAAAATTACAGAAAATTACAGACAGACGAACAGACACAAGAACAGACACATCAACAGACACACGAACATACAGGCTTTTCGCCGTCATTAGATTTTTCTGTATCAACGACCCACAAAACATTGGTTTCTGGCAACACCAGTTAAAGGATTTTTTTCTACATTTCACATTAGTTAACCCTTTTCGTTACCAGGGCCCGGCATTAACAGTTTCCTCATAGATTCTCAACAATAATATTCGAATGTTGTTGAAATAATGCCTTTATTATGGTTTCTTATAAATTTGTGAAGAATACCAAGTAAAGAACAGAAGGTTCCTTTCTTATTGTATTTCATTTCATATTGTTAATAAATCTCATTTTAATATTTACTGATTATATCACCTTTGGAATTGATTGAAAATTTTCGTTGAATAGAAATAATGAAAAACACGTTTTTCTTCCTTTCTGGTAATTATGTCGTAAGAAGAAATAGTATTGTAATCATGCGCCGGGAGACGGCGATTTTTCGACAAAAACCTCTAAATTCCGATCTCTGGTCACGAGAATTGTTGATAAATGTTATTCCTGTATATAGTGAATTATTTCAATACGTTTGTAGACAGAATCCATGTTTAAAGAATACTAGTGCTGCTAAAACAGCGCGTACTTTCTTACGCGTTCTTAAAATTTTCGTTGAATAGAAACAATGCAAAACAATTTTTTCTTCCTTTCTGGAAATTATGTCGTAAGAAGAAAAAGTATTGTAATCATGAACCGGGAGACCGCGATTATTCGACAAAAACCTATTAATTCCGATCACTGATCACGACAAAACTTGATAAATGTATTCCTGTATATAGTGAATTACTTCTATACGTTTGTAGACAGAATCCATGTTTTGTGGGTCCTTGTTACTAAAAAATCTATTTACGACAAAACGTCCGTTTGTCCGTCTGCAGTTAACACAAGCATCTAAACGCCGCACGTTCTTTTTAGTCAAATCTGTTATACATGACAGTTTAAAATCATTATTGTGAGAGACAAGAGTTATAAGAGTTTCTGTGGTACAGCAGGTAAGCGCACTGTTGGAGAAGCTTAGGCACGTAAGATCGAATCTCATCCACGGCGAATAAGTTTTGCAAATAGAAACAATTTTGCGGTTAATTGTATAGTTATAATCATTCGTATCCATTATAAATATCACATAAAGCATGTGTTTTTGAGGCGCCACTACTTATTTTAGTGTGTTAATGTCTTTAAGAATCACGTATAAATATGCCCCTATTGCGATTCTGGCTTCAGAACGTCTGCATGCGCGCCAATGTTGATCTCTAGCGTTATCGCAACTTTCATCTAAGCGTTATCGCAACTTTCATCTGTGACGTAATTCAACCTTGGCCATAGTCGCCGAAAGATAAGACCGGGAACGACGTCCACAGATTGTTCTAAAGACCACGGCTTCTGGTTGAAAATATTTCTTAGTAAAATGAGCTATGTAGTTGCGTGGGTTTTAATCGTTTGAATTCTTATTGTAATTTGATATCTTTGACACATGCAGAGCATTTCTGTAATAAAAAATCTATGTGCAATGAATACCACGTAACTATTCTTTTCGTAATAATTGTGCTTAGACAGCGTGTTGAGAAATGTCTGTGATAGCACAGTGCGGTCAAACCAGACCTACAGACTACAGGGATCCGAGTTCAAAACCCAGTAACGCTGGAATACTTTTACCTCAACGTGTAAAGAGAGTTACGTAATGCTGTAGGAGGAAGTGTCGAAATTTTTACAGAAAACACGTTTTGTAAGTAGCTAGTTCGAAAAAAGTGAATTGTTGGTATTGTTCTTTTATTCTCTATACACAAGGTTGTCAAAACGCTTGTTTTTTGAACCCGAAAAGGTGATTTTCCAAAAAACCTCTTTGTCAATCCGTCTTCGTGTGAGTAATCCCAGACCTAAAGTAAACATGATTTTCAACAAAATGGATATTCCTTGAACGATCTGGCTAATATTACGAATCTTTGAATTTGAAACGAATCTTTGAATTTTGAAGGTACTTTACACCAAACCCCATCATATTTACATAATTTTCTCAAAAAGAGCTCCAATTTTTCTGTATATCTATTCCTCGAAGCACAAGATGCTACGTTCAATTTTGGGCGAACGATCTGAATTTTCGAAAATTTCAAACAAATACCTATTAACATTGTCGAGAAACATATTAACGCTAGAGATTTTTGTTTCATGAAATCTCTTTTTAAAAATAGATATTAAATTAATGTAAATTAAACACTCCACTCTTTCCTAGTAATGATCCCCCTTCACTAGAAATGATTGCTGCTGGGTTCCTCTTAATTTTCGAAAAAAAATAAAAATCCTAATTACTGGATAACAAGCTGCTATTGGGTCTAACAGCTTCCTTGTTCTTTGGATGCTACTGTTTTGTTTTTTTTATTTTTCCAACAGTATTATATCAAAAGTACTGGAGGAGAACAATTGATATTTGGAGTTGAAGGGATAGTGTTAGCTTCTATTGTAGGCCTGGTTCCTTGTGATTCCAGTGAAAAATCAGTAACTGCACTGAAACAGTAGAAGCTCCCGCCAATTGATAATCATAAGTGAATCACCATGTACTGGGTAGGGAGGAGAACGAGGAAATCTTTATGAATTGTCGCCTGCTCTTTCCTTCTCAGATAAATACTTGGATAGTTTATCAACATCAAATCGGAATTTTAGCCCTTCCAGTTGTCTGCGTGTTAATTTTTAGCGTGTCAAAATAGCCCCGACACCCGTATCACATTAGCCTCTTAAGTAGTATCATATTAGCTCCACAAATTTGAGGCTGTATATATATCATGACACGATTAATATTATTGCATTATTTTAACGCAGAAAAAAGATTAATTCTTTCTTAATGATAACATATTTTCAAACATATCGTGTCATAAAAAATAACGAAGTAACATCAAAAGTTTTATATCACGCGGTAAAGTTTTGACTGGAAAAATTAGGTATTTTAGTTTTGATTTTTTTCCTCCCAAATATTGTAACATTCTGAGTCCTTGCTATATGGTCATCATAATAGAATATATTTCCTATCATTTGTCATTTTCTTGTTGATTTTGGACAAAAATAAGTATCAACTCTTAAAGTGTATTACATTAGCCCCAATTTTCTACTGTATAATATTAACCCCGACTGATCTTATTAACATTGTCGAAAAACAATATTAACGCTAGAGATTTTTGTTTAATGAAATCTGTTTTTAAAAATAGATCTTGTATTAAGGTAAATAAAACACTCTGTTTTTTTTACCGCAAATGCAAATGCGTCACTTTCTTTTCGCGTCGGAAAGGAGGCAGTCTTGTCGTGTACCTGGTGGTGCAGGGGGAACTGTGTCAGGCGAGTTTGCTTTAAAGACCCGAGTTCGAATCCCGGCGAGTAGAATATATATTCTGCTGCAATAGGTGTTTTTTTTGTTTCTTTTTTGCAGGTTCACATAGTCCGTATTGAATATTGCGTAGCAATTACGAATAATACGTGAAAATACATGCTTTGAAGCAACACTTGTTTTGAACATAAAACACTTTCTAAATAGTACGTATAGTAAGATAAACTTTATTTAGGTGAGTAAACTTAGACCATTCACTTTGATTCTCTAAATTAAAACTTGACGTAACAGAGAACCTGCCACAATCGAGACTCGAACCTCGACCCTCCAGATCAGAGTCTCTGCAGTGATATCAGTTGATGCACTGAGCCCCCTCAACGGTTAGAGACTCAAAATTTGGGTAATAGTGATAGAGAAAAGGAAGTTGCTGTGTGGGAAAAGATTAACTACGTAAACATTGAAATTTGAAATGTAGACAATAGAATAGCAGGGCTTGGTTGGGTCTGTGGGAACGCAAACGCCACCGCTTCGAGTGCGGTTCTCTCTCCTCAACGCCCGTTGCGTCACCACCACGCCTCCTTCGCGGAAGCCCCACGCTCCCAGGCATTGTGCGTGCGCTCCATCGCAGGCTGAGCTGTTGCAGCATCGCCGGCAGCCGTTGCCGCCCCTGGGCGGGGAATGCGGAGTTATGGATTATTGGATAGTAATTAGCGACTGGTCGTCTCCCCGCCGCCGGCACGCCCTCCCCCGGCACTTGCCGTGGCCCCACCCCTCGACCTCCCAACGCTTGTCCTGGCGCACCCTCCGCGTGCTCCCCACTCCCCGCTGTCACGCCCGGGTGATCGTATTAAGTGACGCATCAATACCGACTTGTCTGACTCCCGCAGCCGACGGAGTGTGGGCGTGGCTGCGGCTTGCGCTGCGCGATAACCCCACCCCCTTGCGACGAGGCCGTGAATTAAGCTCGTGCTGGGATTCCATTGTGCGTGGAATTTCTGTACTATGTGAGTTTAAAAAAAGGTTTTATATTCAATGATTCTTGAGTTCTTGGAATTTTATGTCGAGTGGTTCTTGGGGTTAGGTCAGTGAAGAAAACCAACACAGCCACTCGACATATGAAAAGGTTTTACTTTCACAGCTAACTGAAATATTAATGTATTAGCTGAAGTCATACCATGGAACTTAGATGTAATTCTAAATGACGGGCTCATTTTTGCATTTATGTCATGCCACAAAACAAATTGTTTGAAATCCGCGAAGCAAACTTTCATCTTAAAATACCTACTCGAATACCCGTAATCTAAATATATCTGTCAGTACGTACAGTCTGTGTAGATCACAATGATTTTTTTGAGATTCCCAAGAAGTAATGAAGTACTTTAATCACTCTTCCATCTTAAGGAAAACTATTTCAGAACATTTCAACCGCATTTGTGAATGAAGATTACCTTTAGTTCTTCCTATTATTGTAATATTACATGGTGAAATTGCAGATAACGATAATGATAGAGACGTAAGCAATTGGGTAAAAGTTGCAACTCATTTCAATTATCATTTTTCGGGAATTTCAGTTAATCTCACAAATATACTATAACCTTAAAATTCAAAATCATACGTTCCCCCTAAAAACTTTTCTCAGGAAACACGAAGTTTTCAGACTCTCAACACGAACATAGAAAATAAAAATATACCAACTGCCATTTTTTCATTTCTTAGAGACGTTGCATCCTCAATGGATCAAAATGAGGCATTTGTTGGAATATTTTTAATCTTTGGAAAGCTGTAGATTAACTGTAAGATTTTGCTTTAAAAATTCGTTGTCATGGAATTCGTAGTATTGCCCTAGATTTGATATTCGTACCTTCGTAGATTTGATTTAAACATCGATCGCAATGAGTAGAAATACCGCACAAGCGTCAAAGAACATTATTGCTTGCACAATACATCATCAACTCCAGTCCTACGCAGTCTCCTGCCAAAATCCCATCCCTTTCACCTTCCTTACGTTCTCCCCCTTCCACCTTTATTTCGAACCCTGTTGCCTCTTCCTCTGAACCTACTCCCGTTTCTCCCATTCCCACTACCAATTCATCTACACCTGATGCCCATTTTCCTCACAACCTGTCACTGCCGGGACACACTACAACTTGACGTAAAATTAAAGTAAATATATAGCAACTACAGTCAGATGCAGCCGAAAAAATTCGTGTAGGTACTTGCAAAAAATAAACATTCTTCACCATAGTGTTCAAACCCTTCCAAATAAAACTGAGTTTATCGAGGCAACTCTACAGAGCGATCTAAATCAAATGGAAGTTCTTTGCTTTACACAACATCGGTTATCTCCTAATGAACTTAGCATTTTCCAAATTCCAAACTTTTACCTCGCAGTCTTTTATTGCAGAGAGAGAGAGAGAGAATCGCATAAATGTCCTACGTATCTTGGTTCTTGGTTCTCTACGGTTCTTGTATTTACGGTAGAAATAATATAGATTCTATCTCCTTGGCGGAATTAAATGTGTATTCCATTGAAAATATTTTCGAAATTCCTGTTGTACACCTTACTACACTAAAAGTGATAATACTTTGCATCTACAGACCTCCAACAAAGAGAACTGCAGATTATGTTTTGTTCTTAGAAAACCTGGAGATAACACTCAACAAAGTTAGCAATCCCTCTTTTAAATCCATGGTTGTATGCGGAGATTTTAACATGGATTTTCTGGTCGAAATTTGTGAGAAAGATTAATTCCTTCAATTTAGACATTACAATTAATGTACCCTTTTCCTCAGATAAAATGGACGGCAAAATTCTATCTTCCACACCGCGCCGACGAACTTGGACACCCCTCGGCCTGGTGGAGGGCAGGGGGAGGGACGCGTTGACAAGTAGAACCACAGTTGTCGGTGATTGGTGCAACATCCCAAGGGGTGGAAAGGACGTTGCTTCAGAGGGAGGGGGCTAGTTTGTTTACGTACGAGGTGGAAATAAGACATATTTCCCTACCGATCTAGAGATTTTACCTGAACGTTCGCCACGGCGAAAAAATATTTCCGTCCAGAATTATTGTCAATTGACCCGTAAATATTTAGCATTTTAGCAACAACCGATTTGTAACTCCAGTTGAAGTGCAATTATCAGATGCTCATTTCAGGCACAATTTGCGGACCCTTCCCGGTCGTTCTAATGCATATTTCGAATTTGTTTATAAAATATAAATTGTTGCAAAATTGTTAATTCACAATTTTTGGCTTTGCGACATCGGGATACCCTCCCCCTTTATATTTGCAAAAGTTGGAAATTGTTTATAAATTTTCAATTGTTGCAAATTTTTTTATTGCATCATATGAGTGGCGTTTGAACGCGATACAAAATTCCGCAATTCGATCGGTGATATCATATTTCGTTCTCAAGATATATGTAATTGTTTATAAGAAATTAACATCTTAGAATGACCCCATTTGTTCTCACAACACAAGCATACTGAAAAAAACAGTTCTCCAATGTTGCGCTTTTGCTTGCTACGTTTAAAAAACACTTAGCTTATAAACAAATTCTGTGGCCAATTTAATTACGCTAAATCCGTCTTTTTATGGCGAGTATGAATATAACTTTTATTTTGTTTTATATTCTCTTTTCAATGCTGCAATTTGCAAGCCGATATATTTATCAAATAAAGAGGAAACTGATTATATACAAATTATTTTTGAATGTGCATTACGTCGAAATGAGTGTTTCTGCTTTTCTATCAAAGGGATGTTGAGCAACCGAATAGCTGTATTATTAATTTTTTTCAAAGGCTTCTTTTAAACCCGTGATTTAGAAACTATCTGTTTCTCTTATTTACCCATTACTATTAAAAAATAGGGAAACATACTATAAACTGTTTGCTGTAAACTGTATTGAATTGGATGTAAATGGAATGTTAAAGTTTTCAAATAAAGAAGGAACACATCACAATATTTACATAAGTATAGAAATTTCTAAAGAAGAATATAAACTTTAAGTTAATATTTTAATTAATTTATCATTCAATATGTCAGGCTCATCTTTCTAAAACAGTTAATTTTATGATTTCATTGTATAATATTCAAATCAGAGCTAAAAGCATCATGTGCTAAATCCACGCATTGTTAAGACATATTTTTAAACTACATTAATATATGTAATATACATTTAAAACGTTTTTTTAGATTGGCGAACGTTTCAATGAAATTTCATGAATTCCTAAATGCTTGAAAATAAATACTTGTAAAATTAAATTATTGTAGCGTGTAAAAATATAACAAACTCACGTACTTGGTAAAACGAGTTGATACTACTAAAAGAAAGCAAAACATTTGTTATAACAATTCAAAGAGATTTAGCGTTTGTTTACAGTTTAGTAAATATCAATGCTCTAGCATTTCCCAGTGAAAATACATAGAACGAACTTGGTGGTCAAGTGATATGACCTTCCCAACACAGATTACATTTCAGTATCGTCAGAGTTCGAAGGTGCTTTGTTGGCCGCTACTCTCCATTCTACGGATCTATCGAAACCTTGAATTTTGCACGACCATCTGTACGTAGCGGTTTATTAAACGGAAACGGGCCATTCGAGGTATCTAATGAGATTCTTTAAAAACGTTCAACCATTAAAAACTATCTCTAAGAAAAATATCAAATAAAGAATGTTAAAGGTCACCAGCTTAACATTGCCTTTACTATTGGAATGTTTTCAACATCCCTAAAACCTACAGAAAATCCATGTTTTTACAGGTTATTATAAAACCAATCAAACAATTCTAAGCATTTATTCACGTTATTATTTTTAAAACACTCAAATATCTACGATGATATTTGATTCATGTCTTCATGGAAGATCTGAAATTAAAAAACTGATAAGCAGAGAATATTAAAGTAATTGTGAGTTATTGATGAAGTTGAATGATAAAATGAAAAACAATGTGTCTTGCTTCTTCTAATGCTATCTTGTTTAACAGACATGTAATACCTATATATAAACATCCAGACTAATGAAAATTTTCAAAATTAAAATCATCAATAAAACGTTGATTCATCAGCAAAGATTATATTATTAAAAACATTTTTGATTTGGTTTTGGTTTTCTCGTGTTTCCGGTTTTCTTTGGTCATTAGTCCCGTTAGTATAGTGCATGTTTTTCGCGGGAGATGGCGAGATGTGGCGCCGACCTACCGTCGGCTAGTGGGGTTTCCCCCTAACCAGGACTCTCCCACCAGCGGGGCACCGCCCCAGCCGGGACAAGCTCTAAGCTCCAGACCGGTCTCCCGGAATGTGTGGTAGTGTAGTGAATGTTAGTGTAAGCGTGTGTGTAAGGGGGAGAGGATAGGACAAGGAAGAGGAAGGACTGATCGCGCGCGGTCCGTGGCCCGTTTGGTAGAGTACTGCTTCGGCATTCGCCTGGTGTTGATCGGAGAAACCACGGAAAACTACCGATCAGAGCAACCGGGCGCTAGAATTCTCCTCCAGGCAGCGACTGAATTCGACCTAGCTGAAAAGCTAGTGTCGGAAGGACTTGAACCTAGGACCCCCGGTTAGAGGCGCTGCAGTGGCATCTGTTGATGCACTGAGCTACCGCTCCCGGTTACTTTTTTGAGATTCATGTACTCCTGTGTGAATAACGTAGTAAACGTGATTCGTAAGGTCCAGTTTCTCAGAATAATACAAAACCTGCTAGACACATACACTAAACATAATAGTTGTCAAATAGTTATTTACGAAATGAGTATCGTAAGATATCTTATTACAATACGAAATTGGAGAATTATCAAACAAGACTCTTTAGCCCAAATTGTTAACCAATTGAATACTGTAATATAATGTTACCATTTGAATATCATAGAAAGTAAGACGCAATTTGTCAAAATTCATGTGAACTATAATTTTTGTTTCAATTTGACTCCTTATCCTGCGAAAGATATGTGACAGTACTGATGTTAACAGTTCTACTGCCATGGGTTTAATTAATTAATTTGCAGTACGCAAATTATTATTTTGGGTTTTAAAGAAGCAGGAATATACAGAGTATAGAGGAAGGAAACGTCGAAACTTTGAAAAAAAGCTGTTTAGACGATTTTAATCTTACTTTGTCTAATAAACTACATGTATATTCTGAATGGCTGAGCTGCAATAAACACGCAAATGTTGGTTTTAAAATATGGTTTCTACGCAAAAATTTGCATTCTATAATCATATAAACAGACCAGAAACATGTAACATGTTTAGTATTAACAATATAAATTAATATATTAGTTGAGAAAGAAAAATTAACCGAGAAATAAAAAATCAGTCGAACTGTGAAAATTGGGTGCTTTTTTTATTTCTAGGTTAATTTTTCTTTCTGATCAAATGTATTAATTTATTTTGTTAATAATAAACAATTTAGATATTAATGAATGCTTCTACAACGTAAATAGTTGCATAGAAAACATATATCCAAACCAACGTTTGAATGCTTATTGCGGCTGAGCCATTTGGAATATCCGTGTAGTTTATTAGACAAAATATGCTGAAAATTGTCTTAACAGCTTTTTTCCGAAGATTCGACATTTCCTCCCCGAATATCCTCTATATACAGGGCTTGATTTCTGTCGGTACGCGACGGAACGCGTTCCGGTTCTTTGGAAATAATTATTAAATTATATTATATTAAATTATATATTAAATTATTATTATATTATATATAAATGCCTATTGCTATTATATTAATAATTAATTTGATGCGCGTTTCGGAGCCTAAGATTTTAAAAATAAAGCATTGCATATATGTATCATAACAACTCTTATGACGACATTAATTAGCAATTAAATCGCTCTACAAGATAGCATATTTGGTTTTGTTGTAACTAATTGTGGTATATCCAGCGGAATCTTCCGCTAGCTCACCATTCATTACGTAAAAATTTGAAGAGCAAAAAAACTAATTTTTACGTAATTAATTAGCAATTAAATAGTTCTAAATGGTGGTTTTGTGGTAACCGATTTTGGTAGTGCCAGCGGAAGAGAGGTCCATAATGCTCTTTGTACTGCGTAGACGGGGGCGCACTAAAGTCAAACGAGATATTAACCTCCTGACCGCATGTTCACCGAGTTTTAATGCCCTAAAGAGCTAGTCTTGCCCCGCACGTCAAGGTCTCTCGAATATTTGCGCAAGCTTTTGTCACAAAGCAAAAATGAACAAGATTGTCACAACTCGCTGGCATTTTGAGGCAATTGAAGGAATAATAGTTGCAAATTTTTCTGTAATATTTTAAAATCTTCTTTATTAAGTTCGCATTAATGTCTAGGTCATTAGCAAACACAGTAAACAGTAACACAATATAAATCATATAATATAAATAAGAATTTACTTCTACGATTTCGGTACACTTTCTGAAACCATCCATTGATTTATTTACTCCACGGTAGATATTCGTTATACAATTGAACTATCTTGTGATATTGTGTTCCTAATAATTTATCAACTTATCAATCTCGCTCAGACATCTCATTTCCTCCAGAAACCTCCTTCATACATACCTTTAATAGCTTTTTCAATTTTTCCTTTCTCGCCCTTACTAACGTAAAAAAATGTAATCGTGCGCCGGAAAACGGCGAAATTTCGACACAAAAGCTCATATTACTGGGCTCTTGTAACGAAAAAATGGATTAATCCGGTTGCTAAAGACAGGAAATAAATTCCTCTAATACTTTTTGTAGTCAGAATCCCGGTTTTGAACGTCCTTATACCGAAAAATCGATTGAAGGCGAAACATCCGTCTGTGCACAACACTAGCGCATAAACCGTTCAACCGACTCTTTCCAAAATTGATATTTCCTAATCGTTCTGGCTGATGTCATTACCGCGGGAATTTGAAGTCGATTTTGGGAGGTATTTTACACGAAGCCCCTCAGACATTTTTATAATTTTCAAAAAATGGCGGTATTTTCTTTTTATTAAAGACAATTTGATGAAACGCTGACAACAGTCCGTTGCTCGCTTCTGTACAATTTGCAGCGAATACCATAACAGTCAAGTTTATTGCGGATTGTTTCATTTGTAAAAGTAAGAAATGATTGCTGGTCCTGACTGTCGGAATGAATGCAGATATGCGACACAGCGCTTCGTTTGTATTGGTTGAATTGAGCGGTTTTAAGTAATAGCTGAGGTGTTCGAAGTGCAGAAATTACAATACTTCAATATTACTTATTTGCTTGTAATAATGGGAGAAAGAATGTACTATTATAGCAACACTATTGTCAATTTTCTTGGTACCACTCCACAAAAGCATTTCATCTGTGTCATAGTATTGTCATCTGTGATTTTGCCTTCATCTATTCTTTTCCAAATATCAACATACTTGCAACATACTAACAATATATTTTGCATAACAGCAGAAACCTATGTACTGGATCTCCTCAAACGTTTGACCGTTTACCCATTCTTCCTTCATATACACATAAATATTGCAGTTGTGAACAAAATTTTCACGGGAAAAGACATTGAAATAACAACTTTGTAAATTCATTACGTTAATTTTTATATCCTTACACATTAAGATTATTTTCTCCTATATTTTCTACAAACCTAGTAAAGATCACTTTCGTTAGTGGATTTTGGCATAGAAAACATTATTCAGATGTTGCTATTATTCTAGAATTCCTTCTTCCTTAATATTCATGTGATCATCGAACTCTCACACATGAACGCTATCCCGATTGGGTCTACTATATCTCCAACACTTCCCAACTCAGCAAGCCGAGTGCGGCAACGACACGCAGCGGATGAATTCTATCAATGCGTCGGATTCCGGATCCCGCGCTAATTTTTTTGCGGAGAGATATATTTCGAGCAATGGGAACGAATCTCTGCCGAACCAACGAGATTGCCATTCGCGTTCTTTCCAACATGCCTGGCTTACGATGCGCTAATAAAAAAAATGCTGGCTGGCTCTCTCATATTGGAAATCCCCCACAGCTGCAGTACGTGACTTCAATCAACATACCGCTCCACTCGTCCTTATTTTCAGATTAGTATTTTTTCCCGCATTGAATAATCTCTGCGCGCACGTTATAAACAGCGTTTTGCGGCGTTTATAAATAACACCGCGGCACCTGCTCTCCTGGATCTGCCGTAGAGAGCCACATTAGGCGCAAACAATGCAGCTGTTTTTCATTACAAACAAGAACAAATGAGGCTTCAAGCAGTGAAACAAAAGCCATGGCGCGTAGTAAACAACTGGTTTGACAAAGTAATAAACGTGCACTGGTTGTGTGACTGGTGGTGCGGAACAGAGTCGGAAGTATTCCGTTCTGTAACGTCGTCCGTTGACCGGACACTTAATGTGGGTCGAATGGACTGTTGAGAGCCTAATAAGGGATCTAAGGGAGTCCAATAGAATTTATCTTCCCAAATCATAAAAGACATCAACAAAGTAACCAACCTTTGCTTCCAACACAGTGATATTTTATTCAATATTTTGTTCCCAAACTTTATCATAACAAAAATTCACGTTTTTATTCATCAGAATCAAATACAAGGATTAATACAATGTATGCAACATAAACAGCGGAGCGACACATGAAGTGGAATGAGAAACGTGAAAAATTCTGCTAGATCTACTCAATTTTCGTTGCATGTTTAAAATCAATCTTGAATCAAAACAAGCGTTACAATTACGTTACGTCCAATTCATTGAATGCAATTATTACAATAGAAATGTGGTGTGTCCAAAATCACTATTATATACGTTTTCTTTGAATTTGTTGAAATAGTTTATTCGCCATTTTGCAATCCTATAAGTGCGATAATCCATAGTTCAGTCGCGTCCTGACCGCCGAGGTGGTCGGACGCTCCGTCCGCTCCAGGCGAAATCACGTTGTGCGTACGTTTACTGACTCGGTGTTTGTCAGTTTTATGTAAAACGTGGTAGAAGTGGAGTTATTACGTGAAGTGATTTTAGTTAACTAAGTGAAAAGTTTGTGTTTATTTTCTTTCTTTTTTCGTCACTACTATGGAGCCCTCTCAAGTTCATCAATCTTCAGGAGACCAGAACAGTAAGACTACCAGAATTAATTATGCCAAAGTTACTATGCAATCTATGTTTCCCAAGAAAGAAAATGCTGTAATCATAGACTCGGCAAATAGTGCACCAATTGTAGAATTTATTGAAAAGTTATCAACTAAAGTTAATCCCTCTCATATTAAGTTTGCTTCTAAAATTTCGAACAACAGACTATGTGTGTACCTATCCAGCAAGAAAATCGCAGATGACATAGTGTACAACCATAAGAACATTGTTGTGTCTAATCAAGTTTTCCCCATAAGGCCACTTATATCTAGGAACAAAAGAATTATTCTTTCAAATGTGTGCCCAAGTATTGTGTGCCCAAATGTGTGCCCAGTGATTGAAGAAAAATTATTAACATTTGGTGTCAAAACTGTAGTACCGTTAACCTTTCTTCGTGCTGATTTAATAACCCAAACTTGAGTTACATTCTCAGTTTTCGTCGCCAAACATTTGTGTCACCAGACGATGAACGTAAATTACCTGAATCATTTCAGGTGTTTATAGATAATGTCCCCCATTGGATATATGTAACCCTGATGTTCCAATTTGTTTTTGTTTAAAAATCAAGGTCACATAGCTAAAAACTGCCCAAATCCATGTAACTCCCAATTAACTAATACCCTACCTCTCCCTACAGAAGTAGATATTACAGAATCAACTAATGAGATTTGTGATAATTTTAATAATGTTTCTCCCAAAGCATTTGAATGTATGCTTCCTGAAAGTGATAAGGTGAACCAAAGTTCTAGTCTTAACCTTGCCCTTGACAGCTTCCCCCCTCTGCCAACCATCCCTACTCTTGAGTCGGCCGCGAGCAACCAAGTTACTTCAAAAGAAAACTCAATGGACGTTGACCTTTCGTGCAACCCCGTCAGATTAAAGAGACCGTTATCTACTGTAAGCTGAATACAGAACTGATTATCAACCAATCAGATAGTGAGAATGAACTCCCAGATAGTGACTCGGAAAACTCTGACATGGATGATAAAACTACTAAAAATAAAGGGAACAATAAGAAACAACCCTCCAAAATTAAGAAAAAAGCAAAAACCTCTTCTGAAAATGTTGACGATCAGTCATGGTCCAATACTAAAACTATCTTACAATCTTCCAATGTTCATTACCCACTAAATTTGCTTCAACTCTAAATATTCTTTGACAGAACGAAGGGTAATAACTGTACTGTAACAATTGCCAGAGAATTCACAGATGATTTTGAAGCTTTTATTGCAATGTTAAAAGCTGTTCACCAAACCTTACCAAACCGTGGTGTGAAAAATAGGTGCTCGAGAATTATCAAAAAACTTGATGCAGATATGAATGAAAAAGTTAAGACTAAGGAACAGGATTCAGAAGAACAGTGATCCAACCCTCTCCCTTCTTGCCAACCTTGCTTAAGTTAGAAAACCCTTCTTGAAGCTTCTCATTAAAGCGTCTACATTGTAATACTACACCCATATATTTTTCTGTATTTTCTCATGGATATTATTCAATGGAATTGCAATGGCTTCTACCCCAAATGCCTTTCTTAAATATTCTCGTCAATGATTTCAGTCCTTAAGTTTTCTGCGTACAAGAAACCAACTTTAAAGGCAGTACATGTGCTCAGTTACGTGGATATAAAAGTGTATTCTGTAACAGAAGAGACTCTCTAATTGCAAGTGGGGGTGTAGCGACTTTTGTGAAACGAGATATTTTTCGTCATAATATTCCTCTTCAAACTCCCTTAGAAGCCGTGGCCGTATCGATTAAGCTTAATATAGTTGTGACTATATGCAATATTTACTTACCGAATAGCCAAATGTTGAATATTCTCGAACTTGACAATATCATAATACAACTTCCTAAACCATTTATTATAGTGGGTGATTTCAATTGCCATAAACCATGTGAAAGAACTGACAGAAGGGGCAAATCTATAAAGAATGGCTCGATAAATATGATGACCTAATACTCCTGAACAACGGAAGTGCTACAAGATTTAACGCAAGCAATGGTACTGAGAGTGCAATAGATTTAAGTCTGGTGACTAGTAATATTGCTACTAAATGTACTTGGTGCACTTTTGATCAACTTTATGACAGTGACCATTACCCCATCTCCATCAATTTCTCCGACCGACAATTGGCGAAGAATCTCAAAACCCACCATAAATGGTTGATTAACCGTGCTAATTGGTTACAATACCAGCACACCATAAATAATAATGTCGACAACCTTCCTAAACCGGACTCGTCTCCTCCTCCTCCTCATATAAATAAAATAGTTCAGGACTTCACTAATATGTTGACATTAGCGGCTAGTTCATCCATCCCTCTAAGTTCTGGAATAATAAGGAAATACCAGGTTCCTTGGTGGAATGAGGAATGTACTGCGGCCATCAAGGAAAAGAAAAGGTATTTCCGAAAATACAAGAAGAATAAAACAATTGAAAACGGAATCCTCTTTAGAAAAGCTAGGGCCAAAGCCCGCTTATTATTAAAAACAACAAGACTTCAATCCTGGAATAATTTTACATCTTCAATAACTAGACAAACCCTCTCCTCATTGTTATGGCAAAAATCAAGTCCATTAGTAGCGCACCGATGAACTCCACCCCAATCATGGTAATGGACTTAAACGGTAATAAATACTCACAACCTCAAGACATCAGCAATTTACTTGCTGTATCCTTTGCTAAGAATTCCAGCAACTGCAACTATGATCCAGAGCTTTTTAAAACTCTTGAAACGAAATTTCTTATGTCTCAAGACCTTATTTCTTCATTGGTAGGTTCCAACGATGACCATTATAACAGAATTTTCAACTTGGACGAACTTCTGTATGTGTTGAAGAAAAGTAACAACTCGGCTCCGGGCCCTGACAACGTCCCCAACAGTTTTCTTAAAAACCTATCAGTGAATGCCCTGGAACATCTTCTTCAGATATATATAATGTTATATGGTCAACTCAAACCTTTCCGGACCAATGAAAAGAAGCTATAGTTATACCTATTCTTAAGCCTAATAAGGACAGATGCAATCCATCTAGTTATCGCCCCATATCTTTAACGTGCAATCTTTGAAAGCTTCTTGAGAAGATGGTATGCAACCGTTTAAGATGGTTACTAGAATCAAAAAGCCTCTTGTCCCCTTTCCAAAGTGGATTCAGAACTTTTCGCTCCACCAATGACTACTTAGTCGGAATTGATTCAGAAATATGTGATGCACTTAGCATGCACTACCATGCGATGGTCGTTTCGCTTGATCTCGAGAAGGCCTACGAAATGGTTCAAAAATCCAGACTTCTATCTATCATTTCTACATTGCCAATCAAGAAGAATATGTTTGCTTTCATAAAGAACTTCATTGAACACAGATTTCTCCAGGTCTGTATTCAAGATAAGACGTCACAGCACGTTGATATGTCAAATGGCCTTCCTCAAGGATCAGTGTTAAGTGTGATATTATTTCTCATTGCCATAAATGAAGTGAGTAATATTGTAAAAACCCCAGTGGAAATATTTCTGTTTGCTGATGATATCACCCTCCTCTGTAGCGGCAAAGACATTAATCTCATCACAACTATTATGCAAGAATCCCTAAATAAAAGTAACGAATGGTCCAAGTCGTCAGGATTCATCTTCTCAAAAATGAAATCAAAATTTATGGTTTTATCGAGATCTCGGAAAGTTTTGAACTCGTCTTCAGTAGTCTTGAAAATTGGTGACCATAATCTAAATCTCAATTCTCAATTCTATTGTCATTGACTGTTCCAAGATTCTTTCTGTTGAAATCAATAGACCCATCACTAATAATCCTAACAAACACAACAATTCCATATTTAAATTAGTAGAAAAAGTGAAAACGAACAACTTAATTATCAATAAAGCTGATAAAGGCAATACAATAGTTATAATGAATAATTCTGACTATATCGTTAAACTCCAGACCTATAATAAGTTCACTATTTTAGATAAAGACCCCACTTCCTCTTTTAATGTAAAGGTTAGAAATACCATAATGTCCAGCACTTTAATTACCTCACATAAGAAAAAATCTTTAATTGTTATGAACCCTCAATGCCCTAGATTATATGGTCTCGTTAAACTTCATAAAGAAAACCTTCCTATCAGACCTGTTGTTAGCTTTAGTAATTCTTGTATTTCACCTCTGAGTAAATTTATCATTCCTATTTTCAATTCTATTACTAATTTTAACCCCAAGTTCAGACTCAACAACTCATATGATCTCATTCAGAAAATTAAAGATATAGATATACCGAACAATGCCAAGCTAGTTTCATTTGATGTTAATAATTTGTTCACCAACATACCACCCTCTGAAGTTCAAGATATTTACATAAAGCATATCATGAATTGTAAATCCCTTACGATGTAAAAATAGATTTCAAATTTAACAATATAATTTACAAACAAAATGAAGGACTGGCTATGGCTCTAACATTCCCCTTTATTTGCTGAAATCTTTATGGACCATTTTGAAAATGACTTATTTAATAGTAGTAACCCATTACTTAAACATATTATGTATTATTTTAGATATGTCGATGACATTATTTGTCTTTGGACAGGTACGGTCAGGCAATTAAATCAATTTCTTCTTTTCCTAAATACTCTTCACCCCAATTTAAACTTCAAAATGGAATTAGAACAGAACCATACCTTAAACTTTTTAGACTTAACCATTTACATAAAAAACAATAAACATAATTTTAAAATTTTCAGAAAACCCACCCAGACAGATATGATCATACCATTCAATTCAAACCATTGCCATCACCACAAATTTGCAGTTTTTCACTCTTGGATACATAGATTATTCAATGTCCCCATGTCAGAATTAGAATTTAAGGAAGAAATTAACACCATTTTACAAATAGGCATAAATAATGGTTATAACCCCTCCATCATCAAAAAACTTATCAAAGGAAAAGAAATTAAACTTATAATCAAAAAGGCCTTCCCACAAAATCTAACCCCTGAAATCAAACATTTTGTATGTTTACCATATTTAGGTCCCATATCCAAAAAGATAGGTAGAATATTTAATAAAGCCAACATAAAAGTTTCTTATAAAACTCTCAACACCCTACAAAATTTATTTCCCAACAACAAATCCCCCATACCCTTAAGAGAAAAAAGTGGAGTACATTTATTAAAATGTAATAGTTGTAATTCAGCATATGTGGGACAAACAGGTAGAAAGTTTTCATGTAGGCTTCATGAACATTTAAGATCATGGAAACTTAAACAAGAGCACTCCACTTTTGCCAACCACCTTATCCAAAACAACCATACTTTCGACCCTGATAATAATTTCAAAATTCTACATTTCGAAAATAAAGGCAACAAATTAAATATTTTAGAAGATCTAGAAATCCTAAAATTAGACAAAAATCCCAACCTAATATGCCTAAATGAGCAATCCCAATTTAGATCCAGCCCCATCATAAATTTATTTATTGACTAACTTTCTCATCCTTAGTTTTCCTCCTTCCTCTTCCCTCAGTCTGCCCTCGTACATCGTACGATGCACAAGATGGCGTCATATTGGACAATTTCATAATGGTCTTATAAGTGTTTAATCTGTGTTGACTGGGTAAGTTTCTTGTTGAAATAATTTTATTTAGTAAATTTGCGCTTGCATTGTAGATATTGTTTTCATACGATTTTGTTTATGTCATTTTATAGAGCCACTGATGATGGGAGAACACTCCTGAAACACGTGTATGGCATAATTTTATGTGAAGTAAAATTATTCAATCTTTATTGTGGTTTGATACCTCATTTATCCCAGATTTTATCATGGAATACCACAAAATCTCCGCTGCCACCACAGAATTTATCCTAAACCGCTAAGTGTTAGGCTTGCTAAGTACCGGGATGAACTTGGCATTGAGTCTCATGATATCTGAAGAGGAAACTCAACTCTCTTCCCCCTTGGGAACATTTCTCTTTGTCAATCGATACGGAAGCTACCAAATTTACAAATCCTGATATCCCAAAACATATTATTAAGCAACTAATCGTGGAGTTCCAGCACAAATTTGCTAATCATAGCCAATTTTTCACGGATGGATCCAAGCAACAATCAAGATCTAGTGCAGCTGTTATTTCCATTATCCCACCCCTTACGAATCTTTATCGCCTCCCGGATTTCTATTCCATATTCTCATGTGAAGCTTGGGCTATTGTCAAAGCAATAGCTTTGATATTAGCATCCTAAGACCATGTAACCCAGATATTGTTATTTTTTCTGACTCACTAGCAGTTCTATCCTCCATTCGAAACCGACATTCCTTAAATCCACTGGTCCAAGAAATCCAAGAAAAGCTTTATCACTCCTTCCTTAAAGGATATCGCGTTACAATAGCTTGGCTTCCTTCTCATATAGGCATCCAGGGAAATGAAGAAGCGGATGCAGCTGCGAAGGCAGCAATCTCTCTCCCCGAAATTGATACTGAAGCTGGCGGCGCACTCCCCGACTTAAAAAACTACCTCTTACTTGTTGTAAAGAAGCATTGGGACCGGAACTGGAAAATGTTGCCTTCCAAATTACAAGCAGTTAGGAAGAATATCGAGGAATCTCCCATCTCTTCCATTAGACTTAGCAGAAGACATCAAGTGGTTATAACCAGACTCCGTATAGGACATTTTAAACTCAGTCACAGCTACCTAATTAAAAGGCTACTCCTGATCCTTGCCCAAATTGCGGACTCCCAGTTTCCACGAAGCATATTATAGTTGACTGCCACGTGATGGCGACTGTGAGAACAAACCTTAACATAAATGATAATCTCTACTGTATATTCAATTCTTATTCCGGTCAAAAGAAAATTATAGAACTCCTCACCAAATTTAATATGCTAAATAGTATTTAGCTAGTGACTATACATTGTCTGTCTTATGTATAACATCTAGATTTAGGATTTGTGTATGTGTATCCCATGAAAATGTGTAACTATTTTGTGAATTTGTAAATACTGTATTTTTGTAACTGTGGTGGCCAATGACCTAGCTGTTTATAAGGCGACCTTAAATAAATAATTTTAAAAAAATCCATAGTTCCTTCTCTAAGTTTTGATAATACTTTATTTATTTTTCATTTGCACATACGATGTCAAATTCACGACAAATAACCATACAAGATTCTCAAAATATTTAATCATGTGCATTGTATTATTATGGTTTCGTTTTAGTTGTACTGTTTCCTGTTATTATTCATGATAGAATTTTCTTGCCCTCTTCTAAAAGCTTAATCTCTCCTGCTGACTAATGAACATTTGTGAACAACTCCTGCATATTATCTCCTTTAATGGTAGAGGAATGGGACATTACTTAGAGAGATAAGAGTTACAAAGGCACAAACATTGGGAAGAATTAGCTGTATAGCAAACGGGAAGAATGAGCAGATCGTGTAATACGTAAATTAATGGAAGTGTCAAGCATACATGCTTGGCGTACTGGCGTAATAAAATTCCTCCAGTGAATTGGGAAGAGATGCTTATTTGTCGGTAAGACCGCGTTATTATACATGATAGTGGGCATACTCTCTTGAGGTGACTACCGAATTTGAGTGTTAAATATGTGATGACAGAATTATAGATGAGGTCAAGATATTTACGGATTCCCTCCACTTCAATTGAAAGTATTCTTATTTTACAAAAAATTAAAATATTATCAGAGATTTGTGTTCTTTAAAAATTGTACTGGCCACTTTTGCAAGAATTGAAAACTGTCTTCAGAGTAAAGACACCGTGCCTTTTTAATGTCAACTTTATATGTAAGATTTTGTAATGAATCATACATTATACGCCGAGGAATAGATATGTTTCCATCATACGTGTACGCTGAATGATCACGCAGGGTAATCTTTAGAAACAAAAGGGTGTTTTTCAATACAGGTTCACAAAAAAATATTAAAAAATTCCCAGACAAAATATGAACGTGTTAGTTGATGTGAGGTGTATCACACTCATTTCTTTTACCTTCATTTCATTAAATATATGCTGCGCGAACTGTTTCCAAAAAGTTGCGTTTTTAAATTTCACGTTTTTTTTCTCTTGTCCCCTCCTCTGTGTTCGACTCCACTTATTTGGGATGTACGAAATATACGGTTGATTTGCTTTTCCCTGGGACAGAGCGGGAGTTTTTATGAACTCGCCCTGGCAAAGGAGTTTCGAGGTTCGCGCGGTCTAATGAATGCCCTGTCACCTGGAAATGTGTTTCACTGCTACACTGAGTACACGAAGCGAGTTTTCAGGTGGAAAAGAGAGCTTCCAACTCGTTCGAAACTAATCTGCCGTTCGCAACCAGCGCGAACTTGTCAAAAGAGAGAAAATTCCTTTCAAGAAACTTAAATGCTCTTGCAATTGCAGAACTACCGTGAAATTAATTCAGACGAACGGTAAACACCCACACACTTTTTCTTCAATTTGATGATTACCTCACAGAAAATATTTCTACCAAGTATTCAATTGTTGCTTCGAAAATCCAATGTGTGTATTGTAACTGTTTTCTGGGAAATAATCCCTTTCCAGATGGATACGCACGCTGTTTTTTGGAAATACTGTGAACATACATTTCTATTATTAATTATTGGGTTTAAATACCAAATGAAAGAAACGGGGCATTACCACCCTTCCCGTTAATGATGAGACATAACGAAGAGTGTGTCAGTAAACATAACAGAAAATTGAATTTAATTAATAATACTACTGGTGAGGTTGATACCTTGTAATAAATTAAGAAAAAATATGTTGTCTAGATATCACTATTTTTATTGCTTAAGATCTTCATACGAACTAACGTGAATATATGTACAATAAATTATAAAAATACAAATGAAATAAGTTAAATTGTATATAAGAGAAATTTAATATATAAAACTGAGAAATATAAATTGAAAATATGTGCAAATCATTACAAAACATAATGTAAAGTACTAAGGGAGAAGTGAATGGAATGCAGAAAATATGTTGGAAGGAGCGTATTTTTTTAAATTTGTTTGACAAATACGAAGGTTGGGGTAGAAGTCATGGCAACTTTTTTTTCTAAAAGAAATATTATGTAAAAACACAATTTTATTTGTCGCATAAAAAATGCTCTGCTAATATGTATTCAATTGAACAGATGGTTGTGAGTATCTTTATTAGCACAATGAGAAAAGTCTGAATGCCGCGGTGCGAGATGAATGTAACCCGTTTTGAGCAGCGCTCAAACACCAAGACATCCGTTCTCCGAGAGAGAAATGTCTGAGAATTCCTCAAGGAATAGATGGGAGCTCTTGGAAATAATGCCCTTCCCTACCGGACAGCCGCGCGATAGGCAGGAGAGTTTTTGTGACGACGCCTGGTCAGCAACATTCGACGACCTGTGGGCGGACCGATGTAGCACGTGTGATATTCGAGTATCAACCTAATCGGGCCTTTCGAACGGGTATGTAATTCTTTTGGAATGTTGCGAACTCGTAGATGCTAAAATGCTTTGGAACATAAAACCAGTACTGTCATTTTAAATACCTTAATAAATATGAGAAACACAAATTTGAGGTGTCGTTAAATGCCCATGCACCTACTTCATACCTTGTCTTTTAAGCGTATATTTCACATTTTTCACTCGTTCTGGTATCTCACCAAAAAAATAGTTGCCATGACTTATGCCCCAACCCTCCTATCTTTTACAAGGAATACAGAATCGATATCTCCCAATTGCATTAAAAATATAGTATTGAACGCTCATCATGAATTCATTGCGTGAATTTCTCTCTAAATCTGCGGAAGTACTCTACGGAAAAGAATAAAATTAATGGAAAGCGAAATATCTCGAGATCCTAATTTCATTTTAACGTTCATTATTAAATGAAATGGAGAGGCTAATTAAGTTATTTAATGCAAGGCTACATACGCTAAAGTTATTGAATGCTTCAACAATGCTTGTGTAACGTAAGATTGGAAGTTTGCACTCAAAAAATTAAAAAGGAAATTGCGACAGTTTGTTGATCCACCATAACAAGCATTTGCGTGACATGACTTTTCAATGTTATACCTCTAACACATACAATCCTTAGTGCATAATAAAATATCATCAATAATATTGTAAATCTACAACCAATCTATCGACCCTGCTGGACACCTCGAATTAAAGTTTGAAAAAGAATCCTAGAGGTGAAGAGAGATTATTTTTGTAATTGTCTATAACCTAAAGAGTCTAAGTACATATAGAGCAAGGAAGTGTGTAAAAAGGCGCTTTCGCAAACGAGCGGTTATAGTAGACTTAGAACGACTTCTATGTAATACGTTATAATACTTTATTATTATTATTATTATTATTATTATTATTATTATTATTATTATTATTATTATTATTATTATTATTATTGGTGTATCGTCCATTTCTGACCACGCTACATGATTAACGTGTGTAACTTTCAGGACCAGCTTTTCAGCTGTATTCCTCGTTACGACAAGGTTGTTGCGCCTTGAAGCGTGAATTATGAAGTGACAGGATGATAATGAGGGGTGAAGGGACAATCACAAAAATGACCATGCCTCGCACCTGCAGCCTCCTCGGTGCAGATGACAGCTGCCGCAATCGTTTGCACCATGGGGCCGGCTTAGACGTATTATTATTATTATTATTATTATTATTATTATTATTATTATTATTTGTTTTCTTTTCACTACAAAAGATGTCGGAGGACAATCTCAAGACACAATTTGTCAGTACGAAGTCATGGAGCTTCGGTGAAGAAATACTTATACTTATGGTTTTGTGTTAGTACAGTTCTCAAAACTTTTAGTCTTTTACATTTTGATGGATTCAAGTGATGTCTTCATATTCTAAGTACGTTTTCTTCCCTAATCGAGACTTTAAAATTTCCTGACTATATTTGCTGTGCCCAGTAAAGCGGCTTTTTGCATTGTTGTGAGGTGTTTTTCCTTTAATCGCAGCCTTTGTCCAGTTTGCAACCAATCCTTGGTTACCACGCCATTTGCTGACACTATCACAGGCACTATGTCTACGCTCCGAAACCTGTACATGTCCCTCAACTCCACAGCGAGAGGTTGGCATTTTCGCTTCTTTTCAGCAATAGTTGACACCAGTTTGTCGTCTGTGGGAACTGCAACATCGATTATCATTGCTCTTCTTGTTGTTTTATCAAATAAGACAATATCTGGTCTGTTAGCTTCAACCGCCCCGTCTGTTATAATTGTGCTGTTCCATAATATTCGTGCCAAATGGTTACTGATAACTTGCTGAGGCTTACATTTGTAATAGGGTTGCTCCTGTTCTACAAGTTGATAATTCTATGTCAGTGCCTGTTGAATTACTTTGACTACATTATTATGTCGCTATAAATATTCGGTTTGCGCCAAAGATGGACATCCGTTACTTATATGCTGGATTGACTCATTGTTGATTTTACACAATCGACATCTGCTATCGATCTGTTGGCCCAAGACATACTTTTGATAAGCTCTTATTTTCACTACTTGTTCTTGTATGGAGAAGAGGAATCCCTCTGTTTCACCATAAAGCCTCGCTGTTCGTAGCCATTCCGTGGACCATTTCAGATCAATATCATCAGCAGTCAGCGTTGTTATAAACCGGCCGTGTAGCTCTTTCGTCTTCGAGACATCAACTCAGTCCTGCGCTGTTAGATAGGGAAAGCTTCTACTTTCTTGGACTAAAATTAATGAGCTGATGTTTTTATCCTGAAAACAAATTGCCTTCTGAAGTGGAGTGTCACGTGAAAGGAAAAAAATTACGGAGTTTCTCCTTCTGCTGACGACATAGTACTAAATTTAGCAGTCCTGTGCCTGCTTTATTTCGAGATCGGTATAACTTATGTATCGAACTATGCGGATGATGGAGTCGATGTTTAGTTAGCGTCATTCTCAGCTTTCTGTCGAAAGTTTGCAAAGAGGTGTCGGTCCATTTTATCACTCCGAAGGTATATGTTGCAACAGGAATAGCCCATGTGATAATTGCAGTAATTTTCCTTCTCGAGTTGATTTGCGTCTCACATATTTTATTTACTCTGGAGACCTTCTTCTGAATCGTGTTTCTGGCATTTGTGTCAGAAATTTCCAATAGCTGCAACATTCCTAGATATTTGTATGTGTCTTCATTGCCAAGGCTTTGAATAATGATGTCACTAGAGAGTTGTAATCCTCCTTCCTGATCTTGAACTTTACCACGTTTGACATTTAATATCGCACATTTATCTAACCCAAATTCCATGCAGATATCTTTGATGAATTGTTGGACAAGCATAAACTCACTATGTAGTTGGTCTTTATTACATGCATAGAGTTTAAGGTCATCCATATAAAACTGATGCCATATGCGAACATCGGGATTTCTCTTTATACAATATCCATATCCGGACTCTCTTATCATTCTACTCAGCGGGATGAGGGCGATGCAAAACAACAGTGGGCTCAAACTGTCGCCCTGAAACACACCTCGCCGAATTCGGACTTCCCTGGTCTGATAGGCAATACCACCTTGCCTAACGTGAATAAAGGTCTTCCACTCGGACATGCAAACAGGGAGAAAATTCAATAAAACTGGATTAATCTTATAAATTTCAAGGGCGCGTAAAAGCCATGAATGAGGAACAAAGTCAAATGCCTTTTTGTTGTCCACCCATCCTACAGATATATCATGTAGGCGTTTGCGAACTTGCTGTGTGATCACACTATCTATAACTAAAAGCTCTTTGCATCCTCGCGTCCCCTTTTGACATCCAATTTGCTCAGGAGGTAAACGGTTTTTATTTATCAGATGATCATTAATTTTGGAAGCTATAACTGATGTTAATATTTTATATAGTGTTGACAGACATGCGATTGGCCGAAAGTTCTCTGGTTTACTATTGTCACCTTGTTTAGCCAACATAATTGTTTTCCCCGCCAACAAGTATGTAGGTAAAGTGACTGGATCTTGCAGAGCAGCGTTAAAGAAATTAGCTAGGTGAGGGTGGAGAGCAGGAAAGTATTTCCACCATACATTATGAATGCCATCAGAACCAGGTGCCCTCCAGTTCTGTGTCTTTCTGGTGGCTGCTATAATATCAGCTTCAGTAATCGTAACTGATTGCATTTCATCTATATCTCGGCAAACTTCTATTTCTTGACGGATCCAATAAGCTTGCTCATTGTGTTGTTGAGCTGCATCCCAGATTTTTGACCAGAAATTAAACATAGAATCCTCACTCGGAGGCTCACCTCGCTGCTCTCTCTCATCGGCTGCTTCCAGTTGTCTGTAAAATCTCTTCTGATCGGTAGAAAAAGTCGATTCCTGCTGCCTTTTCTCAAAAGACTCGCTGTATCGTCTGATTCTAGCCCCCAGCGCTGTAATTCTTTGTTTGAGTCTGTCTTCCTCTGCATCCAACTTTTGATCCAGGTTCTTGGAATTCATTCTGATTTTTAACCTCCTAGCTATAGATCTTATTCCTGTTTTCACCCTTTTGGAGATATCTCCTCTCTTGGCAAAATACTGTGTCAAATGGCCAATATCTTTCCTAGCTTTATTGATTTTTTCCTGGATATTTCTCTTCCATAATGGTGTTTTCTCAATTCCGAGGTTAAAACAAGTTGTCGACGTTCGTTTATTGTTATTTACTATTTCTCTTCCCATACACACACAAACAGCCAGGGCAGCACAATGGACTTATCCAGCTAGCTCTTCCAGAGTACTGGGTGTAAGACACAAGTCTTTGAAGATGAGATTTCTCTCTTTACAGACATCGTAAAATTTCTTATTACCAGTGATTTTTGGTATACGAGGAAGTGGTATACCTGTATACAAAATATGATACTTTTCGTAGTTGTCTTTCAGATTACAAATAAGTTTCCCTTTCTTAATATTGGGTGGTGTTACTTCCTGAATTTCAGCTACTGTTTCTTCCTCTAGATGTTCTCTCTCCAGTTCACCTGCCTGTGTCTGAGCTTGCTGTATCATATTTTGTCGTAATTCCATATGTACTTCTTGTTTTATTTGATCCAATTCAGCAGATGATAATGCATTTCTTCTTTGGATGGAATTGAGTGGACTACCATAGTGCACGCATTACGGAGATATTCATCTCTTTAGACCATTTCATGCGTTGGCCTATCAGACTTGAAGTGGCGGAAGACGTAGCACATGCATCTGCCACTTCGTCTAGAAACAGATGGAGAATTTTCTGCGGTCACCATGAGTAGTGCGGCGCCGCTCCTGGCATCAATACCAGCTCCACCGCTACCCACTAACACAGGTAACACATTTGACACAGAAGGCCCGGTGTCAGAACCTCCTGCGTGGTCCTGCAAAGACCGATCGCCCGCGACTTTATTTCTCAATATTCGTTTACTCATTGCGGACTGTTGCATTATAGAGCTACTGGCAGCATTTTTACATCCGCCCCTAACAGGGGAAACAGACGCTGTCGGAGTACCGCCCCTAACATGGGGAACTGACGTGTCCATTTGCTTGGTTTCTTATTCGGGCACCTTCCCCTAGACAGGCTGGCTCCCCTCCCGCCTAAAGAGCCCTGTCTGCCCTACAAACCCTCTTCACCACATCGAAGGTCTTCTTGGTTAAGTCCTCTTCCGGAGCTTCCTTCTCGGGATTTTCTTCTTGGTGCCGAGGTCCTCATCTGGAGTAGGTCTTCGTCTGACCCCTCTGCTTCGACCTGTCCGGCAAGGGAGGCCCTACTAGTAGCTACGCTACCGCCGGCATAGCTCTCAGGTTCACAGGGGCATACAACCTCCACCACCAACGACAAGGTCATGTACTCCCCAGGTTGGTTATTATTATTATTATTATTATTATTATTATTATTATTATTATTATTATTATTATTATTATACATTGTTTTTCTCTGTACTCACCGGATTTTTATTTCACTTTGTGTCGGGTTAATAACCAAGGCACAGGTCAATTCATGTTTCGTCGCAATTTAGGAATTTTCGAACAATCCTTAAGATGATCGATTTTTGCATAATTTTATAGGTATATTTTGGTATTTGAATAAGTTCCAGATGTTTATGGATGTTATTTGGTATAATTCTTGTGCACGAAATGACCAGAGGAACAATATCAACTTTTTGGAGATGCCATAGTGCCTTGACTTCAGCTGCTAGTTCTGTATACTTTGTGATTTTTTCAACATGTGCTGTTTGAAGATTAGCTGTTTGTGGAACAGTTATGTCAATCAGGAATCAATAGCAAAAGATTGCCGTTTGTCTACAAACGTTATGTCTTGTCTGTTATGATGAATAGTTTTATCTGTAATAATTTCTGTCATAGTACAACTTAAAGTTTGAATTTTTAAGCACAGTATCGGGAACCTATTTGTAATATGAACAGGTCATTTCTTGTAGGTTGGATTTCGCTGCCAGTTTCTGAATAATATTTGCAACTTGATTCTTCCTATAGGTGTAATCTGTATGGGATATTAATTTGCATCTGTGCTATACTCTCAACTGTTGTATGGCATTTTCTACATTTGTCATCTATTGTTTCTTTGAGGATATAATTCCTGTAACTTTTAGTGTTGATCACTTGATTCTGTATGGTGGCCATGAACCCTTCTGTTTCGCCAAACAGATCACCGTATTTTAGCCAAGTGTTTGAGGCTTTTGAGTCTACATGAGGTAGCTTGAGATCATTTGCATGGCGCCCATGGAGTTCCTTTCTTGACCACATGTGTATTTTGCAGTTATTGTCTGTAACCCGCGACGAAATGTCCAGCTGTTTGTAGTTAAGGTTAAGAGGGGTTAATTTAGTATCTGCTTGAACTATTGCAGCGTATAGTTCTGAGGTTGCCTGTTTCTCATAATAAAAGTTCCATAATGAATGGATTTGTTTGTAGTTCTTTAGATCAATTAGGCCTCTTCCTCCTTCACTTCGTGGGAGTATCACTCGTTCTATTGCGCTATTTGGATGGTGATGTCTGAATTTTGTCAAAATTGTGCGGGTAAGTCTCTGTATGTTTTCGAGGTCTGTGTCGCTTCACGGTATAATTCCAAATGAGTACGTATATACTGGTACTGCAAATGTGTTGATTGCTTTTATATTATTACCTGTTAATTTGGTTTTCAGGAGTGCAGTGATTCTTGATTTGTACAGTTTTGTTAAAGATTGTTTGATTGCCTTGTTGTCTGTGATGCCGCTTGATCGAATCCTAAATACTTATATATTTCTTCATCGCCTATTGCCTGTATAATCGTTTGATCACTGAGTTGTTGTTATTATTATTGTTATTATTATTATTATTATTAATAATATTATTATACGTTATTTGTATTGTTTCTTGTTCAAAAATATTTCAAATGGAAACAGTGGTATGTCTTTTTTCTATAAAGTAACTCTGAAGTCTTTAAATAAATTTTGCTTAATATTTCTAACCGTTGGCCATCTTTCTTCAAATGTCGTTTTTTCTGCGCCAATGGTTCCTTCTTGCGCCAATGGAGCGTTCTTGTTGCAAAAATACACGAGACGCTACAGCATCGATTATGTACAGAGGTCTTTAATTGTTCTAACAGAAAATTTCTTATATTGCTCATAGCTTCTTATTGGTTTTCACTATTTTTCACTTCAACTCTTTTCATTTTCAAATAGTATGAAAAATGTTTATCAACGACCATTTTGTATTAAAATCTGCAAACTTAAATACTTCTACAAACAACCCAACATCATTAATGCATAGACATTTAGAGATGATATTCATCAAATTGAAACAATCATGGAAATCATGTTTGATTCTGAGTCACTAATATCTGACACATATAATTAAATCTTCTTATAATTAATTTGACAAAAATATTTTACAGTTTTAATCCATTAGAAACTGATCTTAAACATTGTTTGAAATTTTTATTTACACTTGATCCATTATGAAAATCCGTTTTATTCATGGACCTGTATCTGATAAAGCGCAAAAGAAACCAAAATACCTCATTAAATAAATGATCAAAAATGATATTGATTTGCAGTAATGTACAATTGTAAGTTAAATACAGATTTCATTTAAATCCTCTCGTTTATTGCAGTGCGGATGGGGAATATGTGGTGACCACGATGACCAAAGCAGTTCTGCATCACACGGGAAAGGTGCTGTGGACGCCGCCGGCTATCTTCAAATCTTCGTGTGAAATCGACGTTCGCTACTTCCCATTCGACCAGCAGACATGCTTCATGAAATTCGGTTCCTGGACCTACGACGGTTATCAGGTAATACATTTTTAATCGATTCTACAATGGCTCAAATTGCGGAATTACATTATCACGATTTACTTTTAGCACCACTTTCATGTTTAAGATAATTATTAAGAAAGAAATATCTCGAGAGTATATACTAAAAGAAATATCTAATGTTTTCTTGGAATGTGGTAGTTAAAAGCTGATTTTTTTATTTTTTAGTGTCCAGAAAAAAAAGTAGATAAAAAAGATGTAAAAGGGTGTCGAAAATGTCAAAAAACCGTGCATAAATTGATATTACGTGTGCTCATGCACACAAGTCGCTACTACTTAAAGAAAAAGCTTACTTCTCCACAAACTCAAATGTTTATGCATTACATATGGATTAACAAGACTAGACATAATGTAAATAGTCAAGAAATACTCAAAATGTAAAAAAAACTGTAACTACATTTTTTTATTTATAAAATTGTAAATACCTTCTTTTGAAATATATAATTCTTAGAATTTAAAGAATGTTCACAAAACGTAATTGAGGAAAGTGACAGTTAAATTAGTCAAGAAGTTTCAACATTTTAAATTTTTTTTCTACTCCCATTGTACAATTCTGTCATTTGATGGCTACAACCTGTTGCATAATGATCTTTATTACGATATAGATAGATTTCATTATGTTACAGGTTCTTGAACATTTGCAGAAAAGCTTAAAAACCGAGTATTGAGACGTAATTAATCATTGAGAATCGTTCTAGTAATGTTTCGTTCGATTACGTGCACTCTCCCTCAGAAAAAATGTCGGGCACAATTCTATCTTCCAAACCGCATCGTCAAACTTGGACACCCCGCGGCCAGGGGGAAGGCACGGGGAAGAACGCGTTGACCAATCGCTAACAAGTAGAACCACAGTTGTCTCTGATTGGTGCAACATCCCAAGGGGTGGAACGGACGCTGTCTCAGGGGGAGAGGGCTAGTTCGTTTACGTACGAGGCGAAGATATCGTCATATTTCCCTGCCGAAGGAGAGATTTTGAATGCGCGTACGTCACGACGACAAAATATTTCTCAGCGGGGGTTTCCGTCCAGATTTCTTGTCAATAGACCAGTAAATATTTAGCATTTTAGCAACAATTGTTCTAAATTTTTGCAATCGATTTGTAACTCCAGTCAAACTGCAATTTTGAGATGATTATTTCAGGCACAATTTGCGGACCCTTCCCGCCCGTTCTAAGGCATATTTCGAATTTGTTAATAAAAATAAAAAATTGTTAGAAAATTGTTAATTCCCGATTTTCGGCTATGGGACATCAGGAGGCTCTCCCCCTTTAGATTTGCAAAAGTTGGAAATTGTTTATAAATTTGCAAATGTTGCAAAAAAGTATTGTTGCATCTGAATGGCGTTTAAACGCGATACAAAATCCCGGAATCCGATCGCTTCTATCATATTTCGTTCTCGAGATATATGTAATTGTTTATAAGAAATTAACATCTCAGAATAACCCCATTAGTTTTCACTTAACACAAGCATACTGAAAAAACAGTTCTTCAATGTCGCGCTTTGACCTGCTCCGCTTAAAAACACTTAGTTTATAAACAAATTCTGTAATCATTTAATTACGCTAAATTCGTCTTTTTATGGCGAGTATGAAAATAACTTTTATTTTGTGTTTATATTATCTTTTAATTGCTACAATTTGCAAGTCGATATATTTATCAAATAGAAAGGAATCATTATAAACAAATTATTTTTCAAGGTGCATTACGTCGAAACGATAGTTTCTGCTTGTCCATCAAAGGGATGTTGAGCAACCGAATAGCTGTATTATTAATTTTTTCGAAGGCCCCTGTTTAAACCGAGAGTTAGAAACTATATGTTCCTCCTGTTTAACCATTACCATTAAAAAAAATAGGGAAACATTCTATTAGCTGTTTGTTGTAAACTGTATGGGATTGGATAAATGAAATGTTTAAGTTCCTAATACAAAAATATTTATTTTGTGTTGAAAGATCACCAGTAGAATCACGCATCACAAAATGCTACTTTATTTACACAAGTAGAGGAATTTCTAAATGAACGTATATAAACTTAAGTTAATATTTTCAATTCAATTTCTCATTCAATAATTCAGGATCATCTTTCTAAAACTGTTAATTTGATGATTGATTTTATAATATTCAAATCATAGTACATGTGCTAAATCTACGCATTGTTAATATATATTTTAAACAACATTAATAATTATATTTAAAACATGTTTTAGATTGGCGAAAATTTCAATGAAATTTCATGAATTCCTAAATGCTTGAAAATAAATACTTCTCAATTCCAATTATTGTAGCTTCTTAAAATATAACAAAGACACGTACTTGGTAAAACGAGTTGTTACAACTAAAAGAAAACAAAAAAGATGTTATAACAATTCAAAGAAATTTAGCGTTTGTTTACAGTCTAGTAAATATCAATGCCGTAGCATTTTCCAGTGAAAATACATAGAACGAACTTGGTGGTCAAGTTATATTACCTTCCCAACCCAGGCTACATTTCAGTATCGTCAGAGTTCGAAGGTAGTTTGTTGACCTCTACTTTCCATTCTACGAAACTACCGAAACCTTGAAGTTTGGACGACCATCTGTATAGGGAGAACATAGCGGTTTATTAAACGAAAACGGGCCGTTCAAGGTGTCTAATGCATATTAGATACCTTGATACGGCTCGTTGAATACGTTTAACCATTATAAACTACCTCTAAGAAAAATATCAAATAAACAATGTTAATGATCACCAGCTTAACATTGCTTTTAGTATTTGAATGTTTTCAACACCCCAAAACCTACAGAAAACCGATATTTTCCCAGGTTATTATAAAACCAATTCAATAAATATAAGCAATTATTCACGTTATAATTTTTAAAACACTCAAAATATCTAATATGTTATTTGATTCATGTCTTCATCGGAGGTCTGAGATTAAAAAAACTGATAAGCAGAAAAATTAAAGTAATTGTGAGTAATTGATGAAGTTGAATGATCAAATGAAAAACAATGTCTCTACTTCATATAACGCCATCTTGTTTAATAAACATGTAATTACATGTGATAAATATATTTAAATATGCAAATTAATGAAAATATTTGAAAGTAAATTTATCAATGAAACTTTGATTCATCAGCAAGTATTATATTATTAAATACATTTTTGTGATTCATGTGCTCCTGTGTGAATCGCATAGTACACGTGATTCGTATGATCCAGTTTCTCAGAATAATACAAAACCTGCTAGACACATACATTAAACATAATAGTTGCGAAATAGTTATTTGCGACATGAGTATCATATCTTATTACAATACGAAATTGGAGAATTATCAAACAAGACTCTTAAGCCGAAATTGTTAACCTATTGAATATTGTAATAAAATATTACCATTTGAATATCATAGAAAGTTACACCCAATTAATCAAAATTAATTCAAACTATAATTTTTGTTTAAATTTGAATCTTTGTCCTGCGAAAGATGACATCTGACAGTACTTATGTTAACAGTTCTGTCATGGGTTTGTTCTAATATTACTTGCAGTACGCAAATTATTATTTTTGGTATTAACGAAGCATAGATACAGGGCTTAATTTCTATCGGAACGCGACGGAACGGCGTTCCGGTTGTAACGTTTCAACTTCGCTGGCAGGTTTGCCACAAAGTTAACATAATATTTATAAACAAATATTGGAAACTGATGTTTGGTTGTTAAATGTTACGATAGTAACAGGGAGTGTTGACAAGAGAATTGAAAGTTGTTGATAGAGATTGAGAGACAAAGAAAGATATGTATGTTGATACAAAAGTTGAATTAGGAATTGTATGTATCCTTTGAAAGGTTGAATAAATTGTTTTTTTTAAGAAACTATCTCATGTGTTACATGAAAAGTGAACAACGTCACTAAAGATATTTAAATTAGTGACGATACAACAAGTGATGTTGTATGGATGTATAAATTTGTAACGGCAAGTTATTATGGCAAGGTAACGTGGACGTTACAAAATTGGTGGCAGCGGTGGGATGACGTGGAAATTGTTAGAAGAAATGGTTGCAACAACGTGGTGGAACAACGTGGTGTGCCTGGATTTGTAGTTCGCGGGAAAGGGTGTTCAAAGAATCAGAGTCATCAGTCTGAACTGTGGGTGGTTGCTGTGGTTGGTAATCAAGACGTATTAATTGCAGTGGTGGTTCTGCGTGGAGTGAAAATTTATACGAAGGAGAACTGTGGAATGTTTTAATCATGTCTGGAGATTTTGAAGGAGCCTAGAAACTGTCAGATTGAAACGTGAGTGACAGCTGATGTGTGTGTGAAACGGGTATTCAGATAGATTAATTTAAGTGTGTTTCCTTGTCGAGCTGGTCAAACAAAGATAATGGCTTTTTTAAATAAATGTAAGAAAAGTCAATTAATCAGTTTAGCTAGGGAATTGAACTGCGAGGTTTCGGAGAAAGAAACTGTTAAGAATATTATAAAAAAAATATCTGAAACAGAGGATTATGATGAAACTATAGTAAAAGAGATTTTAGAAACGGTAAGGTTGCAGGAGGAGGATAGATTACAAAAAGAGGAACAAGAAAGAGAGTATAGGATACAAAGGGAGAAACACGAAATTGAACTGACAAAAATAGAGTTGGAAAAATGTAAGGTGATGTCGAGAAATACTTCTGAAACAAATAATATAAATAATGAAGGTCAATTAACTCAGGGATTACAAAGTAAAAATTCGTTGAAACTCATACAGTGCATGAAACATTTTCAATCAAATGAAAAATGATATTTCTTTATACCTTCAACAATTTGAAAATTTTGCTTTTGCTGATGACATTTCTAAAGACCAATGGGGACCTTTGTTAATGACACATTTTCCAGGACATGATGCTGAATATATCGAGAGAAATGGTAGGGGAAGTAAAAGATTATGATGAAATAGTGAAAATATTATTGAGTAAGTACAAAGTAACCGCAGAAAAATTACGACAGATTCTTTTCGATCAGAAAAACACCAGATAAAACGTGGAAAGATATTGCTTATGAGCTAAAAATAAGTCTTAATGGTTGGTTAGAAGGCGTAAATGTATATTCATTTGAAGAAATAAAGGAATTACTAATAACGGAACAAATAAAACGATGCGTTCCGTTTTTTAGTTAGAGCATCTAGTTAGCAAATGGACTAAATATACAAAACCTAGCGACATAGTTGAAGAATTAGAAAATTATGACATTACTAGAGAAAATTTTAAATTGAAAACTTGTGAAATGATTGAAGGCGTTGTCATTGTCAACAATACTATTGTTATTGTTAACAATACTATTGTTATTTTTGTAACGGTATAGGACATATAAAACCATTTTGCCCAAAATTTAAAAAAAAACTGTTGAAAAGAGTATAGAATCTGAGCACGTTAATTGTTTAAAAACTTCCAGTAAAGATTTATTAGCACCTTATACGTTCGAAGCTTATATAAATGGAAAAAAATTGAAAATTCTGCGTGATTCCGGTGCTTCTATAGATTTAATAGGAAGAAAAAATGTTAGACAAGAACATTATATTGGAGAAAGTGTGTGGGTATCTACTCCCTTAACACAAAATCCCATATGTTTGCCTGTAGCAGAAGTAGAAATCTGTGGCCAATTTGAAAAGGTTTGTGGAAAAGCGGTAGTAGTTTCAGATAAGTTAGACAGAGATGAGTATATATTAGGAAATAAAACTGCAAAATTGATAAAAGAATTGGATAGAGATCTTACAGATGAAATTAACGTATTAAACGTTAATGAAGGAGAGGAATGTCAAAATAATGATGAAATAGAAATGGACGAAGAGTCTGAAGAGAATGGGGAATCCATGGAAATAGAAAATCAAAAGTATGATATAGATGACAAGAGTAAACATTTCATCAAATTTCACGAAGATGTGGATGTAGTTGGGGCACAGACATCTTCACTTCATACATCACAAAAAGGAAGTACAATGAAATCTGTAGCTTCAGTGTCAAGTTTGAATGAGGTACAGACTGGAGCAAATACCAAACCGGTGCCCGATCCTACTGCAACATTACCAGAAGATCAAAGTAGATTTTATTTATTTATTTATTTATTTTACGTCAAAAAAAACAGATAAAAGCTGAGATTAATCAAGACAAGATGTCTGAATCATCTTCCCAAGGAGCTATTTCAAGTGGTCCCCAGCAGCTTTGTGACATGTGTTCCAATTATGAGGCACAATTGGTTAAATCACAACAACAAACTCAGGAATTAGAAAAACAACTAGCTGCCCAGGAAAGAACTTTACAGCGGTATCCAGAATATCTTGCTAAAGAGTCAGATTTCACGAAAGAAATGGAAGAGAAATGGAATGAAAAGAAGGAGGAACATAAAATGCAGGTGGCAGATTTGAAGGAGAAAATGCATACAGCTGAAGAAGCTTTAAATGAATTGCGACAAACATATTCTCAAACTATAACTGACGTAACAGATCAGTTGTTACGTCTTTCCCAGGATCGTGAAAAGGTTCAGAAAGAATTGACAAGATTGCAGTTGGAAAATGAAAATCTGGTGGGAAAACATAGTGCAAATTCCCAACAACTTCAAAATGAAATGATAAATCTTCCCGATAAAGTGGAAGACTTGCACGAGTTACTACTGAAGTTTCATGAAGAGCTTATAGCAGCTAAAGTGGCAAAAGAAGCAGCTGAAGAACAAGTCAAGACTTTCAGGTGTGAAAATCAATTACTTCGTGATCAAATGAGTGCTGAACAGCAAGGAAGAGAAAATATGGAAGATAATCTTACTTCTGAATTGGTAAACTTAAAGACCCAGCTTGAAGCCTATGAGAAGGATCGTCGCTTAAATCAAGAAAAAACAAATGCAAATTGTAAAATTTTAAGATGGAGTTTGATATTGCAAGCATATAAATTTCAGATTCAGCATAGACAAGGCACATGGAAATGCCGATTGTTTAAGTAGAGGTTTCGCAAATTCATTTCCGGACTAATCTAGTTGTCATAAAATAATAATAATTAAAAAATAATAATATTATAAAATATAATAATAATATAATAAAATAATAATAAATAAAAAATTATTGTTATTGTATATGAATTTTTAAACTTTGATTATAAGATTTATAAATTTTGGCACCAAGGTGACCAAAATTCTTGAAAGAGGGGAGGTGTTTGTAACGTTTCAACTTCGCTGGCAGGTTTGCCACAAAGTTAACGTAATATTTATAAACAAATATTGGAAACTGATGTTTGGTTGTTAAATGTTACGATAGTAACAGGGAGTGTTGACAAGAGAATTGAAAGTTGTTGATAGAGATTGAGAGACAAAGAAAGATATGTATGTTGATACAAAAGTTGAATTAGGAATTGTATGTATCCTTTGAAAGGTTGAATAAATTGTTTTTTTTAAGAAACTATCTCATGTGTTACATGAAAAGTGAAGAACGCCACTAAAGATATTTAAATTAGTGACGATACAACATAATAAAGTGATGTTGTATGGATGTATAAATTTGTAACGGCAAGTTATTAAGGCAAGGTAACGTGGACGTTACACGGTTCCTCGGAAATAAATACTAAATTATATTATATAACAATAGTTATATTGTTATATAATATAATAAAAAATTTGAGGCGCGTTCAGAGACTTAAGATTTTAAAAATAAAGCACTGGATATATGAGTCATAATAACTCTTATGACGACACTGATCTCAGTTTCGTCTACTTTGACTTTACACAATCAAAGTGAATGGTCTAAGTTTATTCACCTAAATAAAGTTTATTAGTGTTTTATGTTCAAAAGAAGTGATGCTTGTATTTTCACAGCATGTACTTTCACGTCTTATTCGTAATCGCTACGCAATATACAATACGGATTACGTGAACTTGCAAAAAAGAAACAAAAAAAACACCTATTCCAGCAGAAAATATTTTATACTCGCCGGGATTCGATCTCGGGTCTTTAAAGTTAACTCGCCCGACACGTTTCCCTCAATACCACCATGTACACGAGAAGGCTTCCTTCTTTCCTATGCGAAAAGAAAGTGCAGCATTTGCATTTGCAGTTTTCAAAAGTGTTTAATTTACATTAATTCAAGATTTATTTTTAAAAAGAGATTTAATGAAACAAAAATCTCTAGCGTTAAAATTGGTTCTCGACAATGTTGATAGGTATTTGTTTGAAATTTTCGAAGATTATTTTATTAGACTTTTAGGAAGACGGAAATGGGGGTGGAAGAAAGGAAGGAACGGGAATGGTTGGAAGGGATTGGGGAAATATTATAAAGGTTTGTATTGTATATTTTTATTCATTTATTTGTTTTTATATTTCATTTTATTTTTTATTTTTATTGTTTTGATCTTTTATTGTTTTTATTGATTTTTACTTTCTCGCACTTACTATCTTACGATAGTAAGGAAGAGAAGGTATTGTATTCGTGCACCAGAAAACGGTGAATTTTCCGCAGAAAAACCGTCGCATCCTAGTAACGAAAAAGTGAATAAATTCATTTGCTAAATTTAGGGGGAAATCCTTTAACACGTTGTGTTGCCGGAATTCATGTTTTGTGGGTCGTTGTTCCCGAAAAATTGAATGACGGCAAAACGTTTCTTTGTCCGTCTTCCGCCCGTGAACAACGCTAGGGCTTAAGTTGTTCGACCGATTTTGTCCAAAATTCATATTCCCCAATCGATCTTGTTGATATCACGGTCCCATGAATTCGAAAGCGATATTTTAATTTTGGGAGGTACTTTACATGAAGCCCCAGGGACATTTTCAAACTTCTCGAAAACGGCTCCAAATTTTTTCTTTAATTTTCTTCTAAGTATAGAGTAAAATACACTTATAAAGGTGCCATAGGTCCCATTGCCACTGTTAACTCTGAATTTTCAAAAATTGCAAAAATTTGAATTTTTTGCCGTCTTCCTACAACTCTAGAACTGAAGACAGATTTTTCTTTCAAATGAAATGTGTTGTCCACAAATAGTTCTTTCAATAAGGTCATATTTTTTTTAATTTACAGAGAGACACGAACAGACACAAGAACAGACACACGAACAGGCACACGAACAGACACAAGAACAGCCAAAATAACAGACACACGGAACAGACAGGCTTTTCGCCGTCATTCGATTTTTCTGTATCAACGACCCACAAAACATTGGTTTCTGGCAACATGAGTTAAAGGATTTTTTTCTATATTTCACAACATGAGTAAACACTTTTTTCGTTACCAGGGCCCGGCATTAACACTTTTCCTCATAGATCCTCAAGAATAATATTCGAATATTGTTGAAATAATGCTTTTATTATGTTTTTCTTATAGATTTGTGAAGAATACCAAGTAAAGAAAGGAGGTTCCTTTCTTATTGTGTTTATTTTATATTGTTAATAAATCTCACCATACTATTTGCTGATTTTTTCAAATTTGGAACTGATTGTAAATTTTTGTTGAATTGAAACAACGAAAAACATGTTTTTCTTATTTTCTGGTAATTACGTAGTAAGAAGAAAAAGTATTGTAATCATGCGCCGGGAGACGGCGATTTTTCGACAAAAAACTCAATTTCGAGCTCTGGTAACGACAAAAGTGGATAAATGTTGTTCCTATATATAGTAAATTACTTCCTCCAATATGTTTGTAGTAAGAATCCATGTTTTATGAGTCCTTGTTTCTCAAAAATCTATTTACGACAAAACGTCTGACTGTCTGTCCGTCTGTAACTAACACAGGCACCTAAACGCCGTTCTTTTTTAGTCAAATCTGTGATATATGACAGTTTAAAATAATCTTTGTGACAGAGAAGTGTCATAAGAGATTCTGTGGTGTAATGAGTAAGTGGGTAAGCCCACTGCTGGAGAAAGTTGTGAACGTAATATCGAATCTCATCCATCGCGAATAATTTTTGCGAGTAGAAATAATTTTGCGGTTAATTGCATAGTTATAATCATTTGTATCCATTATAAATATCACATAAAGCATGTGTTTTTGAGGCGCTACTACTTATTTTCGTGTGTTAATGTCTTTAAGAATCAAGTATAAATATGCCGCTATTGCAATCTGACTTCAGAACGACTGCATGCGCGCCCGTGTTGAAGTCTACGTTATTGCAACTTTCATCTGTGACGTACTTCAACCTTGGCGATAGCCGCCGAAAGATAAGAGCGGTAACTACCTGCACACGGAGTTCTAGAGAACTTAGCTCCTGGTTGAAAATATTTCTAAGTAAAATGAGCTATGTAGTTGCGTGGGTTTTATGCATTTGCATTCTTATTGTGAAATTGATATCTTTGACACATGTAGCACATTTATCTAATTAAAAATCTCAGTGCAATGAATATCACGATATTATTCTTTTCGTAATAAGTGTGCCTGGACAGCGTAATTAGAAGTGTCCGTGGTAGCACAGTGCGGTCGAGCCAGACCTACAGACTTAAGGGACCTGAGTTCAAATGCTAGTAACGCTGGAATTTTTTAAACTCCACGTTTACTAGTGTCAAGAAAGTTACGTAATGCTGCAGAAGGACGTGTCGAAATTTTCACAGAAAACACGTTTCGTAAGTCGCTCATTCGAAAAAAGTGGATTGTCGGTATTGTTCTTGTGTTATTTTCTATACACAGGGCTGTCAAAACGCTTGTTTTTTGAACACGAGAAAGTGATTTTCCAAAAAACCTCTTTGACAATCCTAGAGCCTAAAGTAAACATGATTTTCACCCAAATGGATATTCCTTGAACGAACTGGCTAATATTACGAATCATCAAATTTGAAACGAATCTTTTAATTTTGAAGGAACTATATATCAAATATTATATTTTAATATATAACATCAATCATTATATTTTTCAAATTTTCTCAAAAACAGCTCCAATTTTTCTGTAAATCTATTCCTCTAAGCAGGAGACGTTTAAAAATGCCGTACGTTCAATTCTGGGCGAACGATCTGAATTTTGCCCGACATTTTTTCTGAGGGAGAGTGTACATTATATTTGCATTTAATTTTATATTATACTGGTCAGTTTTAATTTCTTTTATTATTCGTATTTTTACGTAGAATATTATTAAAAATTGAAACGTAATTTCACTTTGATCCAATAGTACTAGCGCATGCGATTGATAACCAAAACCAGCTGCTGCAGGGTAGAGTAGAGTTAGGGAATTGTCCGGTAGGTGACCTTGGCTGAATCCTGCATGTCAACAGCCACGAGAGATTCAATGTTAAAGCTTAACTTAAAAAAGTTATCATAATTTGTAGAAAAGTACGGTATGAAACTAGATTTAATGTGTATTAATATATTCGCGTAAGGTTCACGATACTCGCTCGAATCGTAATTTCACACTCTTGTATATCATCACTTATCATTACATCATAGTTTCATAATGTACTATTATCGCCTATAGTAGAGATTAGTTTGTGGCAAGTTGTCATTTCTGCAAAATCTACCAATTCATATAACTATTTATTAAGAGATAAATTGTAGGCACGTGTCTCTTAATTATTCCATACAAAAACTTGTATAGACTCTAATAGTTATTTGAGGAAGTTTGAGGTTATTTTGGTCCAGTCTGTTTCCAGTAGTCCTTTTTGTTTTCGTGAGCAGTTAAAGCACTCCGCACTGTGCACACTGTACTTGCGATGCTGTTGAATGGTTGAGGAGAGATGAGGTCGTCAGCAGTAAAGTACGTAATGGCCGCACAAATTTACTCCTCCCGAATAGCAGGGCTCTCCCCTTTCCCCCTCTTAAGAGTCGGGGCCGCCACGACGAGACTTCTCACTGTTGGTAGTGTGGGAGAGAGCAACACGTTTGTAGTGATCTACAAATTGGTGCTACGGCTGAAGAATGTTTGTTAATAGTGAGTTGCTCTACATCTGTCCCCGTTTCTCCGCTCTTAGTATCCATGCATCTCCATTTGTCTAAATTGTCTTGTATTTCTGTTACCGTCATAACCTCTCGCACTCCCTGTTGCCATGCCAGTTTGGATCTTCCTCTCTTCTGTGTTTTTGTGAGCCTCTATAGCCGGACTCGTTTTGGGCATTTTACGTCTGTAATGCTCAGAATATGATCAGGCAATTTTTTTTCTCTATTTCGTCAAGGATAGTTTTCTATATATCCATTTTCTTCCTTAGTTTTATAAATTAAAAATAATATGTTAATAATAAGTTAGTTTTAATAGTAATAATAATAAGTTCGTTTTAATGTCAATTAAGGTCGAAACGACAGTCAGCCGCCATAACCCTGTGCACAACCATTTTTAAAAGGGTTTTTAAATTTTTAAAACCATTTTTAAACAACCTACATTTGATGCCCAAATAAGGGGCCATCCAAGTGTTTGCTCAATGGTTCAGGGAAACCAGGCGAAAATACTGATTGAGATGAGCTACGTTCTAGTAGAGAAAGGTAGAAATTCTCGCTAGTACCAATTGAATCTCTAAAATGCGCTCGGTGACACATCCGATAGGAGAAGTTGACAAATCAGCGCAGTCTTCCGCTCACTCGACGCGCGTCAGCCGACCTCCTCGCGCTCGTCGACACCCAACTTTGCACCACTTTTATAATTCCCTCGCCAACAGTCAACTGACGGTTGCCATTGTGTTCCTAGCACTTACATCTTCCTTTCAAAAAATAATTCAGCCGTCCTTAAAGAAATGTATTGATATTTTTTTACACAATCACCGACGTGACTACTGTATTTAGTTGCAGAGTGGTACCGACAGCATCTTTGTGCGGTGTCAGCTAAGTTCTATCAAATCATCAGATGTCAGCAAATAAGTCGGGTAATGCGTTTTTCTTCTTACATGTTCATTCGTATTTTGAAAAGGATTGCCCCCAGAGTTAGAACGGCTGTCTGTCTGTCTGTCTGTCTGTCTGTCTCTCTCTCTCTCTCTCTCTCTCTTTCCTTCTCTTTCTTTCTCTCTCTCTCTCTTTCCTTTCTTTCTTTCTCTCTCTTTCTTCTTTTCTCTCTCTTTCTTTCTCTTTCTCTCTCTTTCTTTCTCTTTCTCTCCCTTTCTTTCTCTTTCTCTCTCTTTCTTTCTCTTTCTCTTTCTTTCTCTTTCTCTCTTCTTCTCTTCTCTTTTCTTCTCTTTCTCTCTCTTTCTTTCTCTTTCTCTTTCTTTCTCTTCTCTTTCTCTTCTCTTTCTCTTCTCTCTCTCATTCTCTCTCCAGGTCAACTCTTATATAAACTAAGAATCTGAGGTAACAGGGCTGAGGTAACAGGCACTGAGATAACTTGTCATGACATAGCAATATGCAAATATACAGATGGCAGTAGTATCGCATGCAAAAGTTATAAAAGGCTAGTGCATTGGAGAGGTTTCCTTTGTACTTGGGCGATTCGTGAGAAAAGGTTTCTGACGTTATAATGGACGCAGGACATTAATTAACAGACTGAACGCGGAATGGTAAATAAACCATAACCGATGGGACATTTCATTACGGAAATTGTTAGGAAAATCAATATTCCGAGATGTGTCAAGAGTGTGCTGAGAATACCTAATTTCAGGCATAGTCTCTCATTACATCGCAGTGGTAGACGGCCTTCATCTAATTACCGAAAGCAGTGGCGTCCGCGTAGAGTTATCAGTGCCAAAGCAACACTGCGTGAAATAACCACACAAATCAATAAGCGAAGTGGAACGAACGTTTCTGTTAAGATAGTGTGGTGAAATTTGGACTTAATGAGCAACGGTAAAAGAAGATCGACTCGAGTGCCTTTGCTAACAGCACGACATTGCGTTCAGCGCCTCTCCTGGGCTTGTGACCATATCGATTGCACTCTAGACAACTGGAAAACCCTGGCTTGGTAATAGTCCCATTTCAGTTGGTAAGAACTGATGGTAGGTGAAGTGCTTTTGTCTCGTTTTAATTTAAACAAAACTCAAGAACTTCTATGTTATATTAATTCTTTTACTCAATGAACATTAACAACGGCATTATAAATGTACAGTAACTTCGTTGTTACAAACTTATGAGTTTGTCTTGCTCAGCTCGGGATAGTACGTCCTTCTTGACTTCTAGAATATTTGTAACTAGTAAACATTTTATTCGTTCACATGACAATGAGTATTAATTATTGATGTAAGGTAAATATTTATTAAAAAGCTCTATGGTACTGAAGCATCAGCACAGTAGGGTTTGAGAGTGGCGCAGACCCCATGAAGGCATCGATCCAAATTTCCAACAAGACACTGCAAGCTCGTGTTGGCTTCATAATGGCGTGAACTGCTTTTCCATCGAATGGACTAGGTCCTCTGGTTCAACTGAACCAATCACTGACTGTAAATGATTATGTTCATCTACTTGGAGACTATTTACAGATTTTTATGGACTTCGTGTTCCCAAAAAAACGAAGTAATTTTTATTTATGATATTGCGCGATGTTACCGGGCGACAAGTGTTCGCGTTTGAATTGAAAAGTCTTCTGGACAATTTCGGCGACTGTCTTGACTACTCAGATCGCACGACATGCATCCCATCGATTATTTATGGGACATTAATGAGAGATCATAATTGAGTCTACGTCACATCGTAATGAAGCACATCATCCGGGCAAAGGAAGATCCGGCACGATATTGGGATGTGCAAATGACTTGTCACATCAGTGTTCGTTGGTGATCCGTGTTCGTTACCATTCGTTTGTAGACTACATATTTGGGGCGCTCCGAGGATATGTCTACACCCTTATTGCGTTGCCTTCAGCGCGTATCTCTGAGCAGCGCAGATTTTTTAATTGCGCGGACAGCAGCGAAGTGGCCTAATTTTCATGAAAACATTTTTTATAACGGGAAGAAGCCTACACTACGCCTGAAATAACGATATTTTTCAGAATAAATAAGGGACATTTTATATCAACTCAAAAACTGTCATTACAATTATTTTTAAAGTACTATATGAATTCTATGTTAGCGGATCAAAGAAATTGAATTATAGGAAGTGTGAATCAATCTGAAAATCATTACATTTTATAGATATTTTAGAAATAAAGTATACATGTGTATCACTTATCAAGCCAATGATAATACAATGATAACACAATATAATGATTTTCTCCCCTATATGTCACGTACAGTTTTTGGCTAAATAAATAAATACTCTTATGTTGTTGTTTTTCAATTGTTACAATATGCCCCTCTTAAAATGTATCTAGCTAATTAACATGTAATAGTTGTGAGTAAACATATTCACTATATGACATAACTGTGTGCGTGAACACGTATAATATTATGCTAACAATATTATGCACTCAAGATCGATTTACTTTGATATATAAATTATTGAATTATTGATGATTACTAATTGCAACACGAAACAAAATTGCGCTGCGCTGTCATTGAGTTGCTATTGAATCAAAATTAATTCAAAAATGCATGGTATATTAAATCTGAAACCTAATTAAAATATGATCATCCGCCCATATTCTCTATTACAGCCAATTTGCTTTGCCATATTATACATGAGTGCAGGCAGAAAAAAAACCCTTACTTGTTTTCTTTGTAAATCCCAGAGGCTAACAACTATGCACGAACCCGCCCTACCAACAAATTTCCTCTACAAAATAAAACATTTACGAAACAAGCTCTCAAAACACGCGCGACTACTATTAGCCTCATCTGGAAAACTGAAATTGGTTGAACCGGTTATTTTGAGAGGGCGGCGTTATTAAACTTATACAAAACCAAAATCCGCTCAAATTGGATAACTAGTTTAAAAGTTAAAATCAGCCGTGTGTGGCGTAAGCTCGCTACGGAAATTGGCAAGTTGCAAGCGCGGTTAGACACACGTACACATTACTGTACTCGACTCCGAGCCGTGCGGACCTAGTAAGCAGAGCTCCCGCAGTTGGTCAGTTAACTAGTTTCTCATAGTGAGTGAACTTCGAAGTTGCGTATCATGTGATAAGTGAATGTCAGTCGATATCAACTCATCAACAGCGCCCCTTAAGGGGCTTGGAGACGCGTTGCGTCAAGGAGTGGACGCAACAAATTAAAAAAAAAAAAAAAAAAAAAAAAAAAAAAACAGGGCATGCAAGAGACAGTGCTCTTTTAACCCGAAACAACGGTGGATTCGACACTTCCTTCACAGACGAAGTTCTTCAAAACCCGAAAATGTTACCATCTAGTGAAGATATGGATTTCATCACAGAGGCAGCCCTGATGCAGCACAATCCCGAAGTGAATCTCGATGTTGGCAACTCAACAGTAAACGCGACCAAAGGTCAAACCTACCAACGGCAACCTCTCTCACCAGAAAAAGTCGGTGATACCTCAAACTCTCACGAAAACAAACAATTGAGTGTAGATCCCAAAAAATCTAGTGATCCATCTCAATTCTCAAGTGAACTTTAATATAATGTGCCTACAGATAACAGATTTAGTGAATTAGGAAAAATCAATGATGAAATCGAGGACACGAGATTTGCTTACCTAAACAATCACCCAAACGATAATTTGTCTCAAACAGGTAAAATTCCTCCAATATATGTGTCTAATATAATGAACATTAATAATTTCACCAAAGAACTTAAGCATAAAGTTACAAGTAATTTCATATCAGATGTTAAATATGACACAGTCAAGATCAGTACCAAAACACCAACAGACTTCCGTAATATCGTTAAATACCTAATACAAACACAAAGGAGCTTTCATTCGTTCAAATATCCTTCAAACAAAAAATTCTCCATCCCAAATTACACTCTTTACAGATCTGATAGATCTGAAACCAAAGGTGGAGGCGTACTAATAGCAGTAAAATCATGCTATAATCACTACCAATCTAATCTTCCCATCTCCCCCGGTATTGAAGTCTGCGCAAACCGGATATCCTTGATTTAGCCATAACCAACACAAAAATTATATTTCACATTTCAACAATTTCTGAACTAGACTCAGATCACATTCCAGTTTTAATGACTACCCAACAATTAACCCCTCAACACGCCCCTACCCCTAAAATAAATACTTTAAAAATAAACTGGGCAAACTATCAAACTTTAATCAGAAATGCAATTCCTAGGATAAAGATCCTGAAAACTCCAATTGAAATAGACAAATCAATAAACTATTTGAACGAACTAATTATCTCCCCTATTAAAAAATCTCAACCCACCGTACTACGAAACGCGAACAAAAACACATTCCGCAAATTACCTCAATCTATTCAAAATGCAATAATCACAAAAAATAAACCCAGAAGACTGTGTGGATCCAACTTAAAACTAGAGAACTTAAAAAGGAACTAAATCTAATCATTAACATTGTCAAAAAACTCATAAAAAAACAAAAAGCAACAATTTCATAATCTACTACTCGTAAATTCACTAAACACCAACAACAACTCGCTCTGGCAATTCACCAAGAAAATACTAAAAAAGAAAAGTAAAATCCCTCCCTTAAAAACCACGACAGGTAAAGCTTATTCATCATATCATAAAGCTGAAGAACTTGCTGACTATTTTGCATCGACATTCACCTTAAATAATTCACAATTAAACCAGAGAAAGTATTCATGGACCCCCACAAAATCCAATACACATCTCCGACTGAAATCAATAACATCATAAAAAGCCTCCCAACTAAAAAATCCCCAGGCCACGATTGCATTAATAACACAGCTCTAAAGTATTTGCCACCCCCAGCAATAGCATTTTTAAATAATATTTTCAACTCATGCTTCAGAATCGGCTATTTCCCACTGACTTGGAAGCATGCAATTATCATTCCCATCCCCAAACCAAACAAAAACGCTGCCTTCACCGACAGTTACCGCCATAGGGCGGTAACTGTCGGTGAAGGCAGCGTTTTTGTTGGTTTCCAAAAGCTGGTTACCAAATCTTTCAAAAAATTTCAAAAAAATTATCCTAAAAAGACTCAACAATCATCTCCACCTAACAAAAGCTATACCTATTGGTATAAAAAATTGGATTCACAGAAAAAATATCCACACAACATCAGTTACTCCGTATTACAGAACATATATACTCAGCCTTTCAAAGAAAACACCTCACCACAGCGATTTTCATAGACATTACAAAAGCATTTGACCGAGCATGGCACCAAGCCCTGAACTAAAAACTAATCAAAATTGGTACTCCCCACTACATACTCTCAATAATAAATAGTTTTCTTGACAATAGAACATTTTCGGTAAATGTTAACAACCACCTTTCAAATCCGAGATTAATAACTCCCTCAAGGTTCCCCACTTTCTCCGACCTTATTCAACTTGTATGCCGCTGATCTTCCTAAACTACATAATATTGAAACAGCTCAATTTGCGGATGATACGGCCATATTCTCTTCAGACACATCCATGAATCTAATTAGAAACAGAATGCAATTATACCTTCACATGTTGGATAGCTGGACTTCCAAACTCATGATACAGTTAAATCCAAGTAAAACTTCCGCCAAAATATTCACACTAAGACCTTACACTCCACCCATTCCTATGACACTGAACAATAACACAATAGAATGGTTACCCCCCAACAAACCGGTTAAATATCTCGGACTTCGACTAGACACCAAACTAAACTGAAAGCAACACATAGATAACAAACTAATTCAAGCCAAAATAAAATTACTGCAGCTAAAACCATTAATTCACAGAAATAGCTGATACCATTCAATTCCTCCATATAACCATTCAAAACAGTCGTAGGACATCTACTAGTGTACGCCTGCCCCATATGGATCAACGCCTCCAAAACTAACATCAACAGAATTGAAGTAATACAGAATCAGTTTTTAATAACAATTGCCAACGCCCTATGTTTCGTATCCAACCTCCAACTTTATAAGGAATTTAACCTCGAACCGTTATCACAGCATATAGCTTATCTTTCCACTAACTTTTACTTCAGCTTACATCAAATCCCCTCCCTAGTGCCTTTCAGACTCGGTAAAAATCCCATCCATCAAACCAGAATTACAAATAAATACCCCTACAATTCATTTCTCATCAAATTCACCGAATTGGAACCTGATTAGAGGACCCACTAGGGATTCCTCTCCCATTGTAATAGTTGTAAGTTAATTGTAAGTTAATTATTAGTTAATTTTAAGTTAGTCAATAAGAAATCAATATATGTAAAGTTGTTAACAACTAATCTATGTACCTACCATCAAAACCAATGAATTGAAAAAAAAACACACGTACGGGGCCAACGCGCGTGGAAGGGGAGGCAGCCGCATCAGTTTTTCACGCTTTGTCGCGCTGGTGTGCGCGCGGTCGTGACGCTGAAGGCTATCGAAGCATCGGTCTACGAGGGCGGAGGTGAGCGGAGGCGAGGATGGAAATGACGAAATACAGAGGAGCGGGAGAGGGAATATGATCGATTAATTGATTTTTTCCTGTTTCCGGGTGCGTCAACTGCTTTGGTCATTAGTTCCGTTAGTGTAGTGCATGTTTCCCCCGGGATATGGCGGTGATCTTCCCCTGCTGGATGACGAGATCCGGCGCCGACCTACCGTCGGCTAGTGGGGTTTCCCCCTAGCCAGGACTCTCCCACCAGCGGGGCACCGCCTTAGCCGGGACAAGCTCTAAGCTCCCTACCGGTCTCCCGGAATATGTGGTAGTGTGCATGTTAGTGTAAGTGTGTGTTAGGGTCTCGGATAGGACAAGGAAGAGGAAGGAAATATCGCGCGCGGTCCGTGGCCCGTTTGTTAGGGTACTGCTCCGGCATTCCCCTGGTGTTGATCGGAGAAACCACGGAAAACTACCGATCAGAGCACCCGGCCGCTAGAATTCTCCTCCAGACAGTGACTGAGTTCAACCTAACTACGTGGCTAGCGTCGAAAAAATCCTGCCACCGTCGGGACTCGAACCTAGAACCTCCCGATCAGAGTCCCGGCAGTGATATCAGTTGATGCACTGAGCTACCGCTCCCGGTGGAAGAGGGTATATCTTTATGATCGAAAGGAATAATGGAATTTGACAGTCAGCGAGGACACAGGAATAATGGAATTTGACAGTCAGCGAGGATACAGGAATAATGGAATTGACAGTCAGCGAGCAGGACTTGGTTAGAAGGTTAACTGATGTCACTGCTGTTCCACTGAATAGAAGGTCTTAGGTTCAAGTCCCGACGGTGGCAGGATTTTTTTACAGTAACCAGATAACTGGATCGAGTCCTATCGCTAAGCGGATTGTAGCGGTCGGCTGCTCTGATTGGTAATTTTCCGTGTTTTCTTCGATCAATACGAGGCGAATTTCATAGTAGTACCCTAACGACGGATCGCTCCAAGGACCATGCACGATCTTTCTTTCCCATTTCTTGTTATATTCTAAGCCTTACACACACTTATACTCACATGCACTACACTATCACACATCCCGAAGGACTAGTCGGGAACTTGGAGATACCTTCTTGTGGGGAAAATCCCGCAACCCGACGCCAGGTCGGCGCCGGATCTCAGCATCCAGTGAGGGAAGGTCACTGCCAACTCCCGACCAAAAATGAGTACTACACATACGTGAGTAATTTTAGAAGTTGACGCGCTCGAAATTCCTAATTAGTCAATCAATCAATCAATCAGCGAGCGACTGTCAGGGCAGACGAATAAACCAAGTAGCAGAGGCGCAGGCAGTGAAAGAAAACATGGTAAAATGATATAATTAGAAAATAACTTAAGGTCGCTAAGGTAGTAGTACCGTGGCGATCTCGGACGGAATGATCGCTGGTTCGAGTCCCGTCTCGGGCATGGTTAAAGTTGTGTTATGTTATTGTCCATTCACCCTTCACCACCGTCGTCATCATCACTATCTCATCCTTTATCCTCCCAGGGCTAACAACCCTGAGGTGTAAAAATGAATTCAGCATAAATGTGCTGATCCACACACCCAAAAAAGGTCACGTGAATTTCCCCCGGGAGAATATGACTGCGGTCTGGTATAAGTTGCGCGTTAGAGTGTTCTTAGGTAGGAGGGCCAATTCGTGACCAAAAAATAAGGTAACTTAAGAAGGAATTTTTTGCAGAGCAGGAGGAAAATGTAACGGATTAAATTTTCACTATACCAATTTAATATGCACGCACTTTTCAGAGAATTTATGAAAATCGGATAGAAACCCTTAACCATAACAAAAGGTACGAGAGATGAAGTGGGTGGGGAAAATATCAACGAGGTGAAAATGGTTTGATGAAGAATCAACGAGAGCGATGGAATGTGAGGCCATGGCAAGGGCGAGTAGGGAGCGCAGGGAGCGTCTGCCGTAAATAAAGTTTTCCACGACAGACAGCGCTGCGGTCTCCCAAGGGACGCCGCCTAGCCGCCTCCGCGATGAGGCGACCGACAGTTGCCACCTGGCACAGCGAAGTTTGTATTGATGAACCGGTTAATATGATAACCCGAAACCCTCGTGTTCCCAACACATCCCCCTCTGCTTTCTCTACATCCTCTTCTCCCCCCGCCCCCCAACCCCTACCCGCGCTGTTTCAGCAAGGGCTGTGCGGACGTCAATTGTTTCCGTCGACGTGCGGTGAAGGTTTGGTCGTCCTCGCCCTCTATTGGCCCGTATTGTCCACCTCTGCCAATAACCACGCGACCTATAACTGGGTTATATAGACCTGCTCTTGTAAGGGCTCCGATATTGTTCGTTATAAAAAAGCGGAGCTGAATTACGGGGGCTCGCACCGTCTATAGAAGCGCCCATCCCGCTGAAGCTACCGTGCAACGGACAGCCGGGCGATTCGCCGAGCTCTCGACAGTATACGCGAAATAATTACATTTTTAATCCCGCAGATGAGAATTTTTTTCAGCCGCAGGAAATTTACGCAACTAATATTAAAGAACATTCGGCGAGGAGTAATACGAAACTTTTATCAAGATACGTAATTTGAAACAAAAGTTGGATATGAAAGTGTTATACGAACCGCAGTCGTTGGTTTATGGTCACTAGCCTAATGAAAAAAGGAAATGGGTGGAAAAACCGATTCGCTTCATCTCCCTCTTCCAAAATAATTACGGAAAGGCAATACGAGCAGGATAGCAGCTTTTCCAAGTTTGACGAAAGAATTTCTGAGCATCTGTGCATTTGACAGAATCCTATCATTTTCTAGTGAACCGAAGTCGTGTCAACACATCGTAAATCGCGGTGCACCTGCATAAACAATATAAACAATTCCTCTTTTAATACCTCTTAGCTATTTCGTATTGTGAGTGGCGTATTATGAACTTCACATTTTCGTAACATGGGAAGTTGGTATAACTGCATTAACTGGGATCGAAAGTATTCCTCAATAAACGCATTGATTTTCTCTCTTGGGATCTTTGACAAAGTTAATATGATGTGTATCTTAGGACACTTAATGTCTCTCATACACACTTAATTTTGTTGGCAATGGCACGACGCTATTGATGACGACCGAACCCGTCCTTGATCTTCAGTACAAATAATCTAACTTACAACGCACCTCTTTCTTCATTCACTCATTCTATCTCTCCCTCGTGTAATACCAGTACCTCCACATCCGTTTCTTTCATCCATTATCCTTACGTCTCATTCTCTTTTCATCACTCTCCCTACATCGCCAACCGCCGCCGCAACCCCTAGTAGCCGATATGAGAACCACGTTACTGATCAGTTCCGCGCTGTAAGATGAGGGACGCGGTAAACGGGTTCAGGGCGTTCGCTCCCTTCCACGCCCTACTCGCGCGCCGACCCACCCCTCCTCCGACGCCGCTCTCGGCACCAGCCTTCGTAATTGGCCCCGCACAATTTCGCCGCCTCTCCCGCCACGGCCCCCGCCTTCGCCTCCCTCCTCCGCTGCCGCCATCTCTCGCATAAACCTAGCCTTGCGAGAATTGCCTGACGGAATACCCGACGAGCGGCACGCGCCCCTCGAGGGCCCGAAACGCTCGGCGCCAACGAGTAGGCCGGCCTCACGCTCGCCCGGCACCCCGCCCCCGCCCGCACCCCGGCCCCCGCCCCGCCGCGTCCTCGCCAGAAGCGCCCAGCTCCTGGTGGAGGGAGTGGATCGTTACGTATAATGGGCCGGATGACGTTCGCATTGTTTATTTATGCGAATTGCCGATGAAACGCCCACTGAACTGTTCACAACCGAAAGCCCGGTAGGCTGTATTTGGAATGTAGCAACGCAAAGATTGTTGCCTAGTAATGAATATGAATAATGTACAGGTATGTAATATGCTAATGTATGCCTGTTCTTTTTTTACATATCTAAACAATGCATGTTCATTTATTTATCTTTCTTACCACTCATTTTTTCATCGTATTCATGTAGTGGGCGCTGAATGTATTATAACACCCCACGAGCTCAGTGGCTGGATTGTAACACAGCGCCACGTAGGTAGGGTGCTCTCAGGGTTGACCTCGACCTACCTTATCGCCTGGAGCCAATTGAAGGTCTCAGCTTTGCCCTGCTGTCCCCCCTCCCACTCAAATAACTGTCGGGAACATGCGTGGCGTGGGCGTTGGCATGCAGAACACACAATAAAAGAGGTGTCTCATTGGAACTTCAATTTAATTGACAAAATTGATATTAAAATCCCGGTGAAGCCGGATACATTAAAACAGAGACTTACACGTTAACTTACAGCTAAATTACATAGCAGAGGCGCCTCGACGGGACATTCGCCCATCTCTCGCGTCAGCAGTTGCCCGGACGGGCACGGCTTCGTCGCGCCGGCGCTGGCGGGGGTCACGAGCGGTCACGCGGTCGGGACCCTTCAGGTAGGCCCGGCGCAGACGGGGCGGCGGCTCGGGTCGTTCGCCCGCAAACAGCGACGCTGACCGGGCAGGGCAGCGGCGGCGGCGCACTCGGCGCCGGCGGTGCTGGCGAGGTCCAAGCGCGTAACGGAGCGCCAGGAATGGCGGCTCGCGTCGCTGCGGGGGCTGTGCGTTGCGGCCCGACATCGTGACCCGGGTCGGCAGAGCCTACCCACTCATCCGAGGCTAAGACTTACTGCGCGTGAACTTGGACGTGGCCGAAGCCAAATGTACTTATGCTCCTGCCTTCCGGGAGAGCGCCTACACTCCACCGCGGTTCAGAATAGAAGAAGCCAATTTTTCGTTCCGCGGGGCTGCGCGGCTCGGACGGTGTCACGTGATTACGCCTACGCGATGCTCGCGTCTATTGGCCCGCGACATCATGCGACACGGGGTGGCCAATGATGGCCCTGTCGACATAGCGTCTTCAACGGTAACTGCCTCCGTCACATTTTCGCCGAATTCGGCAGGCCGGGTCTGCGGGGCTGGAAATTTTGTGGACGTCACCGGCACGCCCCCTTGCCAGACCCTCGCTAACAAAGACGGGTCGAATGCCTCGCTGCCCCTGCGCTCAGATAACGGTAAATGGTCGCATTCTAGCCGCCCTGCGACGCGTATTTCCAACACGTATTTAACATGCGTTGAAAAATGAATTTTAAATAAATAATTAGTCGTTGCCACACGTGGGTGACTGTCCCATTACAGTATAGGAGATCTATATTCCTCCTAGCTTTTCAAGATGTCCAAACACGCATTCCAACATATCGTTTCATGTAATCTAATAACATAACATCCTGCGTAACTATATTAAATCGTAAAATTTGAGCAACAGAAGCAAGAGAGAAACTCTTTCCACAAAAAATTGTACCCATTATCAATAAAAAATAGTAACAAGTCGGGTTGCTATAAAATGTGATGCAATAGGTACGGCATTTTATAGTTTTCGAGGCACGCAATTCGGTTTTGCAATTTTATTGCAAGTCAGAAAGTTATCAAGAAAGGCGGTAATCGATCTTTCACTATGTGCACGAAGTCGGCGCCGCACACACGTCATAATCGCAAAGTAGAGGCAGAGAGATTTCTACCAGAAGAAGGGAACGTTTTGACACCTTCAGCTTGGCCACTGTTGGCAACATAACTGCAGGTTATGTCCATGCACTCATGTTGTCAGTGCGTTTGTTCACAGTTAACTCATTTGTAAATCGCTTCATCACTATCTCTTGCAAAGTCATGCATGACGTTCATTTGTTTCCCGACCTAACAGAGTGGTCACTTCTTAGAGAAACGTCTTTAGATATCCCTGGCTGCAACACGCGCTAGGGATGTAAAACGTTTGTGATTAAAGAAAAGGCACAGGAGCTAAATTGTAGAAGCACTGTGTAGCACAGTCAGGTTCAACTTAATACATTATCTGTTAATAAAATAAAACCCACAGATTTATTACGAAGAACATGTGTCATTATTACAATAATATTTTGTAAAAATAAATTAAGGAAGGACGTTCACAATAAAAATACGATCGACAATGGAGAAGAACCCTGAACAGATAAACAACGATCTCCGTGCTCTCGTGGCAGAATGTGAAATGCCCGTACGGAGAGGCTGCGCGCACGTACATGTTGTTCTGGATCTAATATTTGATACACATGCAACAAATATCACATTAGACTAAATTAGACTATATAATCATACTCATTCCGTTAATGGTTACGACAGAGCTGGTCACGCGTCACGCAACCAGGAAAAAACAAACTTCAGTATTCACATGAGTTACTTCATAACAGCCAAGATGTGATCTCCAGGACACCAGTTACCACACAATCGACAGCAAAAGTTTTGGTTCTGCACGCCACTAATTTTCTCTTAAATATGTACTTCTCCGTAGTGTAGGTAAAAATATAACTAGGGCTACAAATGTAGTCTTACTAAACGCATTACACAATTAATCTGAAATAGCAATAATATAATAACAGTCATTTTAATGCACGAATTCAAATTAACAAGAATAGTTGAAAGAAATAAAATAATGAACTCACATTCCAACGCAAATAATAGAGTCTACACATTATCTTTCCATCCAACATTTCATTCCCGCGACCTCTTTTCTTCAAGCGAAAGAGACCGTTCATCTTGTTCAGTCACGTAACTCGAAACGAAGGCAAATCGACCACGCTGTCCGCGTGCGATTCAAAGAGCCGACTCTCTTCTCCTCGCCCCGCGCCGCGCCGCGCCGCGCCGCGCCGCGCCGTGCAAAACACCAGAAGACGTCCGACGTCTATCGGCCTGGACCGCGCCCCTTCCCCGCCCTCTGCCTCTGCCCTTTCCGTAAACCTCGTTTTCTCGACCTTCCCTGCCAAGCAAAACTTCGGCGAAAAACGCTGGCACTTTACGAGAAAAAAAATTTTTTTCCGCGCGCTCCCCGGCGCAAAATTCGCTCTTTCTCAATAGGGCAGCCCGCCCACTCCACCCCACCCCACCTGCGTCTACCGCCGTCGCCACCATTGGAAAGGCGTGGCGGCGCTCGAGCGGACAATTGAATAACGGGACGCGCGCTCCGCGAGTTGCGGCCCCTCCCTCTGCTACCTCAGGCCGGTGGGCGGTCCTGCCGGCCGGCGAAAGTTCGCTTAGTTAGCACGCGAGTTCGCTGTGGAGTGGTTGCTGCAGAATGGCCCGTTCCTTCCGCCTTTGTTTCGTTCCTTTACTCTCATGTCGGCCTTCCCAATACTTCAACTGACGGTTCCTCAACTTACTCTTACCATAAAGCCAAAGCATATAAACCACATTACACCATAGAACACATATTTTGTACACGTTTTACCATTATTTACTCCTTGACCTCAAGTTTTACAAAACTCAGAATTTATATCACGGCAAAAATAAGTAGATATAAATTCCAAGGGATAATACGCAAAGATGATCAATAAAATATGTATTTGCTATTAATATTTGTTTTTCATGACATGGTTACGAAAATAAACACTAGAGTTTCTATTTGGGGTGTGGGGATACCATATCAGTGAAACATTAATAGCACAAAAGATGCCTTAAAGTGTCTCGTTAAAAGTAGGTAATTTTCATAAGATTTTAAGTATTCACTGACCCACAAACATGACACGAAATATTGCTACGTTTTAGAATAATGAGATGTTTCATAAAAGTGAGAACAAGAGAACTCTACAATAAAAGGTAATCGCACAAGTGAAATATTACTTTACATTGTATCCTGTATCAATTTCTCTTTGAATGAATTTAATTTTTTTTTTCTTTTAAAGTCTCGGGAAATTTATGATTTGTGACTATTGTAGAAATTTATTGAATATAATACATTAAATAAATTAATATATATTCATTGTAAAATTAGCTTTCTTTTCTACCTACGATGGTATTTACCTTTTGTATATGTGCACTCAATTTTCGATTTCATACCCCAAAATATCACTCATTTCAAAGATGTTTTTTGTGGATCATATTCAAGTAAAATATATTACACTAATTTATAGCTATTAAGACCTGCAGAAAAAGCTAAATTAAAATAATATTAGTTTTTATCAAATTATAGTATTTTCATCAAAGTTCTTTGGTTTTCAATGTTGTTTCGAATAGAAATTATTTCAGTTTTTTACTAAAAAAAGGTCTCTTACATTGTGTTACATTGCTCAGCCTTCATCCTTAACATAAAATAAAAGTTATTGATTTTGACAAATGATTAAACTTTAATTAGAGTTCAAAAATAAATATCAAACAAAAAATATGTTAAGTCTGAATATTGCGTGACTTCGAACAATTTGCCATTTTCTTTCGTAGAACGTTTTAATTTTGTAAACGCTTACTCATATACAATATTCGAAAATTCATAATTCTTCTCATTTTCATAAAATCGTTGCAGATCACAATTTGGAGGCTGTTCTTGATTTCACCAAAAGCTTCACTACTTTGTTTAATTTTCATTTCTATTGCGTGTTGTTCATGTAAATCTAAATCTCATTTCAAATCTAAAGTTGAAATAAAGTTAATCAAATTCTGGAAATCTAGAAAAATGTTGTAAACATTTATTCAATTTCAAAAGAATTGGCTTGTTCGGAAGTGAAAAATAAGGAAATATTTGACTGACAATCTTTGGATAGTTATGATAAAATCTTAATATCAAGTTAATTTCAAATTGGGAAAATTCTTACGTTGTTGGTTCTTTGCGGTGAAAAGTTGGAAAAATATGATCATATTCCCAGTTTTTTTTTTTTTCCAAGGAAACGATGGTAAGAAAATTTAATAAATTAGTGTACTTTTGTTTACCACAAAAATGGAAAACCCGTTAGGGCCTAAGAAATATTGAATGAGTCGCGTTAAGCAAACCTGACTATCTAGCTGATATCAAAACTCGCCCCGGTTGGTAATCGAACCCTAAGAGCACAGGGTAAAGGAAGCTCCAGAGGCAACGATGGTACTACTGAACTTTCCCCACTCTAACAAACGGACCAACGACCACGCGTGATCTTTTCTCCCTCTTCCTTGTCCTGTCCTTACATCCTTACACCCTTGCACTACACCATAAGTCGTGTCGGAAGACTAACCGGGAGCCTACAGCTTGTTCCGCGTGAGACGGTGCCTCGCAGATGGTTGGGGAATATTCCCATACGCCAAGGGTAGGTCTGGATCGCGCCATCCAGCAGGGGGAGATCTCCGCCACCGCACGCGATAAAACACGCACCACACTTACGGGAATAATAACCTAAACGTTGACGCGCCCAGGATCATCAACCAAACAATACCCAACCATCTCCCACCAGCGGGGCACCGCCCCAGCCGAGACAAACCCTAAGATCCCGACCGGTCTCCCGGCATGTGTAGTAGGGTACTGCATGTATGTAGAACGGGTAGGATAGGACAAGGAAGGAGAAGGAAAGATCGCACGCGGTCGGTGGCCCGTTTGTTAGAGTACTGCTCCTGCATATTATATTGGTAGGGTACTGCTCCGGCAACCTAGTATTGATCAGAGGAACCACGGAAAACTACCGATCAGAGCAAACGGACGCTAGAATTCTCCCCCAGGCTGCAACACAACTCGACCTAACTATTCACGAGTATGTCGTGTCGAAATTTCTGTCACCGTCGCGACTCGAAAATAGGACTTCCCGGTCAGAGGAACTACAGTGACATTAGTTGATGCCCTGAACCACCTCTCTCGGTCCAATTCATTAAACTTTCAGCGTGTTCTAAGCTTTTTACTTTCCAGTATGTTCTTAGCTTCCAGCCTTTCTCCTATTCTAATTTCGGTCTCCTGTGCTCTCCACGCTTCGCTGCAGCGCGGCGCTGGCTTTCAACTCGAAACGTTGCGTCTGAGAGCACCAAACTCCTGACTCCCGCGGGTGCTTTTCGCCATGTTACAGACAGCTCAACAGCCAAAACAAATTACAGAGGTCGTGCACGTTTGTATTTTTTGCGCAGTGTTACATTTTTCCGTCCTCCAGCGAGCGGCAAACAAAGAAATAATTAAAAAATATAATTTTCGCGAATTCCACGCCGCAGCGGAAGATGAATTACATTCTCTAGAAATATTAGAATTCCCTCGGGGCTTTACGACTAAAGATGGAGAAAATAGAAGAACGGAAACGTACAGTAGGAGAGGCGTTTCACCTGCCAAAAAGGAACTCTAACAGCGGGACGTGCAGTCTATGTGGTTAGCTTGTCAGCTAGACAGGCGAGTAGAATACATTGAGTCGTACCTACGCGAATATTCACGTTCCATCCGTCGGCTTGTTCGTTCTCTTCCTGTCGCTGATGCTGCCTAACACATAGTGTTCTCCACACCCATTGAGCGTTTCACGTTGTACGTGCTCTGCTGCCTTTCACCCGAAGCCCCGCTGCCGAATCCGCTCCCGGCCTTGCTCCCCCATTCCTTCCCCTCCCCGCGGCGCAAACTTCCATCACCCCCTCCCCACCCCCGCCGCCGCCCATTCGCGCCAGTTCGCGCCCGCACTCCGCACTACATTTTCCGCTTGGGTGGAGCCCCGAGATACAGCTTCGTCAGCGCGGGCGGACAGCTGGCGGCGGCGGGGGCGGGGCGGGAGCGGCACCGGCGCGGGCGTGTTGGCAAGGCCCGGCCGCACATGCCGCGCCGTGGCGCTGCGGGTAGTGTGTGCTCGCCAGAGAAGGCGTCCGTCGGGCCGCCACCAGTCCGTCTGTCACGTAGCCGAGGAACACGAGGGTGCGCGGTGCCGCCGCCCCCGCCACCGCCAGCGCCAGCGCCAACGCCACCCAGTTGGCTGACAAGTGAAGGGCGCCCACTACCCGCACCCTGCGGTCGCTCCGCCCCCGGCGCCACGCGGGCGGAAACACGGCGGAGGAGGAAGGGGAGGGAAGGGGCGCAGAGAATGCGACGGGGGAGCGGCCCGGGGGGGGCGCGCAGAAGGGGTGGGAACAGGAGCGGACGTGCGGGCGATGTGAAGAATTGGAGACAGAAGCATGAACGGGACAACAATATCTAGAGAAAAGCATGTCGTAATGCTGCGGGTACCTTGTCAAAGGTGAAAATAATGCAATGTTTTTTCTTGCCCTCCTGATCATTGTCTTTTGAATTGAAGATTTCGCTTCAATTCAATATTTTCTTATTACACTAGTTAACTAATGGCGATCAAAAGCAGAAATTCAGCAAAAGGATACAAAGAATTTAATAGGCTAGAAAAGAGGAACTGAGAAATCGCGACAATCGTAAACCATTGAAAATGTATAGACAATTTTAGAGGTGCAGTTGTGGAAGTGCGATTTTATAAACTTTTGACTAAAGAAATCGACTCAAAACTATGGGCAAAAAATGCATTAACTTTCTTGACTTTTCAAGGAATAGCATTATGAGTGCCTATGCTTAATTATAAGACAAAAAATAGAAATAGAAACACAATATTTATAATATTGGTTCTTTCCTTTTCGAGGCGGGATGTACCAATTAAATTTTCATTTAATCACCATAAGACGAGATTCAATCCAATTGTAATCAATATCAATCCAATGGTAACCCAATACAAATCATTAATTATCAACAATTGTTACTCTATCCATGTATATTGTTTTGCAATTTTCATATACTTTCTTCGTTAATAACACACTTTTAACTCACTTCCAATGATTCCAACGTGCAATTCTCATAATATTTTCTCTAACACCACAATGTATTACTACATCGAGATGTTGATTTTTATATTTAATTATCTTGATGTAAATCTTTTAGAAAATCATCAACAGTTCCGATTCAAGGCACTCCTGATTTTCTCCGGAAACATATTAACTTTTGATATTAACATATTTATTAAAAATACTGTGTACATAACAATATGCTATTTTTAAATTATATAAGAATGAATTAACAACGGATAATAAAACAAAATACTTGCCTTGTGTATTTCATTCAATGGCCTTAAAAAATAATACAATAAACTTCAGCAACAAAATACTAACTTTATCAAGGATAAACAACACTTCTTTATTCGGTTTTATTTTTTCAAGTGCAGATGAAAGAATCTGACGTCTGTTTCGTCCGCAGATCGACTTGAAACACATCAACCAGAAATATGACGACGACATGGTGACGGTGGGCATCGACCTGCGCGAGTACTACCCGAGCGTGGAGTGGGACATCCTGAGCGTGCCGGCGGAGCGCCACACCAAGTTCTATCCGTGCTGCGCCGAGCCCTACCCGGGTGAGTGCAAGGCCGTGCAAGGCACGCGGGCGTGCGGACGCGCGGGAGGCGGTCGCCGGCAGCGGTGAGTACTCTGCACCCCACTTGAGGAGCAAACCTTCAAAACGCGACACGTCCCCTGCAATCTTCGCCATTAAAAACGAAGGGAAAAAATGTAGCACAAATGTTAACCCCTTAGGGGTGTACGACGGCATATGCCGTCCTTCTCGGGATCACTCTCTAGCGTGTACGAAGGAATATGCCATTCATGCTTTTTAATGCATCGCCAGGGTTACTCGATAAACTTCGGGAAGTGATCGCTAGCTAGCAGTTCAATATCTTTGCTTCCTGTATACAGAGTTTCATGTTTGTCACATCAGTTCTTGATTTTTTATGAACGGTATTGTGGTTGCTGACGTAGAATTTTTTGTGGTCGTACAATGACGGGATTGACAAAATAATATATCTAAACGTAAATTCAGGTATTAAAACCAAACGTTCGTGTCAGGAAGTGAGTAATATGCTATAACAAAAATAACAAAAAAGAAACATTTTTGCAAAATTTGCCATGGAAACCCACCTTTTTTTTAAGTACATCGCTTTCGGAAAGATATAGTTTGTTTATTTTTTAGGTTAATGTGCATATTATTTGTTGCCATATTAAATGTACTAAATGAAAGAACATACTTTTCTGTAGATATGCTAATTTTTAAGACATTTTACTTTAATAGTTTAGAAGATATGTAATTTTAATCTTCATGAAAACGGAATTTTAACTGATGCAAATTCAAAAGTCACGCTGTAGCAGCTGACGGCGGGCGGCAAAAGTCACGCCTGGAGGGTTAAGCGGCTCCTAGAGAGTCTCTGCCGTATATTACGCGAATCTAATAGACACCTTTTAGGACCAAATGCTTTTCTGAAAATTGTGATGCGCTTTAGACTCAATGGCGCATTACATTCGAGTACAAGTCCGTACCATAGATAGTAATGACGATTCACGCTTGTAATTTGTAGTAATAATACATCCATTTTGAATGTGTATTTTCCTTTTTCGTGTTCATTAATGTTCTTCTTTAACAGTGTTACCTAACTATAATCATTCCCTTTCAATTCTTTAATCTGATGGTTTATGTATTCCATAAAACCATTGTTTTATTACATAATGTTAAAAAATACAGTATCTCTAATTTTGCCAATGATGTCCAGTATATTTAATATTATAACTTTTTTCGTAATTTTAAATTTTAAATATGAGTAACGCATTAGATTTGATGGTGCACTAGATTCGCGTAATTACGGTATTTACGACAAAGTATTGATCAATAATGGATTTTGTACAATAATACTGTCTGCAGATCATTTTGAAAGATTGCGCAATATCTCGAGTCAATCAACGTTAGTTTGATTTTTATTGTGCAATCTAGAAAATTGTGTCATCTATGGCTAATAGTGCCCAATTTTAATTCAGTAATAGCTTCACAGTGTGAGTGAGCATCCACTAAAATGCCTACGAGTACAAACAGAAAAGAGGTTTCAGGTATAACCATTCTCAACAGTTTATCAAATAATGTGTCGTCTAGTCGCAGAAAGTTTTGAAAATCATTTGGTTCACTAATTCTTAGTTCTAAGTCTTTTCTTGAACAATTTCTTCATCTACCGTGCTTATTTTTGTCCTTTATTGAAATTACAAGTAATGCAATTGCCACTCAATTTGCTATATTTCTTAGTATTCATGAGTATTAATTAAAATTCATGTGTCATTAATTAACATAATTGGCGTAATAATGTAATTAACCGAATATTATTACAATCATTTATTATACACACTGAAATGTGTAAATTGTATCTAAAGTATAATATGGAAATAATTTTAATAATACCCCATCGGGACTCTCCCCTCCACACAGCTCCGTCCCGTTTCACCCCGTCTCTATTGTAACCTTTCACATTTTTCTTCAAGGATACTATACCAGATGTGTGACCGCTCTCTACTATGGAATAAAAAAAAAGAGAGGGTCACTCCAATAACTTAATGTTATATCCAAAATTTAGGAAGTCCTACAGGAGTGGGTCCGTCTTTTATCTTGTTTTTAAGATATTAAATAAAACAGGCAAGTTAACTTTTAACTTTAAGAACGTTTTGATATATTCTATCAAATTTCTGTGGTACAATTTCGTTACTAATCTACATATTACCTATAGATTCAAGTAATTGCTGTATGGCTCAGCAAATTCCTAAAATATTAATTGACTGCAGATATACCTTTAAAAATTTCCCATTTTTTATCACCAAAAACTTTATCTTTTACAAAAACAAAAAATCACATCACAAACACTGCTGAAAGAAAAATTCATATGTACGATATACCCTTTTTCATATACCTATTACATAAACTAATACAATGAATGAAGTCCCTTAAGCGGTTACACTATCACACAATTTATTAACCTCTTTATCATTTAATTAACTCAATTTAAATTATGTATTGCAAAAAAAAAGAATATTTATTACAAGAACAAATAAAATGGTTAAACAAAAAATCGAAAGCAATAAATTTTACATCTTTTCGTATGAATAATTGATCTGAATTCTCGCTACGATATAGAAATATTGATAAGTTATGCTTAATAGCTGTAGTTTAAACGTCTATCTCCGTCTGGGCGTGAGGTGAAATGGGCGTGAATTCTAATGCATGATTTATCCGCCTTCCAACTGTCCTTTCAAAAAGGATTTTGTTAAAATTTTGAAATTTTGTCTTTTTAACTCACGACGTCGCTGCGAAGACACTTTCTTGCCACTCCAGAAGACGGCGATGGTCCGGCTGCGTCCAAGGTCGAATTAACCTGTCGCGTCGTGAAGTACTTTTCTTCGTCGGTTTGCTGCTCGCCGATCTCGCAAAGCAAAACAGCCCGACGGCGGTCACGCCACTCACTACTTAGAATGTCCAAGCGAAATACAACGCAAGACAGTACTGGTCCGTTGCGTGCGAAGGTTCATAGCAAAGAAAAGAAACTGATCCGTTCGAAGGTTCGCAGCAGAGAGAAACTAGTCTGTACCGCTCGAAGGTTCGCAGCAGAGAGCGAATTTTTCCTTGCGGTGCTGATCGCGCCGTCTGAAATTATTCAAAGCGGTTCCTGATTGGATGTTGAATTTCCGCTACTTGAGTGCGTTCAGAAATTTTACTCAGAATATAGAATGTCTTTTCTTTCTGGCGCACCTCCTTGGAGTTCAGCGGTACTATTACTGCTTTGGGTCTTCGTTTACCATTATCGCGCGCTGTTTCAACGATGTAACCGACATATGAGCGGTTACACTATCTCACTCGTTTCAATCCTGCCCCAATCCCCGCTCCACCGCCCCAACTGAGCCAACTACCACTCTCTGATCCGCTCCGTCTTGTCCCTTGACTGTACCTGTACGCACTGTACTTGCCCCTATACGCACCGATAAAAAGCAATGCCTTAATACACAAATATTATGCTGGTTGCATTATAACACATTTTTAATAAATATTTAGGAGTACATTTCTATTAGTAACCTTTCTATTTTCATTCTCAGACACTAAATCATTATTCGTGCTTTTGGGAACAATCACTCCAGTGTTTCAAACATTTTTGTGGTAAACACAGACATGCACATACACCCACGTACATCCATTCAGCCATCGATCCACTCGTATATACATACGTATTATACTTTCACTCGTATATCTTTTTAAAGTGTGGGTTTGTACTCCTTTATGTATACCATATTCATATTCATGAGGATGTATGGAATTTTCACGAAATATCTGAGACTCGACGCTCGTGAAAGTGTAACGCATTCTTCAAACTAGGGAAACAATATTTGCAATATGCAATCATTATCGCACATTATAAAATGTGCCATTTTACATTTTACCAAACTCGTATAAACACATCACAATATGTTACAATATATCACCAAATAATATTGCCTCTGCACATCACAACAAAAACAAAATCCGCAACAGCAACAACAACAAATATCACAAACCCTCTCAAATAAAGTTCTTTTAAGGTGTGTCTAATTGATTTTTAACTAATTTTAAAATTATATATTTGTATAACGTGTTTATTTTACTTCTCGATTTTTTCGGTAGAAAAATTCATTTTAAGATTTCCGTGATTTAATAAAATTACATCGTCCAGCTTTATCTTATTTTCAATAATACTTAAATTCAATAAGACAATTGCGCTGGAATCAAAATCAAATGAAGTTCGAAGTTTACTAAGGTCCTAGGATCAATTGTATAGATTTCGGACTGGAAAATTCAAATACGTCCGATTAAATTGTAGCTGCAACAGTGTTCAATAATTTTTTTTTTCATTACTAAAAACATCATTTATCTCCTATTTCTCTTAAAAAACGTGTGTGAATGTTAGGTTTCAGTTACAAAAATAATGACCTGCGATTTTTAGTGTATATAACAGAGACATTTTCCTCCATTTTCTTTATCAAGAAACATTATTCTCCAAGAAATATACCTAGACATTTGTTCAAGATAAGACCTCACAACATGGCATAAAACCGGCAACGGTACTACGATTTCCCACAAACATTTCAACTTCAGCCGCCTCCTACAACAGATCAAACTCTAAGATAGTAAGTTATGACGCCACCACATCAAGAAGGCAATCTATTTATACGTTAAGTTTAAGATATTTACGAGACGAGCAAACAGGCGAGGTCGGGTCAAGCTCAAAACCTCAAGCATAAAATCTCTTCAAGCTCAAGCATAAAACATCTTCATGCCACGCCTTCACCGACGGCACTTTCTTTCCGCTCCCAAAGTTGTACAAAAGGCTTCAAGGTGGCTGTGCCAGAAACGTAACAACCGCTTCCCAACTTTCTCGAGAACGTCAAGATGATCACTCTCTCCTCCACAACTAGAGGAACGTCAGCGTTTTGTGATTCACGCCACCGCAGACCTACCGTCTGAAGAAACGAGGCGTTACAACCAAGATTTGCCCGAATCGTTTGGGGCGGTGCTGTCCCTTCTGACGCTCGTTCTCGCCCTCTCCATCTCGCCCTCTCCATCTCGCCCTCTCCATCTCGCCCTCTCCATCTCGCCCTCTCCATCTCGCCCTCTCCATTCGCCCGCCCTCTCCATCACGCCTCTCCATCCGCCTCTCATTTCGCCCTCTCCATCTCGCCCTCTCCATCTCGCCCTCTCCATCTCGCCCTCTCCATCTCGCCCTCTCTTCATTTCGCCCTCTCCATTTCGCCCTCTCCATCTCGCCCTCTCCATTTCGCCCTCTCCATCTCGCCCTCTCCATCTCGCCCTCTCCATCTCGTCCTCTCCATCTCGCCCTCTTCATTTCGCCTCTCCCTTTCGCCCTCTCCATCTCGCCCTCTCCATCTCGCCCTCTCCATCTCGCCCTCTCCATCTCGCCCTCTCCATTTCGCCCTCTCCATCTCGCCCTCTCCATTTCGCCCTCTCCATCTCGCCCTCTCCATCTCGCCCTCTCCATCTCGTCCTCTCCATCTCGCCCTCTTCATTTCGCCCTCTCCATTTCGCCCTCTCCATCTCGCCCTCTCCATCTCGCCCTCTCCATCTCGCCCTCTCCATCTCGCCCTCCTCCTTTCGCCCTCTCCATCTCGCCCTCTCCATTTCGCCCTCTCCATCTCGTCCTCTCCATCTCGCCCTCTCCATCTCGTCCTCTCCATCTCGCCCTCTTCATTTCGCCCTCTCCATTTCGCCCTCTCCATCTCGCCCTCTCCATTTCGCCCTCTCCATCTCGCCCTCTCCATTTCGCCCTCTCCATCTCGCCCTCTCCATTTCGCCCTCCCATCTCGCCCTCTCCATCTCGCCCTCTCCATCTCGCCCTCTTCATTTCGCCCTCTCCATTTCGCCCTCTCCATCTCGCCCTCTCCATTTCGCCCTCTCCATCTCGCCCTCTCCATCTCGCCCTCTCCATCTCGTCCTCTCCATCTCGCCCTCTCCATCTCGCCCTCTCCATTTCGCCCTCTCCATCTCGTCCTCTCCATCTCGCCCTCTTCATTTCGCCCTCTCCATTTCGCCCTCTCCATCTCGCCCTCTCCATTTCGTCCTCTCCATCTCGCCCTCTTCATTTCGCCCTCTCCATTTCGCCCTCTCCATCTCGCCCTCTCCATTTCGCCCTCTCCATCTCGCCCTCTCCATCTCGCCCTCTCCATCTCGTCCCCTCCCTCCCGCCCTCTCCATTCGCCCTCTCCATCTCGCCCTCTCCATCTCGCCCTCTCCATCTCGCCCTCTCCATCTCGCCCTCTCCATCTCGCCCTCTCCATCTCGCCCTCTCCATCTCGCCCTCTCCATCTCGCCCTCTCCATTTCGCCCTCTCCATCTCCTGGTCTTGCTCCAGATGTAGGGAGTGTCACTTGGGTAGATGTGGCGATTCCGTTCCGGTTCCCATTCCCGTTCCCATTCCCGTTCCCATTCCCGTTCCCGTTCCCATTTCCGTTCCCATTCCCATTCCCGTCCCCATTCCCGTTCCTGTTTTCATTCCCATTATCTTTCTTGATCTTGTTTCCATTCTTGCAGCAGCTGTAGCAAAAAGCCAGCGCCAACTCCCGCCCCCTTCCTGTGCGATAGCCGCTTGAGACGCGGCCAGCGCGGCGCCGCGCGCTCCCGAACGGCAATTGCCGCCACGCCCTCACGTTCTGTGCCCGCCTCTCGCTGGAGCGCTCACGCCCTCTCCGCAAAGAACTTCACCGTCTCCGCTCTGCGGTGGGAAACTTTTCGGACTTCCCGCACTGCACGGGTTCCGTCTCGTTTTGCTCTTTCCCCCTCGAACTTTGGGCTTTCATTTCCCTTGCCTTCAATGAACTTTTCTTGTATGTCATGCGACATTGTTCACTCAGAACGTTCGTCATATGTTTCACCTTGTACCAGTATTATACGTTTCGGAATACCTGGAACTCACACTCTACCTAAAAACACTTTACATCAACTCCACCTCTCAATTAAGTGATATTAATGTGATACAATTACAGTTAATTAATACTGCACCCACACACATCATTCCTGAATTTTCATTACTTTAAGGATTACATTTCTTTGGCATCTATAACATTATTAATCCACATCTTAATATCATCCATTTTTCTTCATCTACTAATGATATTATATTGGCCATATTCTTCTAGAAGTTTTTACTCATGTCTTTTAACAAATTATACTACATTTCGCTTCGTGTTAAAAATATTGTGGATGATAAATTCTCAAGAAATAAGAATAATATCATTGTGTATTTTTTATCATGTGTATTATTACGCCTATTGAACTCAAAAAGATCCTTACCTCTTTCCCTTACGTGTACATACCGCCCTCACCACTACAAGACCTTTGCAGATTGTTCCGCCACATCTCATCCCAACTGCAGTGCGTTCTCTCACCCGGGACGACGTCCGGTTTTTGCAAGCCAGATTGCGCTCCGATTCGCGACGAAACTTCCACAACTGAATCGAACAATATTCATTTCAATCCCTTCCAGAATATCGTCCGACTTAGAGACATTAAACTTTCCACCGCATAAAAGATTTCCCTGCAGATTTCGCTTGGCACGTACTCCGCGACTAAATCAAAAGAACAAACACCATCGCGGCGTGGGGGAAAAGGGCGGGGCGTCGGCAGCTGAATTGGAGGCTGAGTGTGAGACTCAGATCGAATCGTTACGTCAAGGGACGAGAACCACGCAACCTCTACTGCTCTGGGACCTTCCGTAATAGAGAAATAGATCGCAACTCTTTCTTTGATTTTTCACTCCAACAACGCGGAAAATTTCCTATTAGAGAATTCTGAAGCCGTCTTTTGTATATCTAAGCAAAATAGTGAATATTTTGTGTCATCCTTGCGTTGTTGTATTGAAGGAATATTATTTTACTGAATAATTTTAGATTTCTCAAAAAAATTAATTCAATGAAATGTGTAATGCAAGTGATATAAAACAAATTAATTTTTTTTAAATATTTAATTTCAACAGTCTCATACGGAAATTAGGGTTGTTTATTGGTATATTATGTGTTTCGTTTTGAATTACTTTACGTACTTCAGTTGAATCAATTACGATTCTCACCAAATGTTGACACACAAATTAACGTTTCTTTGAAGAAAAGCATCCCTTAAAACGATCGATATCACTGACGCATTAATAAAAGTAAATTTAGAAGAGATCGTGACAGTATTTTCCATAGCTTCCCTGGAGAAGCACAAACGTTTAACACCGCCACCGCAGCCGCCGGCAATGGCGCCATGGAAAGCCCCTGGTAGCGCCCTGGCCATCGCCCATTACAATCACCGCCCAGCCGTCACCGCCACCGCCCAACCATCGCCCAGCCGTCGCCGCCACTGCCCAGCCGCCACTTCCTAGCTGCCACCGCTCAGCCACCACAGCCCCCCCCCGCCCGCCGCCCCCCAGCCCCACCCCGCCGCCACCGCTCAGCCCCCCGCCCAGCCGCCACCGCCAGCCGCCACCGCCCAGCCGCCACCGCTCAGCCGCCACCGCCCAGCCGCCACCGCCCAGCCGCCACCGCCCAGCCGCCACTGCTCAGCCACCGCCGCCCAGCCGCCACCGCTCAGCCACCACCGCCCAGCCGCCACCGCTCAGCCACCACCGCCCAGCCGCCACCGCCCAGCCGCCACCGCTCAGCCGCCACGCCCAGCCGCCACCGCCCAGCCGCCACCGCCCAGCCGCCACCGCCCAGCCGCCACCGCCCAGCCGCCACCGCCCAGCCGCCACCGCTCAGCCACCACCGCCCAGCCGCCACCGCCCAGCCGCCACCGCCCAGCCGCCACCGCCCAGCCGCCACCGCCCAGCCGCCACCGCCCAGCCGCCACCGCCCAGCCGCCACCGCCCAGCCGCCACCGCTCAGCCACCGCCGCCCAGCTGCCACCGCTCAGCCACCGCCGCACAGCCGCCATCGCCACCCGCCGTCACTGCCACGCCCCAACGCCAGCCGCAACCGCTCAGGCACCACCGCCCAGCCGCCACCGCCCAGCCGCCACCGCCCAGCCGCCACCGCTGCCGCCACCGCCCAGCCGCCACTGCTCCAGCCGCCACCGCCCAGCCGCCACCGCTCAGCCACCACCGCCCAGCCGCCACCGCTCAGCCACCGCCCAGCCGCCACCGCCCAGCCGCCGTCACTGCCACGGCCCCCAACGCCCAGCCGCCACCGCTCAGGCACCACCGCCCAGCCGCCCTCTGCCGCCACCGCTCAGCCACCACCGCCCAGCCGCCACCGCCCAGCCACCGCCGCCCAGCCGCCATCGCCCACCCGCCGTCACTGCCACGGCCCCCACCGCCCAGCCGCCACCGCTCAGCCACCACCGCTCAGCCACCACCGCCCAGCCGCCACCGCCCAGCCCACCGCCAGCCGCCACGCCACCGCCACCGCCCAGCCGCCACCGCCAGCCGCCACCGCCCAGCCGCCACTGCTAGGCCACCACCGCCCAGCCGCCACCGCCTAGCCGCCACCGCCCAGCCGCCACCGCTCAGCCACCACCGCCCAGCCCCACCGCCCAGCCGCCCACCGCCCAGCCGCCACCGCCCAGCCGCCACCGCTCAGCCACCACCGCCCAGCCGCCACCGCTCAGCCACCGCCGCCCAGCCGCCACCGCCCAGCCGCCACCGCCCAGCCGCCACCGCCCAGTCGCCACCGCTCAGCCACCACCGCCCAGCCGCCACCGCTCAGCCGCCGCCGCCCAGCCGCCACCGCTCAGCCACCACCGCCAGCCGCCACCGCTCAGCCACCACCGCCCAGCCACCACCGCTCAGCCACCGCGCCCAGCCGCCACCGCCCAGCCGCCACCGCCCAGCCGCCACCGCTCAGCCACCGCCGCTCAGCCGCCACCGCTCAGGCACCACCGCCCAGCCGCCACCGCCCAACGCCACCGCCCAGCCGCCCAGCCGCCACCGCCCAGCCGCCACTGCTCAGCCACCGCCGCCCAGCCACCAGCGCTCAGCCACCACCGCCCAGCCGCCACCGCTCAGCCACCGCCGCCCAGCCACCACCGCTCAGCCACCACCGCCCAGCCACCACCCTCAGCCACCATCGCCCAGCCGCCACCGCCCAGCCACCACCGCCCAGCCGCCACCGCTCAGCCACCGCCGCCCAGCCGCCACCGCTCAGCCACCACCGCCCAGCCGCCACCGCTCAGCCACCACCGCCCAGCCACCACCGCTCAGGCCACCATCGCCCTGCCGCCACCGCCCAGCCGCCACCGCCAAGGCCGCCACCGCTTAGCCACCACCGCCCAGCCGCCACCGCTCAGCCACCGCCGCCCAGCCGCCACCGCTCAGCCACCACCGCCCAGCCGCCACCGCTCAGCCACCACCGCCCAGCCACCACCGCTCAGCCACCACCGCCCAGCCGCCACCGCCCAGCGGCCACCGCCCAGCCGCCACCGCTCAGCCACCGCCGCCCAGCCGCCATCACCCACCCGCCGTCACTGCCACGGCCCCCAACGCCCAGCCGCCACCGCTCAGGCACCACCGCCCAGCCGCCACCGCCCAAACGCCACCGCCCAGCCGCCACCGCCCAGCCGCCACCGCCCAGCCGCCACTGCTCAGCCACCGCCGCCCAGCCACACCGCCCAGCCGCCACCGCTCAGCCACCGCCGCCCAGCCGCCACCGCCCAGCCGCCACCGCCAGCCCCACCGCCCAGCCGCCACCGCCCAGCCCGTCCTGCCACGGCCCCCACGCCCAGCCGCCACCGCTCAGGCACCACCGCCCAGCCGCCACCGCCCAGCCGCTGTAACGTTTCAACTTCGTTGGCGGATTTGCCAAAGTTAACATGAGATGTAAACAAATATTGGAAACATTGTTAAAGGTTACGATAGTAACAGAAAGTATTGATATGATAGAAAAAGTTTGAGATTGAAGCGAAACGATGTTGATAAAAGTTGAAATTGAATGAATTGTATGTAACTCTGAAAGGTGAAATAAATTGTTATTTTAAAAGAAAGAATCTATCTCATATGATATCTGAAAGTGAAGAACGTCAAAGAATATAATAAACAACATAATAAAGATACAACATAAAAAAAGGATGTTGTATGGGTATACAAAGTTGTAACGGCCAGTTAATAAGGCAAGGTAACGTGGACGTTACAAAATTGGGCAGCGGTGGGACGACGTGGAAATTGTTAGAAGAAGCGGTGGTACGACGTGGAAATTGTTAGAAGAAGCGGTGGTACGACGTAGAAATTGTTAGAAGAAATGGTTGCAACAACGTGGTGGAACAACGTGGTGTGCCTGGATTTGTAGTTCGCGGAAAGGGTGTTCAAAGAATCAGTGTTGGTTGCTGTGTTGGTAATCAGACGTATTAATTGCAGTGGTGGTTCTGCGTGGAGGAAAAAATTATACGAAGGAGAACTGTGGAATGTTTTAACCATATCTGAAGATTTTGAAGAAGCCTAGAAACTGTCAGATTGAAACGTGAGTGACAGCTGATGTGTGGAAAGGGTATTCAGATAGATTAATTTAAGTGTTTCCTTGTCGAACTGGTCAAACAAAGATAATGGCTTTTAAACAAATGTAAGAAAAGTCAATTAATCAGTTTAGCTAGGAATTGAACTGAGGTTTCGGAGAAAAACTGTAAGAATATTATAAAAAATATCGGAAACAGAGGATTATGATGAAACTATAGTAAAAGAGATTTTAGAAACGGTAAGGTTGGAGGAAGAGGATAGATTACAAAGGGAGGAACGAGAAAGGGAGGATGATTACAAAGGAGAAACACGAAATTGAAAGGGAGGAACGAGAAAGGAGGATAGATTACAAAGGAGAAACACGAAATTGAAAGGGAGGAACGAGAAAGGGAGGATAGATTACAAAGGAGAAACACGAAATTGAACTGGCAAAATTGAGTTGGAAAATGTAAGGTGATGTCGAGAAATACTTCTGAAACAAATAATATAAATAATGAAGGTCAATTAACTCAGGGATTACAAAGTAAAATTCCTTGAAACTCACAAGTGCATGAAACATTTTCAATCAAATGAAAATGATATTTCTTTATACCTTCAACAATTTGAAAATTTTGCTTTTCTGATGACATTTCTAAAGACCAATGGGGACCTTTGTTAATGACACATTTGCTAGGACATGATGCGGAATATATAACGAGAGAAATGGTAGGGAAGTAAAAGATTATGATGAAATAGTGAAAATATTATTGAGTAAATACAAAGTAACCCAGAAAAATTACGACAGAGATTCCTTTCTGATCAGAAAAACACCAGATAAAACGTGGAAAGATATTGTATGAGCTAAAAATAAGTCTTAATGGTTGGTTAGAAGGCGTAATGTATACTCATTTGAGGAAATAAAGGAATTACTAATAACGGAACAAAAAAAACGATGCGTTCCGTTTGTAGTTAAAGAGCATCTAGTTAGCAAATGGACTAAATATACAAAACCTCGTGACATAGTTGAAGAATTAGAAAATTATGACATCACTAGAGAAAATTTTAAATTGAAAACTTGTGATCAATATTTACTAGAACAAAAATAAGATTTATAAATCAGCTGATACTACCAAATTCTATGAAATCCAAAATCAAAAGGAAAGTAATAAAAAGTTGATACAAAACAGGAAATTGAGGAAGGATTCAAGAAAGAAAAGTACACTGTTATTTTTGTAACGGTATAGGGCATATAAAACCATTTTGCCCAAAATATAAAAATGGTTGAAAGAATATAGGATCTGAGCACGTTAATTGTTTAAAACTTCCAGTAAAGATTTATTAGCACCTTATACGTTCGAAGCTTATATAAATGGAAAAATTGAAAATTTTGCGTGATTCCAGTGCTTCTATAGATTTAATAGGAAGAAAAATGTTAGACAAAAACATTATATTGAGAAAGAGTCTGGTATGTACTCCTTAACAGAAAATCTATGTTTGCCTGTAGCAGAAGTGAAATCTGTAATTTGGAAAGGTTTATGAAAAAGGGGAGTAGTTTCAGATAAGTTAGACAGAGATGAGTATATATTAGGAAATAAAACTGCAAATTGATAAAAGAATTGATAGAGATCTTAGAGATGAAATTAACGTATTAAACGTTAATGAAGGAAAGGAATGTCAAAATAATGATGAAATAGAAACGGACGAAGAGTCAAGAGAATGGAGAATCCATTGGAAATAGAAAATCAAAAGTATGATATAGATGACAAGAGTAAATATTTCACCAAATTTCACGAAGATGGAGCTGTGAAAGAAAGGGATTCTGAACTATCTGTTTGCAAGACTTCAATTGATTTGGAATGTTTATCTTTGAAGGAGGAAGTCAAATCTGAAGAAGAACAGATTATTGAATTGAAGGAAAGAGTATGGTTTGGAGGAAGAAATAGAGAACAAGAAAGATTACTTGTTGAGAAAGATAGTATGTTAGCTAAAGGAAATGATAATCGTGAGGATAATAAGAAATTCTGAATTAAAGGACGAAATTGCTGTCAAGAACCAGAATCTTGATGAGAAAATAAGAGAAATCAACAAATTATCTGAAACAATCAATACGTTTCAAAAAGATAACTTTGATAATGAATGCAAGATATTGTATTTACAAAATGAATTGGAAAATCTTCAGAAATCAATTAATGTAGAACGTGAGTCTTTCAGGAAAGAAATTGAGGAGAAAGATGCGAAACTTCTAGATACTGAGAGTAAAGTGATTTTTTTAAAAGAAGAAATAATTTTGAAAGATGAAGAACTTTTTGTCAAAAATGGCAGTAGTTTCCGGGCTCACTGTACAAGTGATGATAATTCTGAATTGCAGAAAACATTAATTCCTTGCAGGGAAATTGAATTTGTCAATAAAGTTTATACACTGAATTGGAATCTCTTCTAGAAGCTAGTTGCAGATAAAGATAGTCTTCTGTGTCATAAATTGGGGAAAGAGTTAACTCTCAAATATATAAAAGAAAAACAAATGCAAATTGTAAATTTTTTAAAATGGAGTTTGATATTTCAAGCATATAACGTTAGATTCAGATAGACATGGAAAGGCATGGAAATGCTGATTGTTTAAAAGGTTCGCAAATTCATTTCCGGACTAATCTAGTTGTCATAAAATAAAAGTTATTATTGTATATTAAATTTTAGACTTTGATTATAAGATTTATAAATTTTGGCACCAAGGTGACCAAAATTCTTGAAAGAGGGGAGGTGTTTGTAACGTTTCAACTTCGTTGGCGGATTTGCAAGTTAACATGAGATGTAAACAAAATTGGAAACATTGTTAAAGGTTACGATAGTAACAGAAAGTATTGATATGATATGAAAAAAGTTTGAGAGATTGAAAGACGAAAACGATGTTGATAAAAAGTTGAAATTGAATGAATTGTATGTAACCTCTGAAAGGTGAAATAAATTGTTATTTTAAAAGAAAGAATCTATCTCATATGATATCTGAAAGTGAAGAACGTCAAAGAATATAATAAACAACATAATAAAGATACAACATAAAAAAAGGATGTTGTATGGGTATACAAAGTTGTAACGGCCAGTTAATAAGGCAAGGTAACGTGGACGTTACACCGCCACCGCCCAGCCGCCACCCCCCAGCCCCCCCGCTAAAACCCACCGCAGCCCACCCGCCATCGCCCGCCCGCCGTCACTGCCAAAACCCCCACCCGCCGCCCCCTCGGGGCACCACCCCCCGGCCCCCCCCCCAGCCGCCACCGCCCGGCCCCCAAACCGCCGCCACCCGCCCGGCCGCCACCGCTCGGCCACCGCCGCCCAGCCGCCACCCGCTCGGCCACCCCCCCCAGCCCCCCCGCTCGCCACCACCGCCCCCCCCACCGCCCAGCCGCCACCGCCCAGCCGCCACCGGGGCCCCCACCACCGCCCAGCCGCCACCGCTCAAACCGCCGCCCAGCCGCCACCGCTCAGCCCCCCCGCCCAGCCGCCACCGCCCAGACGCCACCGCCCAGCCGCCACCGCCCAGCCCCCCCGCCCAGCCGCCCCGCTCGGCCACCACCGCCCGCCGCCCCCCTCAAACCGCCGCCCAGCCGCCACCGCTCAACCACCGCCCAGCCGCCCCGCCCAGACCCCCCCGCCCAGCCGCCCCCCCAAGCCGCCACCGCCCACCCGCCACCGCTCACCGCCCCGCCCACCCCCCCCAGCCGCCACCGCCCACCCGCCACCCCCCAGACGCCCCCCCCAGCCCCCCCGCCCAGCCCCCCCGCCCACCCGCCACCGCCCAGCCGCCCCGCTCAGCCACCACCGCCCCCCGCCCCCGCCCAGCCGCCACCCCCCACCCGCCACCGCTCGGCCACCACCGCCCACCCGCCACCGCCCAGCCCCCACCGCCTAGCCGCCACCCCCCGGCCGCCCGCCCAGCCGCCCCGGGGCCCACCCGCCACCGACCGCCACCGCTCGGCCGCAACCGCTCATTACCGCCCACCGCCCCCCTCAGCCCCCCTCCCAGCCGCCCCGCTCGACCCCCCCCAGCCGCCACCGCCCAGACCCCAAACCCCCACCCGCCACCGCCCAGCCCCCACCCCCCAGCCGCCACCGCCCAGCCGCCACCGCCAAAACCACCCCCCAGCCGCCACCGCCCAGCCGCCACCGCCCACCGCCAACGCTCAGCCACCACCCCCCGGCCCCCAAAACCCCCACCCCCACCGCCCAGCCCCCCGCCCCCCGCCACCGCCCAGTTAACCGCCCAGCCCCCAAACCCCAGCCGCCCCCCCCAGCCGCCACCGCTCAGCCGCCACCGCTCGGCCACCACCGCCCAGCCGCCCCCGCTCAGCCACCACCGTCCACCCCCACCGCTCGGCCACCACCCCCCAGCCGCCACCGCCCAGCCGCCCCCCCCAACCGCCCAGCCGCCACCGCTCAGCCGCCCCCCCACCCGCCACCGCTCTGCCGCCACCGCTCGGCCACCACCGCCCCCCCCACCGCTCGGCCACCGCCGCCCACCCCCGCCATCGCCCACCCGCCGTCACTGCCCCCCCTAAAACCCCCAATTCCCCCGCTCGGCCCCACCGCCCAGCCGCCCCGCCCAGAGGGCCACCGCCAGGCCACCGCCTAGCCGCCACCGCCCAGCCGCCACCGCTCAGCCACCACCGCCCAGCCGCAACCCCCCAAAACCGCCACCGCCCAGCCGCCACCCCCCAGCCGCCCCGCTCAGCCACCCCCCCCAGCCCGCCACCGCTCGGCCACCGCCGCCCAGCCGCCACCGCTCGGCCACCACCCCCCAAAACCCGGGAAATTCCCCGCCGCCCCGCCGTTGCCCCCCCCGCTCCATTCCGCCCCACCCCCCAGCCGGCTCAACCGCCGCCCACCGCCACCGCTCGGCCACCACCGCCCACCGCCCCGGGCTGACCCCGCCCGACCCCCGGGGCCCCTCACCACCCCCCCCCAAAGCCCCCCCGCCCAGCGGACCGCCCGCCCCCCCGGCTCACCACCCCCGCCCCCCGCCCCCGGGCTCGGACCACCCCCCAAACCACCGCTCAAATGCCCTTTGGCCACCGCCCGGCGGCCCCGCCCACCCGCCACCCTCAACCCCCCCAACCCGCCCCGCTCGGCCACCAGGGTACCACCCCCCCCAAACCCCCTGTCAAACCATCGCCCACCCCCAACCCCCCGGGCAACCCCCCAAAACCGCTCAGATACCGCCGACCGCCAATCACCCACCCCCGTCCTCCCAAAACCCCCCAACCCCCCCCAACTCCGGGCACCACCGCCCAGCCCCCCCGCCCAAACGCCACCGCCCGGGAACCGCCCAGCCGCCACCCCCCAGCCGCCATGCTCAGCCCCCGCCGCCCAGCCACCACCGCTCACCCACCATCGAGCCCGCCACCGCCCACCCGCCACCGCCCAAAACCGCCACCGCTAACCACCACCGCCCAGGCCACCGCTCAAACCCCCGCCCAGCCGCCACCGCTCACCACCACCCCCCACCCGCCCCCGCTCGGCTCCCACCCCCCAGCCACCCCCGCTCAGCCACCTTGCCCGCCCACCGCCCAGCCGCCACCCCCGGGGGCCCGCCACCGCTTACCACCACCGCCCAGCCGCCACCGCTCGCCCCCCCGGAAAAAACCCCCCGGGCTCAGCCACCCCCCCAACCCGCCCCCTTTTTCAAACCACCGCTCAAACCCCCGCCCACCCAAATGGGCTCAAACCGCCCCGCCCCGCCCAGGGGCCACCCCCCAACCGCCACCTCACCACCGCCGCCCACCCGCCATCGCCCACCCCCTCACTGCCCCCTTTAACCCCAAACCCGCCACCGCTAAAGGAACCGAAAAAGGCCACCCCCCGGCCCCACCCCCCAGCCGAAACCCCAGGCCACCCCCCGGCCGCCACCCTCGACCACCGCCCGGCCGAACCCCCCACCGCCACCGCCCGCCCCCACCCCCCGCCGCCCCGACCACCCCGCCCAGCCGCCACCGCTCGACCCCCCCTTCCCCCGCCACCGCTCGACCCCGCCCCCCGCCACCGCCCGGCCGCCCCGCCCACCCCCAACCGCCCAGCCGCCACCGCTCAAACCACCGCCCAGCCGCCCCCGGGGCTCGGCTACCGCCGACCGCCACCGCTAAAACCACCACCGCCCAGCCCCCCGGCTCAACCACCGCCCGACCCCCGGGCTAAACCCACCTCGCCCACCGCCCCCGGGCCCCGGCCACCGCCCGGCCCCCGCTCGAACCGCCGCCTACCGCCCCGACCAAACCGAGCCCCCCCGGGCTCAAACCATCCCCCTGCCCCGCCCGGCCACCGCCCCCCGCCACCGCTCAGCCACCGCCGCCCCCCCGCCACCGCTCCCCACCCCGCTCACCCACCACCGCCCACCACCTGGGCTCAGCCCCATCGCCCGGGTTACCGCCCGGCGGCCACCGCCCAGCCGCCACCGTTTCGGATACCGCCGCCCACCGCCAATCACCCCCCCGCCGTCCCCCCGGGGCCCCCAACCCCCCACCCGCCACCGCTCGGGCCCCAAACCCCCCGCCCACCCCCCAAACGCCACCGCCCAGCCGCCCCCGCCCGGGCCGCCACCCCCCACCGCCATTCACCCCCGCCGCCCAGCCCCACCGCTAAAACCATCATGCCCGCCCCCAAAACCGCCCCAGGCGCCACCGCCCACCGCCAAAAAAACCAACCCCCCGCCGAACCGCTCACCACCGCCCCACCCCCAACCGCCGAACCACCGCCCAGCCCCCCCGCTCAACCCCCCCCAGAATCCCCAAATGACCGCCACCCCCCAGGCCCCCCCAAGGCCGGGCCAGTTGCCCCCCCGCCCACCGCCACCGCTCGACCGGCCCGGCCCCCAAACCGCTCGAACCGCCCCCCACCCCCCCCGCTCGGCCACCCCGCTCGACCACCGCCCACCACCTGGGCTCAGACCTGGGCCCAGCCCCGCCCGAACCCCCCAGCCGCCCCCGGGCTCAACCACCCCCCCAGGCCGCCATCCCCCCCCGCCGCCCGGCCAAACGAGCCGCCACCGCTCGGGCATCACCGCCCAGCCGCCACCGCCCAAACGCCACCGCCCAGCCCCACCGCCCAGCCGCCACCGCCCAGCCGCCACTGCTCACCCCCGCCGCCCAGCCACCAGCGCTCAGCCCCACCGCCCAGCCCCCCGCTCGGCCACCGCCGCCCCAGCCACCACCGCTCAGCCCCCCCGCCCAGCCACCCCCCTCGGGCCACCATCGCCCACCCGCCACCGCCCAGCCGCCACCGCCCACCGCCCCCCCCTCACCCAAACCCACCGCCCAGCCGCCCCCCGCTCAGCCACCGCTCCCCGGCCCCCCCGGGCTCGGCCACCACCGCCCACCGCCCCGCTCGGCCCCCCCGCCCAGCCACCCCGCTCGCCCCCATCCCCCTGCCGCCCCCCCGCCCAGCCGCCACCCCGGGGAAACCGCTTGGGCCACCACCGCCCCCCCCACCGCTCAGCCACCGCCGCCCAGCCGCCCCCCTTCAGCCACCACCGCCCACCCGCCACCGCTCAAACCACCGCCCGACCACCCCCAGCCACCTCGCCCAGCCGCCCCCCCGGGGCCACCGCCCAGCCGCCCCGCTCGACCGCCGCCCACCCGCCACCGCTCACCACCACCGCCCAGCCACCACCGCCCAGCCACCATCGCCCACCGCCACCGCCCAGCGGCCACCCCCCAACCGCCACCGCTCCCACCGCCGCCCCCGGGCCCCGCTCAGCCACCACCGCTCGGCCACCACCGCCCGGCCACCATGGGCCTGGGACCATCGGGCCCCCCCGCCCGGGCCCCCCCCACCCCAAAAACCCTCGCCACCGCCCCCCAAATTCCATCCCCCACCCGCCCGCCAGGGCCCCCAAAACCGCTCGGGCCCCCCCCAAGCCGCCACCGCCCAAACGCCCCGCCCAGCCGCCACCCCCCAGCCGCCCCCGGCCCGCCCCCAAACTCACCACCGCCGAAAAACCCCCCCCCCTTACCACCACCCCAAACCGCCACCCCCCAAATTGCCCCGCCCCACCATGCCGCCAACCACCGCCCAGCCGCCACCGCTCGAACCGCCGCCCACCCCCCCGCTCGGCCACCACCGCCCACCGCCCCGCTCACCCCACCGCCCGTCCCCGGGGGCTCGAACCTCCCCCAACCCGCCACCGCCCGGGGACCGGCCCCCCCAAAGCTCGGACCGCCGCCCCCCCGCCACCGCTCAACCCCCCTTTACCACCCCGCTCGGACCATCGCCCGGCCGCCACCGCCCAGCGGACCCCCTCGCCCCCCGCTCAAACCCCCGCCCCCCCGCCCCGCCCCGGCCACCCCGCTCGATACCCCCCGGCCCCCCTGGCTCGGCCACCTCGCCCGGCGCCACCCCCCCCAGGGGACCGCCCAGCCCCCCGGGGGCCCCAACCCCCCCCAGCCGCCCCGCCCAGCCCCCCACCGCCTGGCCGCCCCCCGGCTCAACCCCGCCCGGCCGTCGCCCACCCCCGGGTCCTGCCAGGCCCCAAGACCGCCCCCGGGCTCACCCCCCGCCCGGCCACCGGGCTCGAACCGCCCCCCGGCCGCCATCGCCCCCCCGCCGCCCTTCCCAAACCCCCCCCAGCCGCCACCGCTCAGGAAACCCACCGCCCAGCCGCCACCGCCCAGCCGCCACCGACCGCCAACGCTCAGCCACCACCGCCCAGCCGCCACCGCTCACCCCCGCCGCCCAGCCCCCACCGCTCAGCCACCGGGCCCCAGCCGCCATCGCCCAGCCGCCACCGCTCAAACCACCGCTCAGCCACCATCGCCAGCCCCCCGCCCAGTTGCCACCCCCCAGCCGCCCCCGCTCACCCGCCACCCCTCAAACCGCCCCCCAAAACCGCCACCGTTTCAGCCCCCCCGCCCAGCCGCCACCGCCCACCGCCACCGCCCGGCCGCCACCGCTCAAACCGCACCCCAGCCGCCATCCCCCGCCCCCCGCCCACTGCCAGGGCCCCCCAACGCCAAAACCGCTCGGGCCCCCGCCCAGCCGCCACCGCCCAGCCGCCCCCCCTAATCCACGCTCAGCCACTACCCCCTGACCGCCACCGCTCAAACCCCCCCGGGGCCGCCACCGTCCCCACCCCCGGGACCGCCACCGCCGTACCACCGCCCACCCGCCCCCCCCGCCGCCACCGCCCAGCCGCCCCCGGGCTCAGCCACCCCCGCCCACCGCCCCTTTTTCGACCGCCGCCCGCCGCCACCGCTCAGCCACCACCGCCCGCCGCCACCGCCCAGACGCCACCCCCCGCCGCCCCCCCCAGCCGCCCCCCCAGCCCGCCCCCGCTCCCCACCACCGACCGCCACCGCTCGGCCACCGCCGCCCAGCCGCCCCGGGGCTCGGCCACCCCGAAAAAGCCGCCCCGGAACGCCCCCGCCCAGCCGCCACCCCCCAGCCGCCACCCCCCAGCCGCCACCGCTCACCCGCCACCGCCCAGCCCCCACCCCCCACCCGCCACCCCCCAGCCGCCACCGCCCAGCCGCCCACCCCCCAGCGCCCCACCCCCCAGCCGCCGCCCCCCAGCCCCCACCGCCCAGCCGCCACCGCTCACCCAAACCCCCGCCCAGCCGCCACCCCCCAGCCGCCCCCGCCCAGCCGCCACCGCTAAACCCACCCCCCCCACCCGCCGCCCCGACCGCCACCGCCCGCCGCCACCGACCGCCACCGCCCAGCCGCCACCGCCCAGCCGCCACCGCCCAGCCGCCCACCGCTCAGCCGCCCCCGGGCCAACCAAAAAAAACCCCCCGGGGCTCACCACCACCCCCCAGCCGCCACCCCCTCGCCACCACCCCCCACCGCCACCCCCCAGAGCCGCCCACCCGCCCATGCCCGGCCCTGCCCGGCCCCCCTTTTGCCCGCCGCCCCGTACCACCAGACCGCCACCCCCCGGCCGCCACCCCCCACCGCCAACGCTCACCACCCCCGCCCACCGCCACCGCCCGGACCCCCCAAACCCCCAAACCGGGGCCCACCGCCACCGGGGACCGCCCCCCAGCCGACCCCCCAGCCGCCCCGCCCGCCGCCAGCCCACCTACCGCTCCCCGCCACCGCTCGGCCACCACCCCCCACCCCCAGGCTCACCCCCCGTCCAGCCGCCACCGCTCAGCCACCCCCCCCAACCGCCACCGCCCAGCCGCCACCGCCCCCCCGCCACCCCCCAGCCGCCACCGCTCAGCCCAACCGCCCAGCCGCCACCGCCCCCGCCGCCACCGCTCAGCCACCCCCCCAGCCGCCACCGCTCCCCCCGCCGCCCACCGTCCCCCACCCGCCGTCACTCCCCGGCCCCCAACCCCCAGCCGCCACCGCTCAGGCACCACCCCCCGCCCACCGCCCGGGGCCACCGCCCAGCCGCCCCCCCCGGCCGCCCCCCCAAAAACCGCCACCGTCCCACCACCGCCCAGCCGCAACCGCCCAGCCGCCACCCCCCAGCCGCCACCGCCCGCCCCCAGCTCGACCACCGCCCGGGCCCCCCCGCTCGGCCACCGCCCCCCAAGCCGCCACCGCTCGACCCCGCCCAGCCGCCACCGCCCGGCCGCCCCCCCGCCGCCCCGCCCAGCCGCCACCCCAGCCACCACCCCCCCAGCCGCCACCGCTCGCCCCCGCCGCCCAGCCGCCACCCTCGACCACCGCCCACCCGCCACCGCCCCGGGGCCACCACCGCCCAGCCACCACCGTAAACACCACCCCCGGCCCGCCACCGCCCGGCGGCCCCACCGCCCACCGCCCCCGCTAAACCCCCGCCGCCTACCCCCCCCGCTCAAACCCCCGGACCACCGTAAAACCCCCACCCCCACCCGACCCCCCACCCCCCCGCCCACCGCGCCCGCTAAACCCCGCCGCCCCCCCCGCCACCGCTCAACCACCGCTCAATACCCCCGCCCCTTTTGTCGCCCAAAATCCCCAGCCCCCCGCCGGGGGCCACCGCCAAACCGCCCCCGCCCCAGATACCGCCGCCCACCCCCAAATCACCCCCCCGCCGTAAATCCCACGGCCCCAACGCCGCCCCCGCTCGGGAAACCACCGCCCACCCGCCACCCCCAAAAACGCCCCCGCCCACCCGCCACCGCCCGCCGCCCCCGCCCAGCCGCCCTGCTCGGCCCCCGCCCCAGCCCCCGGGGCTCGCCACCATCCCCCACCGCCCCCTGACCGCCACCCCCCACCGCCACCGCTCAGCCACCCCCGCCCGCCGCCACCGCTCGGCCACCCCCCCCGGCCGCCACCGCTCGACCACCGCCACCCCCAACCGCTCAAACCGCCCAGCCACCACCGTTTCACCCACCTCCCCCATTCCCCCCCAGCGCCCCCCCAAAAAACCCCCCCGGGCAGCCACCACCGCCCGCCGCCACCGCTCAACCGCCGCCCACCGCCACCGCTCACCATCACCGCCCAGCCGCCCCGCTCAAACCACCGCCCAGCCACCCCGCTCAAACCTGTTTTGGGGCCCCCAACCCCCCAAGGGCCACCCCCCAACCGCCACCGCCCCGACCGCCCCCCCGCCAGCTAAATACCACCCCCCGACCACCGCTCAGTCCCCCAGCCGCCCCCGCCCGGGCCCCCCCAACCCACCGCTCAAACCGCCCCCCACCGCCCCCGCTCAGCCACCACCGCTCAGCCACCACCGCCCAGCCACCTTTTAAAAACCCTTACCAGCCCAGCCGCCACCGCCCAGGGGGCCCCCCCAGCCGCCACCGCTCGGCCACCGCCCCCCTCCCGCCATCCCCCCGCCGCCCGCCCCCCCCAAACCCCCAGCGCCGCCACCGCTCGGGCACCACCGCCCAGCCGCCACCCCCCAAACGCCCACCCCCCAGCCGCCACCCCCCCCCGCCACCGCCCAGCCGCCCCGCTCAGCCACCCCGCCCAGGCCCCCGCTCAACCCCCTGCCCGCCCCCCGCTCAAACCCCCGCCGCCCCCGGGCTCAAACCACCGCCCAGCCCCCCCGGGGTACCTCCCCCCCAGCCCGCCACCCCCCACCCCAACCCCCCAAAACCGCTCGCCCCCGCCGCCTCCCCCCACCGCGCACCCCACCCCCCGACCCCCGCTCGACCATCGCCCACCCGCCACCCCCCAAAGGGCCCCCCCCACCGCCACCGCTCAATGCCCCCCACCGCCCCCCGCTCGGCCCCAGCTCGGCCACCCCGCCCACCCACCTTTGCCCCGACCATCGCCCAGCCCCCCACCGCCCGGGGGCCACCCCCCACCCGCCCCGCTCGACCGCCGCCCGGCCGAATCACCCCCCCCGCCGCCCTTTGTTTTGGCCCCCAACCCCCGCCCCCCCTCGGACCACCCCCCAGCCGCCACCGCCCAAACGCCACCGCCCAGCCGCCCCCCCCGGCCACCGCCCAGCCGCCACTGCTCACCCCACCGCCGCCCAGCCACCACCGCTCAAACCATCCCCCAACCGCCCCCGGGCCCACCCAGGGACCGCCACCGCTCAGCCACCACCCCCCAGCCGCCCCGCTCGGCCCCCCAGCCCCCAAACCGACCACCACCAGACCGCCACCGCTCAAACCACCGCCCAGCCACCCCCGGGGCCCCGAACCTCGCCCAAACCGACCCCCCACCGGGGCCAGAACCCGGGCCATTACCCACCCCCTTTGGCCCCGCTCGGCCCCCCCCAGCGGACCGCTCGCCACCACCGCCCGGCCCCAACCGCCCCGACCCCCCTGGCCACCCCCCTCGACCATCGAGCCGCCACCGAGGGGCCCCCGCCCACCCGCCACCGCTCCCCCACCGCCGCCCCCCCGCCCCCCGCTCGCCACCACCGCCCAGCCACCCCGGGCCAACCACCATCCCCCACCCCCAACCGCCCGGCGGCCACCCCCCAAACCGCCAGGGGGCTCAACCGCCCCCCCCGCCACCGCTCAGCCACCACCCTCAGCCCCACCGCCCAGCCCCCCGTAAACCAATCCCCGCCGCGCCCCGCCCAGGGGCCACCGCCCAGCCGCCCCCGCGGGACCACCGCCCCCCAATTAATCCCCACCCGCCGTCCCCTTCCCCCCTTTAACCCCCAGCCGCCACCGCTCGGGCACCACCGCCCAGCCCCCCCGCCCAAACGCCCCCCTTGCCGCCACCGCCCAGCCGCCACCGCCCAATTAACCGCCGCCCAGCCACCACCGCTCACCACCATCGCCCAGCCGCCACCGCCCAGCCGCCACCCCCCAGCCGCCACCGCTAAAACCCACCGACCCGCCCCCGCTCACCACCGCCGCCCAGCCGCCACCGCTCAAACCCCCGCCCACCCCCAACCGCTCACCACCACCGCCCGGCCACCCCCGCTCAAACCATCGGGGCCCCCACCCCCCGGGCCACCGCCCCCCGCCACCGCTAAACCCCCGGCCCCCCCGAAACCCGGGCTAAACCCACCACCCCCCAAACCACCGCTCAAACCATCGCCCAGCCGCCACCGCCCAGCGGCCACCGCCCAGCCGCCACCGCTCACCACCCCCGCCCCCCCGCCACCGCTCAGCCACCACCGCCCCTACCACCCCCCAGCCACCATGGGCTCAAACCATCGCCCAAGTGCCACCGCCCAGCGGCCACCGCCCGCCGCCCCCCTCAAACCGCCGCCCAGCCGCCATCACCCACCCCCCGTCCTGCCCCCCCCAAACCCCCACCCGCCCCCGCCCGGGCACCACCGCCCGCCCCCACCGCCCAAACGCCACCGCCCAGCCGCCCCCCCGGGCCGCTCCGCCCACCCGCCACTGCTCGGCCACCGCCGCCCAGCCACCATAAGACCTCGAATTCCCGCCCAGGGCCACCCCCCAAACCGCCACCGCTCGGCCACCGCCGCCCCCCCGCCACCGCTCAGCCACCACCGCCCAGCCACCACCGCTCAGCCACCATCGCCCACCCGCCACCGCCCAGCGGAAACCGACCGCCACCGCTCGGCCACCGCCGCCCCCCCACCGCTCAGCCACCACCGCTCAGCCACCACCGCCCAGCCACCTGGGCTCAGCCACCATCGCCCAGCCCCCCCGCCCAGCGGCCACCGCCCAGCCGCCACCGCTCAGCCACCGCCGCCCAAAACCGCCCACCCGCCACCGCCCAGCCGCCCCGGCTCGGCCCCACCGCCCACCCCCAAAGCTCAGCCACCCCCCCCACCGCCATCCCCCCCGCCGTCCTGCCCCCCCAAAACCCACCCGCCACCGCTCAGGCACCCCCCCCAGCCGCCCCCGCCCAAACGCCACCCCCCACCCGCCACCCCCCAAGCCGCCACCGCCCGGCCGCCACTTTCAACCGCCACCCCCGTACCCCCCCCGCTCAAACCACCGCCCAGCCGCCACCGCTCAGCCACCGCCCCCCGCCCCGCTAAACCCCCCCGCCCGACCACCCCGGGCTCGGGCACCACCCCCCAGCCACCATGGCCCCCGCCCCCGGGCTCAGCCCCCCGCCCACCCCCTCGCTCACCCAATCCCCCAGCCGCCACCGCCCAGCGGCCACCCCCCAAACCGCCACCGCTCGGGCCCCCCCCGGCCCCGCTCGCCCACCGCCCAGCCGCCACCGCTCAAACCACCCCCCCCCGCCACCGCTCAACCACCGCCCAGCCCCCCGCTAAACCCCCGGCCCATCCCGCCCAACCCGCCACCGCCCGCCACCACCGCTCGGCCACCCCCGGCCCCCCCGCCACCGCTAAACCCCCCCGCCCAAACCACCGCTCGGCCACCCCGCTCAACCCCGCCCACCCGCCCCCCGCCCGGCCGCCCCGCCCGGGCCGCCCCCCGCTCAAACCGCCCAGCTGCCACCGCTCGGACCGCCGACCGCCATCCCACCTGGTCCGCCAGGTCCCCCCGGGGAACCCCCCGCTCAACCCCCGGGGCCCAAACCCCCGCCGCCAACCGGCCCCAAACCCCCCTTGGGGCCACCACCCCCCCAGGCCACCGCCCAGGGGACCCCCCAAACCGCCCCCTTTTTCGGACCGCCGCCCAGCCGAACCGCCCGGTACCCCCCGCCGCCCCGTGAACCCCGCCCGGGACCCCCGGCTCGGAACCCCGCCCGGCCGCCATCCCCACCCGGGTCCTGCCAGGACCGCCCACCCCCCCGCTCGGGCCCCCCCCCAATGCCCCCCCCAGTTAACCTTTAAAATTGGCCCCGCCCGGCCCCCAAACCGCCGGCCACCGCCCAGCCCCCCTGCTCAACCACCACCGCCCGGCCCCGCCGCCAACCGCCGCCCAGCCGCCCCGCTCAGCCACCCTCCCCACCCCCAAAACCGCCCAGCCGCCCCGGGCCGGGCCCGCCACCGCCCCCCCGGCCGCCCCCGGGGCCCAGGGGCCACCGCCCAGCCGCCACCGCCCCGCCACCGCCGCCCCCGCCACCGCTCGGCCACCACCTCACCACCACCGCCCAGCCCCCCGCTCAGCCACCATCCCCCACCGCCACCCCCCGGGGGCCACCGCCCAGCCGCCACCGCTCAGCCCCGCCGCCCAGCCGCCATCCCCACCCGCCGTCACTGCCCCCCCTTTAACCCCCACCCGCCACCGTCCGGTGGTCGCCCCCAAATCCCCAGCCGTCGTCCCCCCGGGGCCTCCTGTCTCGCCCGGGCCCTTCCGCAGCACCGCACCGGCCCATTCCGGCCATCCGCCCGTCCGGGCTTCAATCGACGTAATTCCCGGGGCCTCAAAATCCCCGGTGGCGGCGGCGGGCGAGGGAAGGAGGAGCGAGAGGCACCGGGGGCGGAAGGCGGGGGCCCCATGGCCGCTGCTAAATGATTCGCGCGCGCGCACGGGGTTCAATCCTGGCCCCCGAGACGGCCGATTTCCTTCAGGCGCCGCCCTCCCAAGTACCAGCCCCATCCAGCGATCCACAGCGCTCTCCACGCACAACTCAAATTACATTCACTCGCTAAACACACCACACTCACACGTTACTATTTATTTGGGCATTGTTCAAAGGAGTACGTTCATAAACATCGTGCATTGCGTCACTGTAATGTGCAGTACTATCCGTATGAAGAGCGATAACGCAAAGATATCTACGACGAGAATGAAAAGTGAAGGCCCAAGTACGAGCTCATTATCGTTTTATACCTATTTTATTAACTGTATTGTTTTATAACTATTTTGTTAACTGTATTTTATTAACTGTTCTATTAAGATAAGAACAAAAAGAGAGAAAACATATTGCCGAGAGGGTTAAGTGGAATGTCGTGATAAGAATGCTTATTCGTAAAATAACTGTCTCGATTTATTAGTACTGTTAAATATCAATCAATTAAATATCACTGGTTGAAAGTAAAAATCAAAAATATGGGTAGTAAAGATTTTCAATAAATTACCGCAACACTAAATTTGCAGTGATATAGTCAGAGAGGTTTCCCAACTACAGTTCATTAATATAAATGCTTTGTTGGTAAAAACGCATGCAACAAAATACTAAGTACATAATTTATTCTTTTTTTGTATATTATGTCATATTTCACATAGACACGACACAAAGACTGATGTATAATAAAAATGTTATTTTACTTATATTTTGAACGTGGAAAAACATTCAGACTGACTTGTCTCTTCGTTAGAGTTTTAATACTAGAAACTAGGTTTAGGGATAAACAATTAGTTTCAACGTCTAGTAAGAAGTTATTACATTTTCTGTTCATGCACTATTAATTTTGATTTCATTGTTTCCGCAATTGTTTCTCATTTCGATTTTCGAATTTATTTTCCATCTATTTCCAGAGTGCGATGCCAGAGCCATGTATCATATCTCTGCTATTCAGGTTTACGAACTCATTTGTTCTGTCTCGCGTTTTCGAGTTATTTAGCGACCACCATCATTCTATTCGTAGTCGTACCCGCGATCCTAACGGCTTAACAGGCACGGTCGTACCTCGTCGGCAATCTCTGCAACTCCGCCCCACATTGTACACACCAAACAGTAGCCAGTTAACTCACGCGTGGAGAAGTTTGTATCATATCTCTGCTATTCAGGTTTTGAGGCGTTTTAGCGTAAGGTCAACACGATTGGCCATTTGGAGGAATAGAGCTTCGTAGAACAGCCATGGCAAGCAATCAGGCATCCTGTTTCACGAATGAGCCGCTCATGCATTTTTGTACGGCAGATACTCATGTACACTTAACTGTCTAGAAGTAGGTATCATTGTCTTCTATACGAACATTTATTTCCGCCAGAAGGACAGGAATTGCTTTTAATCATTATTTTCTTTAATACAATTTTTACTTGAGGTATCACTTCAGAAATTATGTTTGTGTTATAAGACCGTTTTAGATTCTTTCTTTTCCGGTTACACGCCCGTAAAGTGTTCAAACAATTCTGGTTTTTCAGAGTTTGTTTTTGCACCAACTGGCTGTCAATACCTACGTATGACTCCGTGATAAAGCCGTCACTTCGTGCAACAAATACCGTAACAACCAGATTCACAAACAAGATCACGTTGTATCTATTATTCTCTACTATAGGTGTCTGAATTAGATTGATTAATTAATCAGAATTAATTAATTAGAATTACTCATCATAATATGAAATAATTTTTGAGCAATATAAAAAAAATGCTTCTTAATACAATGTTCCTGCGGTTTATAAACATATTCACAAAGTCGGAGATAATGCTGTTTGGAAATGCGTTTGACTAAGGCGCCTCATTAAGTAGTATTCTTTTCCACATACAGACAACTTTTGTCGTTTTTTGTAGGTAATATTACAGCTATTTTCGTGTTGGCTATCTCAGTAAGATGATAGTCAATTTCCTGTTAAGTTTTAGGCGTCTCATTGGCACATCGCTAAATAATTCATCACCAGAATCTGTGGAAATTAGATTCTAGAGGTCGCGAGATGGTGGTTTGTGCGTGTAGCGTTCCAATCTTTAACACTGCCAACATCAGTCATGTGCCAGCTGACCACCAGTCAAATCTTTCTCAGAAATAAAATATCCTTCTGAACAACACTTCATTATTTGTGCTCCAGTACATAATTCATAAACTATCCGCAGCCAGAGCCTCGTGGATCTGCCAAGCAGTTCTACTTACCTCTACCTCTCAATGAATTCTAGTTATTTATTTTGTGTTCCTCAACGTCTCATGTTGCTACGCAGGAACAAACCACTACGTTACACGCGTAACCGTTTCCATTAAAGCTTTTTTAATTTCTGAATATTATTAGATTATCCATTGCCAAGAACCTGGCACCGAAGGATGGAAGCACGAGACACGCGTAAGCCGGGGGCGCCGTCGCCCGCCGTGCGCGGGCTCCCGCGTGCGCATACGCACGCGAGGCCCGGCCGCGCGCCAACGGCCGCCCGCCTGTTCGCAGACATCTTCTTCAACATCACGCTGCGCCGCAAGACGCTCTTCTACACGGTCAACCTGATCGTGCCGTGCGTGGGCATCTCCTACCTGTCGGTGCTCGTCTTCTACCTGCCCGCGGACTCCGGGGAGAAGATCGCGCTGTGCATCTCGATCCTGCTGTCGCAGACCATGTTCTTCCGCTCATCCCGATCACCCGTCGACGTCGCTGGCCCTGCCGCGCTGGCAAGTACCGCTCTTCACTATGCTGCTGGTGGGGCTGTCGGTCGTGATCACCATCATGGTGCTCAACGTGCACTACCGGAAGCCGAGCACGCATCGCATGGCGCCGTGGGTGCGGCGCGCTTTCATCACGTGCCTGCCCAAGCTGCTGCTGATGCGCGTGCCGGACCGCCCCGGGCTGCAACGGCCTGCACACCTCCGCTTCCACCGGCGCCACCAACAGGTAGGGCCGCCCGCCCGCCCGTCCTAGCACTCCTCCTCCTCCGCCCGCCCAACGAGGCCGTTGCCGCCTTCGCCGCAGCCGCCGTCGCCGTCGCCACCGCCGCAGTCGCCGCGCCGGCCCCAGCGCCGGCCGCGAGCGCGCGCCGCCCGCCCGCGCCCCGGGCAGCCCGCGCCGCGCGCTCCGGGCGTCCGCGGCGCCGCCGCCGGCTGCCTGCGCGCGCGTCACCCCTCTCCTCTCCTCCCGTAGCAACACCTGGCCGCTTCTCCTGCCCGGCGACGCCTCAGCTCACCACAACTACCTTCAACATTGCTTTTCGCTAGACACTCCAACACTCCTGCTCTACCCAACATTTCTCTTCCCATCCTCCAATACCTCTTCTTAGTCCAACATTCCTCTGCTATCCTCCAACATTTCTCTCGATCTACCCTCCAACATTCCTCTTCGATCTACCCTCCAACATTCCTCTTCGATCTACCCTCCAATATTCCTCTTCGATCTACCCTCCAACATTCCTCTTCGATCTACCCTCTCCAACATTCCTCTTCGATCTACCCTCCATCATTCCTCTTCGATCTACCCTCCAACATTCCTCTTCGATCTACCCTCCAACATTCCTCTTCGATCTACACTCCAACATTCCTCCTCGCTAGCCACTCCAACATTCCTCATAGCTAGGCATTCCAACAGTCCTCATAGCTAGGCACTCCAACAGTCCTCATAGCTAGGCACTCCAACAGTCCTCATAGCTACCTAGGTAGACATTAAAACATTTTTCCACAATGACTATTCCACCATCACTCATCACCTCGACATCTAATGCTAGCACCGTCATACAAACTTCCCACACATATCCCCACGATATAACCGTTTAGTCACGGACAAGCTTCGACACGTTAGGAACCCTCAACTGCTTTTTCTTCCTCAGACTACAAATATTCTATGAGTTTTAACTTTTAACATTTTCGAAAATATACATTCTGCGGACACAATTATAATGTTCTGCGTATGTTAAAATAACATATCAATAATCATTTATTTCACAATACGTACCTAGCCTAAAAGTTATATTTGAAGTGGTCCGTGTTTCAACCCTTTTTAAAGCATCTAGTTTGCAAAGAACATTAGGTTTTGATTTCAACCCATTTGACTACCATTTCGCTTCCACACTTACGGCCGTCATGGCTATTACATCAGTTTGTACTATCATTCTCTAATGGCCATCGAAATGTCTAATTCTCAAAACTACCTCACGACTAAAATCACCATAGTTTTTCTTTTATCTCCTTCCCCATTGTTGTTCGCTCTTTGCATACCATCAGGAGCATCATCTTCTTCCAATCCACTCACATCATTTCTCCCTTACGCCCACAGCTACGACCGTATCACGGGAAAAATGTCTGTCACCCTTCGCCAAACGAGGGCGAATTTCTGTCTTTTCTTCCCTTTTTTCATCCCTGGAACGACGCAATCAAATACTTTTCGTTTATCACAAAAGAGGTTTCCGCGGGCGTCGGGAGTATTTCACGAAGTCGATAGTAGCGCAACGATTTCCAATCGACATGCAGCAAGAGCGCGTTTTCCATCAGAAATAGATAAAGTTCGGCCTTCCTCTCGGGCGGTTGGGCTTCAGCCTCCGCGTAAATAATAAGGAAGACGAGCTGCGGCACCAGTCGCGCTGTCAGGAGTCGACAAAACCGTGTCCGAATGGAACGCGTCCTTGCAAAAACAAAACTACATACGCGTTAACGCGGAAATATTTTAAACCAATATAACTGTGTACTTAGTTATTGTTTGATAGCAACTAAATTTAATAAGTGTATATTAATATAGTCGAACTTAAATATAGAATATGATACACTTATAGCAAAATTAATCCTCAAATATCACTCGTGTATAAAACCAGTGCACTTTGAAGTTGACGGTATTTATGAGAGTGAGAGATTTATGAGAATGGCTGCTCAGATTTTTTTGTCTAATATATTTTTTTCTCACTTACATATCTTGATTGATAGCCCTTCAAATCTCTTCACACAAACCAAAACTCTACTCACCAAGATAGTGCCTCATATGTGATTTATGGTGTTTAATTCGAGCATGCATTCTTTTGATAAATTTTTCATCATGGAGAAATACTGAAAACAGCTGAGATAAATTCTTTCAATTTGAAATACGAAATCGCAAACCATACCTCGCAATCAATCATTCATTTGATTATATTATTCTTTGAAAGATGTAGGTTGCCAAGGCAATTGCAATACAATTCTTGTCAACGTGCTATAAGTATGTGATATTTGTGCCCCAAAGCCTTCGTCCTCGGTGACAGGAAGGCCATTCATTGATGCAGGTAGCGGCGTGTTCAGGGCACCCCTTCCACGCGCGATCTGCGGTTACATTTGTCCGCTCTGGCACAGCGATCGAAAACGACACGCCCTCGTAAATCGAACGTTGTCATCTCATTTCCGCTCATTGCCAGCGTGTCGTCCGCATCGACGCCCAACGAAGCATTCGCGCGTTCATTCGCTCACGCGGTCGGACCGGCATAAGAGACTCAGGGTGCCAAGTGATGTCACTGCAGTACGTCTGACTGGGAGGTCCTGGGGTTAGAGTTCCGACGGTGGCAGGATTTTCGACACTACCTAGAAAGCTTGGTCGAATTCAGTCGCTGTCTAGAGAGAACTCTAGCGGCCGGCTGCTCTGATCGGTAGTTTACCGGGATTTCTCCAATCAACACACGCGAGTGCCGGAGAACAAGGGACCGCAGACCGCTTGTGATCATTCCTTCCCTTTCCTTCTTATATCATTACCCCTGACACACACTTACGCTTTTATGCAGTACACCACCGCATATGCCGGGAGACCAATCCTTAGAGCTTGTCCCAGTTGTGGTGGCGCCCCGATGGAGGGACATACCTGGTTGGGGAAAACTCTGCAAGCCGACGGGTAAAGTATAGTTGGTCCGAAGACGGCGCCGGACCTCGCCATTCAGCGGGGAAGATCTCCTCCATTTCCCGCGATAAATACTTGCACTACATGTATGGGAATAATGACATTGAGAGTTGCCGCGTCCAGAATCACTAAACAATCAATCAAATAATCAATCAATACACATACAATCACAAAACAATCAAATAATCAATCAATACAAGCAAGCACTACACATGGGGACTAATGACCATAGCAGTTGACGCTCCACATAACGTAACCACATACCATACAATCAATCAGCAAATGCCACGTGGCGCGCGCTTTCGCCGACGCAGCCGGCAGCCGGCCGCTCGGCGCGCAGCGCGCTGGGCACACAACGTTAGACGCCAGCGACGCGTGAAATAGACGTGTGTGTTCCTGGAAAGCGCAAGCAATGACGGGGGAGAGGCGCGCACGAGGCCGTCGCTGATGGATAAGCTAACCGATCGTCAAACTCGCTACATGTGTACCAAACAAGGCAAGTGGCGGTACTATAGATCACGTTCTGGCCACGTGAATATCAGATAATATGGCTTCATGCATACAAACCGCCTACAGAATGCGTACGTCCCGAGCCGGCTTGCTGTGCCTTTCACGCCAATAAGTCTCGGCCACGCCTCGACACGCTTCGCTCACGTTCTGCCGCCGTGTCGTGATTGACGTGTTACACAGATTCGCACGAGTGCTGAAAGAGACGTGAACTGAATTAGCAATAGATAGGGGGATACAGATAGGAAAACGGTGCATTTGGAGGTAAATTAACAAATGTTAAATACAGACTAATCAACGGTGATAAATCAATAGCCGCAACCTAGTTGTATAATTTAGTCATCAGTAATAATATATTAGAAACGTGTGCAGAAGACATTGACTATATAGTTTCGTGTTCAGTGTATAAATGAAGGTCAGATTGCGGCCAGCATTCTCTTCTTCGAATGTGTACATGACACAGTGATAAGCTTTATTTATATAGTGAAAACCTCCACAAAACACAATTAGGTATTTATGATAGGTATTACTATTATTTATTACAGGGAGAGTCGATCATGTTAATTCTCAAGCCACGTTAAAAGTTACCTCGGGTTAAAGAATAAATGATACTCAAATTCACATAAAATACTGAATATTTAACGAGGGCGACTTGAGATTAACTATATTCCTAGTACGGTATTAGTAGTACCTTATTGAACTGCGTCAGTATGCGAGAAGCTTTTCTCATGTCATAGATCATAATATTCATTCACGAGCCAGTTTGCTGCAAAATAATTCTTTAACTTTCTTCAAACAAAACATCAATTTTTTAACAACATACATGTTCTCAGTTATATCGTCATGCTCATCCTTGGCAAATGTCATTCATTCTCAACACACCAAGGTCAATAATAGCCGCCCCACTTCCTACTTTCCTTAATCTGCAGTAGTTCCAACACATTAAAGATATTATTTTGTGCACTATTTTTGTTGATTGTCTATTAATAAATTCTGTTATCTTGAGTGTCTTATTTTTTAAAGCAATCAGTGGAAATAATTAATACGTAACCAGTCAATTGTATTTCATTTTTAATTACGAAGTACTTGCAATATAAAAATGTTAAATGAAATATAAATATGATTCAATTAAAATTATAAAAAAATAAAAAATACAGAAAAAAAGGAATCTTCTTGTCTAAGGAGTGAAGACTGACTCACTCGTAAAGCCCACGACGTGACAAACGAAATGACCTAAACTCCTTAATACAACACTGCCTCAGAAATACTTTCTTCCATCTCCCGTGGTGCTTATTTCCAATTTTTTAGCATTAGTTCAATCCCAGCAAATGATATCTTAATTGCAAACTTCATCGGAGTTTGAGACCAGGTCGAAAGTGAGGTAAATAAAACTGGAATTGTATGTATAGAAAAATACGTAAGTATAGCATTATTTATCATTAAAGTTTATCTAATTTTTATTGTAAGACAATTTTCAAAGACCTCTTTCCTATTTAAGAAAGTTACCGATTCCAAAGGCAACATTAAACGATCCATTTGTTGTAATGTGTTGAACTGAAATGCTACCGTATAAGAGGTGTAGTATTATTTTCTATAAATCATAATAATTCTTTCGACATATTTTCTTGTTAACAATGTTCAGAGGTATTTGTTTCGTTATTTTTTAACCGCTTGAACACAATTAAATGTTTAAACATACATTGCACATTAAACAAATATAATCCACTTTATAGAAGTCGCGTGAACTCTGAATGATCACATATAATTCTCAGGTGATAAATGAAAGATGAGTAAGTCATAAAACACAATTTTTCAAGGGATACAAACATTTATTGCCATCAATTAGTTAATACATTATTTTACGTGGCGTTTCACCATCTAGAGGAGAAAGAAGGTATTAGCTTGGGCGACGAAACAGGCTCTTTGAATTTAGCTTAGAAGCTCTTTTTAGGCTTGCGGATATTTTACACGCAGTAAATTACTACTTGGAACAGCCGACTTTACTTCCCTCCACAGGAAGGCATACGAAAGATTTTCTCGCCCTTAAAAATCCATGGAGTCGATCGGGTTAGAACTCGCAAACTTGGGGTACAACAGCCCGGTACACTAATCTTATACCACCGAATCTACATCCGAAGCAAGGAAAGGTAATTCAAAATTACTTTAGTAGTCTACTAACGTAATTCTGGGGTTCCTGAAGCTCTATTGCGCATGTGCTCTTTGATTAAAACACAGTCGTTCGTCAAAACAAAGTTTTTAAATCGGGTTTAAAGGAGTAACTTGGATTGCATGAACCTATTTAAAGATTCGTTAAACGCTATCGGTCCTGTAATTGTTGACTAAACGGAAGGAAGCGTTGCAATAATGTTCTGTAAGATTATTTACTCGTTAAAGAGCTTTTTACATTATAGATTATAAATCATACCTCTAAACTATTAACCGTTCGTGAACCAACGCTCTGCTGTTTGCCGTATACTTGAACTTCGCCGTGAACTTTATCTAGCTTTTTTATTTAATATCAGCCAGCAAGTAAAATGCTTGTCTAAAAATGAATTATATTTTTACAAAGCAAATTGTTTGGCGCTTGAAACTATTGTAATATTATTACAAAATCATCAGACGAAGAGGTTATCTTGGACGTGTTGCAATATCTTCCGAGAGCGAGAAAATGTTGAGATAGATCAAATCCCTTTACGGATTACGATGAAATTGATTTTAGGTCTAGATTTTGATCGTCGAAAGACACATTTGTGGCTGACTTGTTGTAGTAAGGCCTCGCGTTAAAAAAACTGACATCAGAAAGCATAGCTATACTTGCCTGCTAATTAATATCTAAAAGTTAAATTTTTCTCTCTCAGAAAAATTTCACCTTCGTCCTTTGAATGTATTTATTATGCACGCGCTACATTGAGAACGCGACACAAATTTACTCATATTTACTAACCCCCGCGGAAATAAGTCACGGACAACATAGTATGAGAGCGTCTTCAATCCGAGTCTCTCGGGAGGAAGGCCTAGAAGGCTTTGAACTTCGTCAAAAAAAATTCTACAAAGTATCATCTATTTCACATTTTTCTCTTTGAAGAAGGAAAAGTTTGGAGTTTGTTAAATGTATCCCCTACAACAATCTATTTTTTAAAGTACCAAATAATCATAAGATCCGATAGCTAACAACGGAATAAAAAAGTATGATATAGTTTACTTGTAGCCTGCCGTAATTTTTATTATTAACACTTTCGAAGAAACTAATTATTGAATTTGAAATACAATTCAAGAAGAGGAATCTTTTGAATCTGAAGAACTAAACCTAATAACTTAACAACCATTTCCATTACTATTCTCTTACTGATGCTGCTGCCTTCTTTGCCACATGCAATTATCTACACAAACAGTTTCCAAATAAAACAACAAAAAATGTGTTTTCTCTAGGTTCATTGACAGTCAAAATAATTATACGTGTGGCAAACTATCGGATGTTTTATGTAAATTGTGCTTCCGAGAATGCAGATTACCGGAGCCTCGTCACTAACTTCAACATGTGTTTCAAAGCATTAATTGAGCTCGGAAAGTGGTATATAAAGCGCCATTCCTCTCGCGGCTGGTATGTCGCTTCGCCGTTTGTACTGTGATTGAAGCAGGGGGCTCCGAATAACGTTTAGTTCGTTGGTATAGCTTCCACTATCTAGAAAAAACGCCACTACTACTATGATTAAATCACATTATCCTAATGGCTAATGTAATCATAATGGTTAGAAAATGTGATTAATTTTGAAGGGCATTATTATATCAACCAAATCGCACTATCCATTATGAATAATGATTAAGCAGTGATTAATTTATTATTCTGACAAGCCATATACCATCGAGTATATAATCACTGATTAATTATGACTGAAACATTCAGTGCATGTGTAAACTCATAAACGATCGTAATTCCATCAATGCCGATGTTAGATCTCATGTACCAGCGGGGAAGGAACGCTGCCACATACCAGCTGTAACGTGCACATTACACTCCGGGGATTAATTTCCAATACGGTTCGCGCTCGGAAACAAGGACAGTTCACTCTCAGAAGTTTCCAAAACTGTTCGCGGTCGGAAGCACGGAATTTTAAAATTTTGTGTCGGAAACAAACTTCCGTTCCAAACAATTCGCTCTCGAATGTTTCCAAACAGTTCGCTCTCGGAAGCACGGACAGTTCGCTCGCGGACGTTTCTTAAACACTTCGCGCTCGGACGTTTCCAAATCTGTTCGCGCTCGAAAGCAGGGACCGTGCGCGCTCGAAAGCAGGGACCGTTCGCTCTCGGAAGCACATTTCCGAGCTATTTCCATTCTCCCACATTTCACTCACGTGACAAGGGCATGCGAGGGGTGGGAGGAGGGGGCGCGCTCTCCGATAGCCGTGCCCGCAGGTTCGGCGGGCTGGCGGGCTTCGGCGGGCTGCCCAGCGTGGCGGCGCTGGACGGGTCGCTGAGCGACGTGGGCGCGCGCCGCAAGTACCCGTTCGAGCTGGAGAAGGCCATCCACAACGTCATGTTCATCCAGCACCACATGCAGCGCCAGGACGAGTTCGACGCGGTAAGCCCCTCCCAGCGCACACTGTCAGAAATGGCATCAAGTCCAGTGGAGATTAATTTATTAATCAACCTGTACATTAAAGAGAGCTTAATACATTTGTGCATTATTAATTCATAAATTAAAATCAGAATAGTTTTAATGTAAAGGTTTTCCACTTTCCCCTGTCTGTCATTATTCATATCATTCAGATAAGACTATTATGTTTTAACTATTGCTTCCTAATATACATATGTGTATTAAATTTAATGTGCGTTTATGATAATTACTTTTAATGAACGTTTCATTGAACTAATGCAGAAATTTCTGATAGTGCAGCAATCGCCTTCCGGTCCTGTAAGGATGCCTTCCTGATAATTTGGACACTTCGACTCGTAGAATAAGTTTATAACACATTCACAATTGAAGTATCAAGAATATGTAATCGACACTCTATACATGGCGAACCTTATCAGTTAATATAAGTATCCATGTGAAACCTAACTGAAGAAACAAAATTTGTAGTAAAATTTAAGAACACAGGAAGGATTTTGTTTAACAGGAGAAATATAATGTTATATTTTTGTATTTACAAGGGAGTGGTCTAGAGTATCACATTCAGATTATCCCAAATACGGAATATGTCGAATTTACTGCGAAGGAATGTTGAATTTGCAGTTCATTTGAAAAAAGAAACGTGTTATAGTGATTAAATGATCGCAGCGAAATGATAAATTATTAAAACGACAGAAAATTAAAATTAAATTATTTTTTTTATTATTCAAACCATACAAATCTAAATTTTCGGACCATCAGGTGAAACATTTACGCTATTTTTATGCATCTAAACCAATCAATAGTATTATGAATAATGACATTTATTTGTACCCACCCATATTTCATTGATATTCCCAATTGTCTGTTTCATTTCATTCAGATTTCATTATAAAACGTTCTTCACATTACTTTCACGTATTCATCAAATTAAATATTAAACCCAAATAACTCGCCAACACAAACAAAAGCTTAGAAACAATGAATTATCTTTCGCTATTCGGGGTCACAGTGGCTAAGGTTCACAAAGTGGCACGAGCGGCTGAACTGGTGGCTTTAGACTGCCTTCACGGAGCGTGGGATTAACGGAAGAAGCATTATTTAGTGAGATTTGTGCTCATCAGGAAAACAACTTAGCTTCATCAACGACCCGCATTCTGCCTCTGCCCTCGAAGAAGGCAATTTCGCCTCGGAGATAAAGCGGTGGACGTGCTCTGCGTATTCATCTTCCTCGTCAGCATAGTCGTAAACCGAAAGCCAATCAAGAAGAAAGTTTCCGCGGTAATTTGCTGGATTTGTTTTATAATTGTAGCTCCTGCACAACTGGGATTTCAGTTCGCGTTCGCCATCTCGTCCTTAGGGACTCCGCATCTTTTCCCGGAGTTATGATGAAGATCGTTAAGGCAGTTTGGCAGTTTCTTCTCTCGACAAGCACTATACCACTTCACATCATATTTTTATTCCCCTGCTTACGCAGTTGCTATGACGTCGCGTAGACTGCCTCGTCATTTCGGTGAAGCTGTGGAATAAAATTTCAATTGCTTTACACCGGGAGGGACCTGCACCGTGATACTCGGATCACATGTCTGCACCTCTGGAATTACCGAGTTCTCTAAAATGTTAAACTGAACATGCTAGGAGTCACATTGTTCCTGATGATTTCTGAAGAGTTTTAATTTGGTCTAAGGGCATGCAAAGCTTCATTCTGCGTCTAGAATTACGTGTCTTATGGTCGTAAAATATGTCAATGCCGTTATATGACCAAGCAATTTTCTGCAAAAATATTGTTTCAATGTAGAATTAAAACAAGTTTTCATAAAAAGTTACCAATTTGCGCCAAATGTGAATGTTATTGACGGTTAACACAGAAATAGGCTGTTTAATGGGTACGTTTTGATTGTTTGTGATGTTGTCCAAGTTTGCGGGGTGAACCGGAAATACATTAGCATTGCACTTTGACACTAATACTGAAATGGTCAAGATCTGCGCGATATATTACTGTATTATAAGAAAGAATACGTGTATTTTTGTGCTGAATGAAAGTTTGCTCTCTTCGAATGTTTCTTGGCTTCGAATTGCGAAACAATTTATTTACACTGTGTATATCTAAAATGTGCCAAGAAAGTCTCTTCGCAGCGATCCAAATTAGGGGGCTCTAATTAAAAATTGAATTTACGTTTGTAACATCAGATAACTGGGAAACAAGAGAAGAGAACAACACTTCCAACATTTGTTAGGATCGTGGTGAGCACGAAATTTTTATTTACATTTGTTTCAAGCTGCAGTTTGCGCTACCAACATAATTTCTACTGCTAGGAATCCTCTCCACACTGGTCTCACTGCGAAGAGACATTTCTGTCGAACTGTAGAATGAATGGGGCTAAAGATTTTGCATATCGTATCCAATTTGGCACATTATTATTTGATTTGATTTTCGTATTGAACGGGCACTTCGAAGACATTCACAATTATCACCAAAATTCATGACAATTAATACTACGAGACAAAACCGCACTGGAAAAAACCCAACAACAATACAGAATGTTCTTACTTGGATATTTTTCAGCGTTCAATATTTATTCACGAATGCACCTCTAGGCCAAGGAAACGCAATAAAACGCTGAAAGACCACTTTGATAGCAAGCTTGAGCGCGCAATCGCGCATCGCCATTCATCTGTCTACTGCTGCGTCGTCTGCAGTAATAAATCTGCGACATGCCTAGGCGAAAACTATGCGCAAAAATTTAAACAATGTAGTCTTGCAAGTTATACAGATTGTACGGTAGTCCCTATTTGAAAACAAAATGTTTGCTGTGATTAATTACAAGTACGATACAATGCGTTTTGAGTACATTATGACGAGGTGTGGGAGTGTGGAATATACCAACGAAATAGTTTCACGTCAAATGTTACTTAAGGTCTAACAGTAATCAGAACTTATTTACTTCAATCTTGTCCACACACTAATTTTCTATAGGAGAGGAAATTTTACCGACAGAGCTTCACGTGTTCTTGATCCACTACTGTTATCGATGCAAACAAGATTGCTAACATGTATGGACAAAGCAACAAGTGCAAACTTGTGTCGTTAACGAAAGCTACAAATAAAAGAAGACTTAAGGGAGGTTAATTACTACAACTACTTATAATATAACTACTTATTTTCCACTGAAATGATTCGACTATACGATTAAGTTACTATTAACTACTAACTATTAATTAAAAAGTGAAAAACCCACGATACCTATTATAACGGGTTCCGTACTGCGTCTATTATATAAAGAGCAAGTAATGCGCAGAGTACGTCATACGCAGCAAACAGAAAATTATCACTTTTAATATATGTGTAAAAATTATAACCCTAAATATTAGTAAAATATCCGGAATATATGAAGTATCAATCACAATAGTAGATCTCTACTGTTGTGGTTGATATCTCTTATATCCCAAACATTTTATCATGTATTACCATAAAATCTCCGCTGCCACTACAGAACTAAATGTTAGCTGTAAAATAGAATGCCATATTTCTGTATCAGCGCTCAAGTACACCAACTCTGCCACTTGACCCTCTGCCCGCAGGAGGACCAAGACTGGGGCTTCGTCGCCATGGTGCTGGACCGGCTGTTCCTCTGGATCTTCACCATCGCGTCCATCGTGGGCACGTTCGCCATCCTGTGCGAGGCGCCCTCGCTCTACGACGACACCAAGTCGATCGATATGGAGCTGTCCCTGGTGGCCAAGCACCAGTTCCGCCCCGACCTGGACTTGTAGCGCCGCAACCAGGGGGCGCCCGCGGCGCAGCCCCCGCAGTAGTAGCCGCCGCCGCCGCCGCCTCCGTCGCCGCCGCCGCCGCGCCACCGTCGCCCGGCGCGCGTGCGAGCGGCGGCCGGGTTCAGGGGAACCCCCGCGGAGGCAGGCAGACGCGATCACGGGGGCGGGGGGCGCGGGCGGAAGCGGGTTCACCAAAGGAGAGACTCTTTCCAGCACTTGTCCTTCCGGTTCTTCAGCGTGCCGAGAATTAACAATATATTATATTTTTCCTAGGGGGAAAGATTTCCAAAGACTCTTTACATCTCGTCTTGATTCGTTCTATTTGCACGACGTGTCTCGAAGTGAAGATCTTGCGTGAGGGAAAAAAAGCATTCAAAGACTTTCTATCTCGTCTTGAACTTCCCCCTATTCTCTCGCACGTTGCGCGAGCTGCAAGATCTTCTTCCAGGAGAATGCTTGGTAGTTTTCCTTCCGGCGGGGCTGACGGCAGGTGGGGGGCGCGTGCGCGTGGGGGCGGGGGGACAGCGCAGGTGGGGAAGCGCGGCCCAGGCAGCGGGGTCCCAGGGCTCCTGCACGCCTGCATCCCGTCGCTAAGGCGGGTGGCCCGTCGCGGTGGAGCTGGTGCTAGGTCCGCCTTCTGAACTCTCGTGGGCAGGGCTTGAAAACGAGCGACGCGGGGCACCGGTGCTCCAGGGGCTCTTTTTTTCTCACTTTTCATATTTCTTTCTCTCTCTCTCTCTCTCTCTCTCTCTCTCTCTCTCTCTCTCTCTCTCTCTCTCTCTGTTTTTGTTTTTAATTATTTTTTTCCGTTTCGTTTCTAACCCGCTCCTTTAGGTTGTTTTCTTTTCTTCCGCGGTTTCCAAGCCCTGTTCATGGTGGTGACGGCAGCAAGTAGTGCCTCGCTCCGACAACTCCTCCTCCAGGCAGCGACGCGCGACCGAGCGCGCGATCGGCGTCAGCGGACTGTTTTGCTGTTGCAGCCGGCTAGGACTCGCTCCGCCCCCGTCCCGCAGCCGGCCGCCCCCGCATTCACCACCACCACCACCTCTACCACCGCCGCCGCGGCGAGCGTGTGAACCAAGCGCCCCCACGCCGCACGCGAACGCGCGGCGCCCGAGCCGTTCTCCGCCCACGCCGAGTGTCGGAGCGCGCCTCGGCCGTGTCGACTGCGCGAGACAGGAGCCATTGCTCGACTGCGACCTCAACAACGCAACGGTAAACCACCCCGACCGCCAATTTACAGGACAAGAACGATACGACACTCCCCATGACAACATGTAAGTCACCTACCGCTGTTCTACACGTCTGTAATACTGTCCGCATGAAAAAAACTTTCCCTTTATCTCTTTTGCTCTAAATGCAAATTCGATTAAATTGTCTTCCTTCTTAGTACGTTATTCCCCGTAGATATTACATTACAGGTTTCTTCCTAACACTGAAAAACAAACACACAAAACACCACTTCTTCCCAATACGGACCACAAAGACTTTACGGTTTCCTTTCTCTACTCGCCTCGACATGCACTGCCTGGACTCACGTCTTACTTTCGAGCGATCATCCCTCGAGCACTCTCATTTCTAGAACTTGAAAAAAAGTTTCCTTTCCAATCTGTATGCAAGTTTAAAAATCAAACCATCCCTCCACGACGATTCGTATTAGAGATCACTTTTTTTTCTGATCCCATCGCGCGAAACTGCCCCCCCTTCCCGGGCAGTGACGGCGCGAGCCACGAGTCTCTTTCTCGAGTCCCGACGAAACTCACCGGCTCCTTGGATGGCGTTGCCGGGGCGTGCCCTTGTGCTCGGACATGGCTTCGGGGCCGCCCAGGGCCTTAGCCACCCCAGCGCGGCAGCGCACCGCCGGGCCACGCCGCGGACTCGAGGACTCCGGATGTGAGAAGAACCAAAGACTTGTCTGAGTGTTTAGAACTTATGGACTGTTTTTTTTCTTATGTTTGTGTGTGCGTGTGAGTCTCTGCCGACGGGCTGCTAAATCTCGGCCGGGAGCGGACTTGTGATCCGAAACGCCCGCGCCGAGCTCCACTGCCGTCTCGGAGAGCGCGCTTTCGATTCTCGATTCGTGTAAAAAGAAGGGGATGTGCAAGCAGATTGACGGACTCGACTGCCGGTGATCAATAGAGTGTGCTAAGATTAGCATATTTAAATGAACTCGTCTAGAGTGATTTCTTCGAAACAGTAGCCTCAACCTACAGCCAAATTTGAAGAGCACAGCACCTTATTCCATTTACTATGGTCTTCAACAAAACGTCTTTCCAACATCAAATCTGGTTGCAATAATTTAAAACTGGAAATAAGGTTTATTCAGTATTATTAAGTTTTCTTTGGATTAGAATATGGAGAGGCGAGTTGTATCCACGTGATGCCTCTTCACAATTAAAATCGTCAGTATTTCAATATACTCATAACATGCACCTGTACATCAAATACGTTCAATGAGGCTAAAACAAATAAAGGAAAGACTATTCACTCGTTCGGTAACTGAAAGAGGACTAAAACCAAACACCAAATTATTTTGAATGTTTGCGAGTTTTGTGATCTGCTGCACATCCTCGACCAAGGCCAGCGCGGGAATTCGGCGTCAACGCACCCGTCCCCCGCGGCACCTTCCCTTTCAGCGGAGTCGAGCTGTGTTGCCACCGGCGCGTCTTGTCGATTCTTCGGTGTTTCTCGAGGGATCGAACTCGAATCACTCGCATTTTATTAGAAAATTTTCAATTCAATTTTCAACGCGAGCACTAAACCTACAGAAAAAGCTAGCTTGTGTGACATTTCAATTTTTTAAAATAAATGAACTGTCACGAAATTGTGAAAACGAGATTTTTGGTTGTTATTTGGAGTTTTTAAAAATCAGAAACAAAAAGTTTAAGAAAGTACAATATATACTCTAGAAATATTATTTTAATCCGCGCAATGAAAATATTTGAAATTACACATATTAAAAAGGTTTTTTGTGTGTGCAATGATTCACAGGATTTCCGAACCCCTCGGGACAGAAATCGACAACACAGCTGGAGCGAGTCGATAGTTCCGGTGAATGCGATTCTTTGGGATTCCAAAACTGGTAGACTAGAGGTACACAACAGAGCGGCCTAGTATTGACGAAGTTCCTCTGAGAGAAATTACTAGTACTGGTTGGATTTGTGAACTATCGGTTGGCTATTTTGTCAATTGTATTTGAAGTTTGTTAATGTACTTTCCTGTCAGGCAACACGCTTGATCTCCTATTAGTCATGTCCACCTCACACAAGAAATAAGCATGGATGTATTGTAAACTATGCAATGTAATTGATTGATGTTTTCGGTTTTATTAATGGAAGTATTTAATAAGGGATAAAAACAACATTCAATATTTATAAGCATGAAATTGACATTCATTTAATATTTTTTAAGAACTTTTATATATGTGCGCGTATTTATACTAAATATATCGGCACTATCATTACCAAAACCAACTCAAAACTACAGGTGGACACGACGTTCTTCTTACCATTATTTCCCGCCATTTTTAAACGATATTTAAGTGGATTCGGTGTGCCCCGCGAGTGCCCGCGGCGGGACGACCTTTTTCTCGCACCAAGATGGAAGCCGCCTTCCCGCGCCGGCGCACGCGCCGTTGGGGCTTGCGCATGCGCAAAACGCGGCGGCGGTCGCGCATGCGCACTGCGGACCGCGCTGCGAAGCCGCGCGAAGCTGCGAACCAGGCGGAGCGCCCACGCCACCGGAGCCCGGCCTTGCGCAGACGCCAGAACCGGTCGCTAAGCACGCTCACGTCCCATTTCCAACTCCCCGGCAACATCGGAAAACGCCGCATTTCCAACTCTACGGCTGAACCCGCTGTCAACAACGGGAAGCGCAGCATTTCCAACTCTATGGCTAGAAAAGGAAACAATGTCAACAATGGGAAGCGCGGCATTTCCAACTCCACGGTTTGGAAATGGAACACGATGTCAACAACGGAAAGCTACTCTTGGTTCAGAACTATCATTCCCGAAGAATCATATTTTCATTGAATGCTAAAATTAAAAGATTCTATATTTCGAAAGTGCACTGTGCCATTTTGAAACGTTTTAATTGATAACACCAAACTTCTCACTTTTTAAAAAATATGACTGAAAATAACATATCTAATAACTTTGGACCCTTTTTGCAAGACGATAAGAATCTTATAAGCAACTTGTCTTATAAGCAAGGACGACGCAAATTTAATTTATTTGAATCCGTTTATAAACTGCTATTACTCTAATATACGAGTTCAAAGAAGTACATTTCCGATTAATATTTTCATTGCGAAACTCTTTAAAATCAGAATCAAAAGAGTATGTAATATAATACTGCAAAATGGCTCCAATTTCTATCGATGCCATTTTGGCATTTTTTAAGATTGCCAACATTGTAGTAGGTTCTCAAAAAAAGGTATATTCCTTGACTTCAGTGTTACCCGCGTCTTTTGCCAAATGGAAGTACAAAGAGAGTCCAAATTTTTGAATTTCATTTTCAATGAAAGTAAATCATTAACATTTTGAATAAGATCTTTGACTAGATCACGTGATTTCTTCACTTTTTCCAGTTCCTTCCGTTGATTGGGTAACAAAGAAGCCGCATCGAAAAGAGAAAGCGCGCAGAAAACCACGAGCGTGTCCCGGCGTCAACGCATGTGTTCCGGGCGCCGACGGCGCGCGCGGCGCTGCGAGGCCGGGGGCGCACGCGTGTCGCTGGAGGCACGCACGAGACGCAGCGGGACAGAAAAGGGGCGGGGCCGGGACCGGTACTGGGGGACGGCGAATCACGGGAATCCACACACGCTTCGGGAGAGGCGCTGGCGTTGCCGGCGGCGGTGGTAGGGAAAGAAGTAACTACTTGGCTGTCCGGGAATTTGCCCATTTTCGCTCTGAGGAAGGCCGCAGAATGGCCGCCGAAACGTTGGCACCTGTCCCCTAGACGCGGCGCCTCCCGGACAGCCCAAGTATACTTCAATTTAAACAGAGTGGCACTTCAAGGTCACGAGGAGGAAGGAGGCGGAGGTACTGCCATTGAATCAGAAGCTTCGTTACGACTTAAGTTTTTGGTTTTGGAGCTCCCGATTCGATGACAATGTCCCCCCTCTCCTTCCAGCTTGCGATCTTGAAGTGCCACTCTGTTTAAATCTAGTTACTGATTCCGGCCGCGGAAACCTATGCCGTCAGCGGTGGTGGAGGTCGCAATACCCGCAGGGTTGGACCCCTCCACTGCCCGCGCCCCCGTCGCCGCCTCCGCCAGCTGCCTCTTTGCATCTTCCCGCGCTTCTTGAACGAGCCACGTGGATTCGCTCAACTCGATCGAACTCCATTTGCATGCCGCCAGGGGGCGCCCACCAGGCCAACAGCGCGACACTAAATACGTAACTTCGAACAAACTCGTTAAAAACGTCCCAGAAAACATTTTAACGATATGCGTGTGCAATTGTTTAATGTTAATTCTTAACTTTAACTAATAAAAATAAAAGAATACTGGACTTGGTAGAGGTTAATTTCTTTCCGTCAATTCCATGTTAATTCCTCAGGACTTAAACGTTTTAAACAAATTAAGCTCTGTAAAAAAAGTTAACATTAAACATTCCGTAGAATAAGTCATAAAAACTGTAAATAACTACGGCGTTCTAGGAGAACCCAATAAACAAGCCAGCATAAGCCCGTTGTCTCTTCTGTACCAGGCCTCTCCCGCCCTGCCATCTGGCGGTATCTCCCGGAGATCTGAAGCCCATTACCTCCTTCTCCGCTTCCTCCTCCCACTCATTCCTGCCACCCCCTTCACGCTCTTCTTTAGCTCCTTCCTTCCTTCCTTTTGAGCCCCCGCTCTTCGTGCTTACTCGTTCACGGCTCCGCCTCCGCCTTTGCCCTCCCCCCCTCGCCGTCGCTCCGGCCTTCGTCGCCCGCTCACTCGAGCTGCCCGTAATCTCGTCAGATTACGCAGATCCCAGCGCCCTTATCGGAGGCTCGCCGAGCGGGCGGCAGGCGGCGCGGCCGGGGCCTTGTTAGCAGTTACGGCGAGCAGCTTCGCCCCGTTTCCCCCTCCCCACTCCCTCCTTCTCAACTATCCCTCCCCTCCCCTCCCCTCACCCTCCATCTCCGTCTCGAGGACCACCAGCCTCGCGACTTATCGGGCCAGGGGATTACTCCCGGCGGCTTCCAGAATTTTCTTGGACTTCGGCAAGCCGCCGCCACCGCCCTAAGACGCTCGCCTCTTGTCCGCTTCCTTCCCAGCCTACTTCGTCACTTCCTTGTTCTTTTCTTCGGTGCCCCACTTTTTTTCAGCCCCAGCGGTAAGTAGTTACCCGGAATCGTCCTTGAGCCCAGCGCACTAACCTCTGAGGTCGGCGCCGCGCCGCGTCGCGCCAGCCATTTCGGTCATGAATAAAATTTCGATACTTTGCGCCTCTCGGCATTTCTAGACATCCTGCCTCCGCGATTCACCAGGAGGCGACCATAAAACTCGCAAATAAAACTAGCAATGCAATAATCTTAATGAGTTATCTGTAACCAATTAATTTTCTCTAATAACTAACAAATTATTCTAAAACGTTAACATCCACTAAATGTAAAGCAAAAACACAACTCAACCGCCCTGTTTTGCGTCTTTTATTCCCAAAAACTTTATATGATTTTACAAGAAAAAAATATGTTACACATGTTCCGTTATGCTTTGATAACGTCGTTTTTATCTGAGAAACGTTTATCTATTTCATTTTTTGTACAGAAAAACATAAAAACATACATCTGTATTTCTTCGCGCATTTATTTAATTATATTTTCTATTCTCATTTCAAAAACAATTCGTTTAATTTATTTAACATTATAAATTTTTAATATTTAAAAAACAAAATACCATTTGCGTTAAGACAAGTTTCCATAATTTACATTTTTAAGCCACAGTATTTTGAACAGTGTCATTCGCAATTGCATACGACATGCTTTACAAACTGCTACTGTTTGGCAACCTGTCATCAAAAGAGTTCACATAAAATGACATATGTGCTTCAACACGCAGGTCACGGAATCAGAACCTATCACACGGCGCCAGAATCCGAAAGCAAAAACATTTCAATGAACACATTTCCTGTGTGGTGATTCATACGCTTCTAATGCATGATTAATTACGCTGTTTAATTGGACATGATTAACGCAAGCATCTACGGAACACAATTTTCAAGGAAGTAAATAGTAAAAATGTATCTTCATTCAATGACTTCGAAACTCCACGACCTTGGTCGCGCGACCTCTCCGTGCTGCAGCGAATTCCAACTGCAGAGACCACATTCCTGCTACCTGTTGCAACTCCGTGAGGTGTTCGGACAGGTGGCGGCGGAAGAGGTCAACTTCTGAAGGGGGTAGCTAACACAAACTGTTATACAGCGATTTAAAAAGAGTGCGCTCTTCGTCACGAGCTGGATGGAGAGGGAGGCACTGTCAACTGTCATGCAATCGGGAGCTTCGTTTCGACTTACATTTTTGGTACTGGATCTCCCGATTGGATGCCAATGTTTCCTCTCTCCTTGCACTTCGTGACCTTGGAAGTGCTATTCTGATAATATCGGAGTATAACAGCTGGGCATACTCAACGGCAACCACGTTCTCAACCAAGCGAGAGTTTCGAGCGACCGTCTTTTTCCTGTACAGCTACACTGAGTCGGAAAGAAAAACGATGGTGTATCGCGTCCCGTTACGAACTGCGGTCGCATTACTGAAACGAACAATGTGTTTTCAAATACATCGCATTACATAACAATGACCTCATAATCGTGGAAATTATAGTGAACTGTATATGGCGTCATTCTTTTGAACTGCATTTCGTTGCATACAGCTTGCTAGTCACGCACTCGGAAAAGAGCCGTGCATTGGTACCGCGTTGCACGGCGTGCAGTGAACCCGAAACAGAAATGCATGTGAATCCCACACAACAACCCACACATTTATAATTCAACACGAAATCTCATTTCCTCTTCAGAAACAAACCTCGCAAATTCACACCAACCCCGGACTAACGGCGACTGCTACTATTGTCGCTGCCGGTTCTCCGCACACAGTTGCAACTTCACTCTCTGACTACTATCACTTCACTCTCTGACCGTCCATCAGAGGTTCAAACTTAATTTACCTCACTTCAAAGCGTTGTAGATAATTCGTGTTATGAGGATGGGAGCGCAAAGCGTGAAACTACTGGCGTATGCTCACGCTGGCCCGCTCCGTTCGTCGGCGGCTTCACCCTGCGCCCCGTCGCCCTCCGCCCAGTCCCAGTGGCGCCTGCGGATTCGAATGTTTACAAAAGGAAATAAAGCACTACTATTCGTCATGTTTGATACTGGTCTCTTTTTTTCTTTTCACCTGACTAGTCCTTCCCCTCCCCTCTAGGATATTGAATTATACTAGTAGAACTGGTGAAATGTAATTCGAAAGCACTGCAAATGGATAACTGATGCTAAAAGAGTATAACATTAATGTGATTATATTCTTTTTTAATAAAATTGAATCTCCGAACTGTATAATTGTTCCATCTCTCCTAAATTACCAACAGCAGAAAAATTTTCATACGAACATAGGAGAAACACTGGTTTTTAAACTAAAGTGTCAATTATTTATCTATTAATTATGTAGTTTGGAATCAACGTTTATCTATTACGTGTATCTAAAATATACATACAACTGTTGAGTGTGACAAAAGTCCATGACAATTATTGATTAAGATATTATCATAATCGATACACTATTTATAAAATTTGTACCATGTAATGTTTCATTCAGAATTGTAAGAAAATATACCCAAGACAAACCTTGTTCAAATCTGCAGCAGCAACAGTATACATTCTCTTCACTTCTTGGAATGTAAATTATGAAAAGGTATCTCGATTACACTTTTACATCTTCTTCACTATTCTAACATCACAAAGTATTAATAATAAATTTGTACATTACGCACCACACGCGACTTACCACCACAACCACTGGAACTGAACTGACAACAAACTACGGACTTATTCGACCTTGGAAAGTTTCTAAGAATCAATTATAAGACAAGACATTCTTACGTTACAACTTCGTCATTCACTAAAGGCAGGCGCAGAAGCAGGCGTGCGAGAACTGCATTTGAGAAGGTAGGAACAATTCATACTTTAATTGTAATTTTAGTGATTTATTATTTCATTTTCATGTAATATATTCAATAATTTCAATATACAAAAGCGTATAATTGTTTTTATTTTATGGATTAGTAAAAACAAGTAATATTCCACAATAAACAAGTATTTACATTAAATTCAGATCTTACATTGTGTTTCGTGTTCCTGTTTCCAGCATATATGCATATGTTTGCTGTGTTGTAAGATCTGAATTTAGTGCTAGTACATTTCAATACTGGAAGTTTTTTTTGCCCATCCACGTGGATTTCCACAATACTTATGTGGTAACCACCGAGTTTATTTAAAACCCCCGTCATCACGTAAAGCTAAAACATTCCAAAAATTTCCTTAATTTTGGTTAAAAAACAGCAACAACTAGCAATTAGGTATCTTCAACTATGATTATGCAGAAGTAGCCAAATGGCAACAATATGTAGGAATGATCAGACTTAAAATGATAGAAATGTACTATTTATTAATACCCCTTAAAGGTAGCAATGCAAAACAGGTAAACATTTTGTTAAATATTACTATAGTAACTCAATCGCGAAAGTGATTAATTTCAAAATAAAGTGATATCAACTTTTTGCTCGTTGAGTACTAACACAAACAGATACAGATTCTCAAAGAAAAATTACGTTTTCATTCCCAATATAACGTTCCTGAAAATTATGTGTCAACCAGTGATAATTTTCGTACAGAGTTCTTTTCTACAAATGAAGATATAAATCAAAAAGTAAGCAATAATCTCGATACATTTCAGGTAGTAGATTCGCGTGTGCCTTGCACCCGTATGTATCCCGTATTTCGCATATCCAAGCACTTATCTCTACATTGAACGCAGGTAGTAACCCGAAGTGTGATTTATGCGTACCGAGGAAAGTCTCCACATCTCCGTCAATACGAGGCAACGAGCTGAAAGCACTTCCCTCACGCCCTGCTAGGCCGGCCGCGCCCGTCGACGCATCGCGTTTTGAGCGTGACGCAGGATGACGGACGGGGAGTTGAATCTGTATCAGCGGATCTCCTCACGTCTACGTATCATTACACACGTACAAAACACGACTCGCTCATCTGGATTCAGCCCCGCGCTTGGAATCAGAGAACTGCTGCATTAACAAGTGTGGCGACCAGAGGACATTATCCATGTTTTATTCAGCTGCGTGAAATGTTAATTCCCTGCCCCAGTTTGGCAAATTAATGTCGTTATCTACTGTCAGCGTTGTCGAATCCTGTGGACAAAATTGAAAAATACTTGAAATCATTTGTGTTTGTTGGTGCTCAATCCATTATTTTTCTCACAAACTTTGAAAGGAGTATCGTGATGAATAAAAAATGCTATTTACAACGTACCAATGACTATTTAAAATATTTGTTATCTTGAACCTCTTCACTATACAAAATATTACATTTAATTAAACGCTGAAATTTGTTCAAAGAAATGTTATGGAAAATTTTAATTGTATCTTTTCTCTCAGATAAAGTGGCCGGCAAAATTCTATCCTCCACACCGCGCCGACAAACATGGACACCTACTTGAAATGAAAGAATATTCATAAATTCAGTGGTACACAGTTTAAAATAAATATGGTCATTACACCAACGAAATAGAAAAAGTGTGAATAAAATAGGTATTGGCTACAATAAATATCATTGCAATATTCAGGAAATCTCCCATCTCGATCAGGTTTTTCCCAGGAAATCCCATCTCGATCAGGTTTTTCGTCCAGTTTCCCTGATCCATTGAGCAAATGCTGAGATGGCCCCTTGTTTTGCTTCTGGACATAAATGTAACTTCATTTTCTGTGCACGTCTTCTAGAATTCAGTGGGAAATACAATTATTCAAATTATCGTTTCCATGTCGCGGCAGGAAGTAATAAGAGCCAAAATTTATGGAAAAAACTTATTTATTTTTGAAAATAGATTTTACTACATGGGAGTTTTTGTTTTTTTTCTCCCTTTCAAAATTCAAAATTTAAGTAGTATATGACTTAGTGTAGGGATCACAGAATTTTGAAAATGTGCACACAATTCACTGTTCCCCATAGCACGTCATACGCAGTTTTTAACTGTTTTTTTGACGTAAAATAAATAAATAAATAAATAAATCTCTGAGAGAGTTGAAATATAAAGTTATAAATAATAATCGAATTTGCTGACAATATATGAAAAATTAATTTTGGATTAAATAATTTTCTGGTTTATAATAATATTTTGCCCAGGGAAATAAAGCCCTTCGGTTTTATTCGGCAACGATAAGTCCGAACTCAAATATGTGAAATTTTCTTCACAATTGAAAGTTGTTGTTTTTTTGTATATATTTTTAATGTCTCTTTTCAACTACTAGGTCATATAACGACGACTGTGATTGTTTATCTTTGGGGTTTTCTATAGGGAGAATACGTAAGGACTACACGAACACACACATCTATGTCCGAGGCGGAATTCGAACCCTCGGCTCTTCGAACCCAGGCAGCTACGGCCTGGACGTCCATTTCCTCTTTCTCTCCTTGTAAACCTTTGACATCAAATAGCCAACATCAAATACATCGAAGATATCGCTTAATTTTCCATCATTTGAATTACGTTTTTTCCTGTGTCCCTGGCCACGTGGGGATAAGTGGAAATGAAACCGCTGACTAGGTAGTAATGTTGGCCTCGAGGAAGCCAGAAAGACATCCTTATGGTAATATCTGCTCTTACTACCAAGATTTTTATCCAACGTTGGATTTTGAGTGCAAACAGAGTGGCAGAACTCTTTCAAAACTCACTAGGGTCATAAGACCCTTGTCGTGGTCATCCCGTGGCCCTAAGCCCGAGGCGAGAATTGTTATTTACCTTCCGATCGGGCACTGCCACTTCTCGCACGGACATCTCACGCAGTTACCCACCCCCTATGCCCCAGAAATGAAGAACAGACCTTACCCTAAAGCATGCTCCTGTGCACTGCGATAATGAAAGAGCCGAAGAAGGCATAGCTTGTCGACTATGGAGGAGATGCTGGCTATTGTCCTCCGCAAACTCTTTAAGCTTTCTTAGAGAATATGGATTTATAAATCTAATATGCGTGAAGGGGATGATTTGTAACATGCCTTTTATACCCTAATTTTGCGTTGTTCATGTTATACTTTCTTTGTCATTTATTTCATATTTTACTGTTTTTACTCTTTTAATCTTGTAATTAATAAAAATTATTTTAACTGACTTCTATACTAATTTTTAGAAAATTTTGCGAATAATATTGTACTATGTAATTGTCAAGATATTTGAGCACAATGCTCATTTCTTTTAGATTATTAAAGAATGTATGAAGTTTCCTTTCGTGTAAATAATAAAGACAGTAGTTTTGTTTTCAGATTTGAGGACTTGTGATCTCATTGAAACTCTTGTGTTTTCCGTGTTGATCTAAAACCAAATGTATTTTCAGGTTCGATATGCATTCATGTATTGGGATCTTATGAGCACGAAATATTTGTCATGCGTATATCTTACAATGGCTAAAATTATTGTACAATTAATCATTAGAAAACAAGGACGGTGTGTTTCCTGTGAATAAAAACTGTTTCTTACTTCAATATCGATAACAGTGTCAAGGTTTCCGGATGTTTGAATTGCGAGAGAGCTTCTTGAATCGAACTAAACACTCCAGAAACTGTTTCTGGGGGTCATACAAAAACCTAACATAATAGGCCCGGTGGCCGAGATCGCTAAGGCAGTAGTGTCGTAGTGTTCTCGGACCGAAGGGTCGCGGGTTCGAGTCCCGCCTCGGACATGGTTGTATTTGTGTTCGTCCTTTCACCCCTTATCATCACCATATCGTTTCATCCCCATAGTTACCATATCGTTAACAGCAATAGTGGTCGCTAATGACCTAAGATGTTGATGCGACCTTAAGTAACCAATTAAAAAAAACAACAACATAAATTGGAAAGATAATACGATTCGGAGACACTGTGTTCCGCTTAAAAATTTTAATTGGAAAATTGTCCCGGCATTGAAATTTTTAACTAACTACTCAATCCCTTTAAAGTTTATTCAAACAAGTTTTTGTTTCTTTCTTAACAGCTCGTTTTAAGAAAATTACATTGATTCGTAACATTTTAAGTTTTTTCAAATTTATTCTTTATTTTACTATGTGGTTATTAAAAAATATTTAAGAAAATATTTAATTTCTGTGTAGATTTCCATTAATTAAAAGTTTGCTGTTCCATTAATTAAAAGTTTGCAGCTAATAATATAAAATTATTAGCTGTTTAATAACGATATCAATTATTATAATTTTGCTATTAATATATGGGAAGGGATAGATATAATCATCTCAGCAGTGTAACAGAAAAATAGCAACTTTTGAAAAATATATGAAGAATAAGACACTAATGTTTTCACAATATTTCTAATGAGAGGTTCCCTAGTTCCTTTTCACCGATTATCACTAGAAAATTGCATCAATTTTACAAATAGTCTAAACAATATTAACAATAGCAATTGTGCAAAGATAATTTACTTGGAATATCCGGCAGTGATTTTTAATTGATTAACGAAATCACTGTTTGCATGCACCTGCTCATATTGAAAAAAATGGGCGATTACATTTTCATGCGTAATAAAATGTGTGTATTGCTTGCATTTCCTTAATAAAGGAGTAATAATGTCAAAATACAAATTTTTAAAAACCTGAACATGAATTTCAATTTGTTCGATAGGAAATGTCTATATTATGTAAATGTATTATATTGTGTGTTTCCCGAAAATAATTATGTAATAATTAGTATTTCTTGCTTTAGAACCATTAGCATTTTAAAATAGTTTGTACGAAACAAAACTTTCAATACTATTAATTTAATCTGACACAATTTTCTCACAATATTAGATACCATAAATTAGACTTAATTTTCATGGTAAAGAACTCGATAAAAAATGTCACAGCCCCTTCCCGTGACCCGCTGCCCCTTGGTTCGTCAGCGTCCACGGGGTTGACAGGGCCAGCGTCCAGTGCAATTGGCGGGGTGATCCTCGCGCCCGCGCGCACCAATCCGTTTCGTTTCCGTGCCCTCTCCTGTTACCTCCTCTTACTTCCTCTCACCCTTCCTCTCCTGTTACCCCCTGCTCACGTTAGCGAGGCAGCGTCACTGACCTCAGAAATTGCTCCGCCCCTTTGAGATAACTAAGAGGAAAATCTTCGAGGGGAGGAAGGGGGAAGTGTCTGAAACTTGGAGCAAAAGCCAATGATAAGAGCCGCTATGCCTAGACGCAAGGATTGATCAAGTGTCGAGCGATGGTTGTCCACGCTGTGGAAAAGCCAGATTTGGCCGCATAGGACATCACCCATTTTCTGTGCAAGGGGGTATACTTTATAATATTATGGTAATGTAATATTAAAATACCGCACTTTCTGACCATGATAACCTAATTGTCAGATTGTGCAATCAGCAATTGTGAGATTTGCTACCTAGTAGCGCATGAGATGCGAAAATTAATTATTTTAAAAATATTTTATTAACTTATTCGACAATCCAAATGTGCATTCCATTTACCGAGAAATATTGTCTCCAGAGAATGTTTCTCAGGGGATAATGTTATTTTTTAGTTTAAGAGATAATGTTATTCTTTTATTTATTTCAAACTACAAATTCGAACTACCAATTTCAGTCTACCGTTTCACGGCGTTGCCATTCCCTTATGGAACCTGGTATGAACTAATCCGCGATCACAATTACAAAATATTACATTTCATTAGAAAACTTCTAAAATACTATTTGCAAAAAGGCACAACGATACATATTTTAACATTTTATCTGTAACATATATGTAATATTCGTATTATCATATTGCATACTGCATCTAATTAACTCTTCAGCTGTCTCGTGTAAAACTCTCTTTAGCAAAATAAGTCCGGAAAATTCTATTCAGACGAAATAAGATCATACGTAGACTGCTGTATACTTAGTTTGGAAGATCATCAGATGTAGTATTATCTTCCACATTCCCTTCAATGCACCTCAAGTGCCAATCTGTCAATAACTGTCCAGACTTATTATTACATTACTGTTCATCTGATGCATCTATCGTTTTGTATAAGAAATATTATCTAAACAATACTGTACTTAAGATATCTTACTTTCTGCCGATATTTTTCCATTCAAAATATATATAACTTGAAGAGAGTGCTGTCACGTGTCCCAGATGTAATGAATAATACAACTAAAATGAAAATTTTTGTCTCTTTATCTTCAATTTAAAGATCACATGGTTTTAGCTGTGTATACACGAACTTAATATTTAAATCGAAATTTCAATGGAGAATGATATGATACAGAAATTTCTATTGGATCTGTTATTATAATTGTTCTGATGAATGTTCAGTGTTTCAAAACGTACCCTTTCCCGCAGATAAAGTGGTCGACAAACTTGGACACCCCTCGGCCTGGGGGAGGGCAGGGGGAGGGAAGGGGGAGGGACGCGTTGACCAATCGCTAGCAGGTAGAACCACAGTTGTCTGTGATTGGTGCAACATCCCAAGGGGTGGAAAGGACGTTGCCTCAGGGGGAGGGGCTAGTTTGTTTACGTACGAGGCAGAAATAAGTCATATTTCCCTACCGATGGAGAGATTTTGCCTGCACGTTCGCCACGACGAAAAAATATTTCTCAGCGGGGGTTTCCGTCCAGAATTATTGTCAATTGACCCGTAAATATTTAGCATTTTAGCAACAATTGATCTAACGTTTAACAATCGATTTGTAACTCCAGTCAAAGTGCAATTTTCAGATGCTCATTTCAGGCACAATTTGCGGACCCTTCCCGGTCATTCCAACGCATATTTCGAATTTGTTTATAAAATTATAAATTGTTGCAAAATTGTTAATTAACAATTTTCGGCTTTTGGGCATCGGGAGACCCTCCCCCCTTTAGATTTGCAAAAGTTGTTTATAAATTTTCAATTGTTGCAAATTTTTTACTGTCTCATCTGAGTGGCGTTTAAACGCGATACACAATTTCGGAATTAGATCGGTGTTGTCATATTTCGTTCTCGAGATATATGTAATTGTTTATAAGAAATTACCATCTTAGAATGACCCCATTTGTTTTCACTTAACACAAGCATACTGAAAAAAACAGTTCTCCAATGTTGCGCTTTTGCTTGTTACGCTTAAAAAACACTTAGCTTATAAACCAATTCTGTGGCCAATTTAATTATGCTAAATCCGTCTTCTTATGGCGAGTATGAATATAACTTTTTTTTTATATTCTCTTTTAAATGCTGCAATTTGCAAGTCGATATATTCATCAAATAAAGAGGAAACTGATTATATACAAATTATTTTTGAATGTACATTACGTCGAAATGAGTGTTTCTGCTTTTCAATCAAAGGGATGTTGAGCAACCGAATAGCTGTATTATTAATTTTTTCAAAGGCTAGTTTTAAAATCGTGAGTTAGAAACTATATGTTTCTCTTATTTACCCATTACCATTAAAAAAAATAGGGAAACATACTATTGGCTGTTTGCTGAAAACTGTATTGAATTGGATAAATGTAATGTTTAAGTTTTCAAATAAAGAAATATTTATTTTGTGTGTTAAAAGATCACATGAGTGGAATCATACATCACAATATTTACATAAGTATAGAAATTTCTAAATGAACCTATATAAACTTTAAGTTAATATTTTCAATTCAATTTATCATTCAATAAGTCAGGATCATCTTTCTAAAACAGTTAATTTTATGGTTTCATTGTATAATATTCAAATCAGAGCTAAAAACATCATGTGCTAAATCTACGCATTGTTAATACATATTTTTAAACTACATTAATATATTTAATATACATTTAAAACGTTTTTTAGATTGGCGAACGTTTCAATGAAATTTCATGAATTCCTAAATGCTTGAATATAAATACTTGTAAAATTAAATTATTGTAACGTGTAAAAATATAACAAACTCACGTAAAACGACTTGATACTACTAAAAGAAAGCAAAACAGTTGTTATAACAATTCAAAGAGATTTAGCGTTTGTTTACAGTTTAGTAGATATCAATGCTCTAGCATTTCCCAGTGAAAATACATAGAACGAACTTGGTGGTCAAGTGATATGACCTTCCCAACACAGATTACATTTCAGTATCGTCAGAGTTCGAAGGTGCTTTGTTGGCCGCTACTCTCCATTCTACGGATCTACCGAAACCTTGAATTTTGCACGACCATCTGTACAGGGAGGACGTAGCGATTTATTAAACGGAAACGGGCCATTCGAGGTATCTATTGTGCACTCTTTAAAAACGTTCAACCATTAAAAACTATCCCTAAGAAAAATATCAAATAAACAATGTTAAAGGTCACCAGCTTAACATTGCCTTTACTATTGGAATGTTTTCATCATCCCCAAAACCTACAGAAAACTCATGTTTTTACAGGTCATTATAAAACCAATCAAAAAATCTAAGCATTTATTCACGTTATTATTTTTAAAACACTCAAATATCTACGATGTTATTTGATTCATGTCTTCTTCGAAGATCTGAGATTAAAAAAGCTGATAAGCAGAGAATATTAAAGTAATTGTGAGTGATTGATGAAGTTGAAAGATCAAATAAAAAAAAATGTGTCTTGCTTCATATAATGCTATCTTGTTTCACAGACATGTAATTACATGTGATACCTATATTTAAACATCCAAACTAATGAAAATTTTCAAAATTAAAATCATCAATAAAACGTTGATTCATCAGCAAGGATTATATTATTAAATACTTTTTTGAGTTCCATGTGCTACTGTGTGAATAACGTAGTAAACGTGATTCGCATGGTCCAGTTTTTCAGAATAATACAAAACCTGCTAGACATATACACTAAACATAATAGTTGTCAAATAGTTATTTACGACATGAGTATCGTAAGATATCTTATTACAATACAAAATTAGAGAATTATCAAACAAGACTCTTTAGCCGAAACTGTTAACCAATTGAATATTGTAATATAATGTTACCACTTGAATATCATAGAAAGTAAGACGCAATTTGTCAAAATTCATGTGAACTATAATTATTGTTTAAATTTGACTCCTTATCCTGCGAAAGGTATGTGACTACTTTTGTTAACAGTTCTACTGCCATGGATTTAATTAATTAGTTTGCAGTACGCAAATTATTATTTTGGGTTTTAAAGAAGCATGGATATACAGAGTATAGAGGAAGGAAGCGTCGAAACTTAGAAAAAAAGCTGTTTAGACAATTTTAATCTTACTTTGTCTAATAAACTAAATAGATATTCTGAATGGCTGAGCTGCAATAAACACGCAAATGTTGGTTTGAAAATATGGTTTCTACGCAAAAATTTCTAGAATCGTATAAACAAACCAGAAACATGTAACATGTTTATTATTAACAATATAAATTAATGTATTAGTTCAGAAAGAAAAATTAACCGAGAAATAAAAAAGCAGTCGAACTGTGAAAATTGGGGGCTATTTTTTATTTCTTGGTTAATTTTTCTTTCTGATCAAATGTATTCATTTATTTTGTTAATAATAAACAATTTAGGTATTAATGAAGTGTTTATATGCTTCTACAACGCAAATAGTTGGCTAGAAAACATATATCCAAACCAACGTGTGAATGCTTATGGTGAGCCATTTGGAATATCCGTGTAGTTTATTAGACAAAATATGCTGAAAATTGTCTTTACACCTTTTTTTCGAAGATTCGACATTTCCTCCCCGAATATCCTCCCCGAATATACGTATTATTCGTAATTGCTACGCAATATTCAATACGATCTATGTGAACCTACAAAAAAGAAAAAAAAGAAACCACCTACTGCAGCAGAAAATATTTTCTACTCGCCGGGATTCGAACGCGGGTCTTTAAAGTTAACTCGCCTGACACGGTTCCCCCTGCACCACCGACACGACGAGACCACCTCCTTTCTGACGCGAAAAGATACAGAAGCATTTTTATCTGCAGTTTTAAAAAAACAAAGTGCTTAATTTACCTTAATACAAGATCTATTTTTAAAAATATATTTCATTAAACAAAAATATCGCGTTAATATTGTTTTTCGACAATGTTAATACGATCAGTCGGGGTTAATATTATACAGTAGAAAATTGGGGCTAATGTAATACACTTTAAGAGTTGTTACTTATTTATGTCCAAAATTAACAAGAAAAGGACAAATGGTAGGAAATATATTCTATTATAATGACCATATAGCAAGGACTCAAAATGTTACAATATTTGGGAGGAAAAAAATCAAAACTATAATAGCTAATTCTTCCAATCAAAAACTTTACGGCCGCGATATAAAACTTTTGATGTTACTTCTTAAGTTTGTATGACACGATATTTTTTAAAATAGGTTATCATTAAGAAAGAATTAATCTTTTTTCTGCGTTAAAATAATGCAATAATTTTAATCGTGTCATGATATATATACAGCCCCAAATTTGTGGGGCTAATATGATACTACTTAAGAGGCTAATGTGATACAGGTGTCGGGGCTATTTTGATACGCTAAAAATTAACACGCAGACAACTGGAAGGGATTTTTTTATGTTTAATATTACATCAAACGCGCTAAAATTCCAATTTGATGTTGATAAACTATCCAAGTATTTATCTGAGATGGTTAGAGCAGGCGACAATTCAAACAGATTTCCTCGTTCTCCTCCCTACCCAGTACATGGTGATTCACTAATGATTATCAATTGGCGGGAGCTTCTACTGTTTCAGTGCAGTTACTGATTTTTCACTGGAATCACAAGGAACCAGGCCTACAATAAGAGATAACACCATTCCTTCAACTCCAGATATCAACTGTTCTCCTCTAGTACTTTTGAGATAATACTGTTGGAAAAAATTTAAAAAACAGTAGCCATTCAAAGAACAAGGAAGCTGTTAGACCCAATAGCAGCAATCACTACTAGTGAAGAATGGATCATTACTAGGAAAGAGTGGAGTGTTTAATTTACAATTATTTAATATCTATTTTTATTTTCACAATTTAATAGGTTTTGTTTGAAATTTTCGAAAATTCAGATCGTTCGCCCAAAATTGAACGTACGCCATCTTTAAACATCTTGTGCTTCGAGGAATAGATTTACAGAAAAATTGGAGCTCTTTTTGAGAAAATTATGTAAATATGATGGGGTTTGGTGTAAAGTACCTTCAAAATTAAAAAAGATTCGAATATTAGCCAGATCGTTCAAGGAATATCCAATTTGTGAAAATCATGTTTACTTTATTTACTTCTAGATTGAGTAAAAAGAATTGTTGACTTTAGGCTCTAGAATTACTCACACGAAGACGGATTGACAAAGGTTTTTTGGAAAATCACTTCTTCGGGTTCAGAAAACAAGCGTTTTGACAGACTTGTGTATAGAAAATAAAAGAACAATACCAACAATCCACTTTTTTCGAACTAGCTACTTACAAAACGTGTTTTCTGTGAAAATTTCGACACTTCCTCCTACAGCATTACGTAACTCTCTTTACACGTGGAGGTAAAAATATTCCAGCGTTACTGGGATTTGAACTCGGATCCCTGCAGTCTGTAGGTCTGGCTCGACCGCACTGTGCTATCACAGATAATTCTCAACACGCTGTCCAAGCACACTTATTACGGAAAGAATAGTTACGTGATATTCATTGCACACACATAGATTTTTATTAGAGAAATGTTCTACAGGTGTCAAAGATATCAAATTCACAATAAAAATTCAAACGATTAAAACCCCCGCAAATACATAGCTCATGTTACTAAGAAATATTTTCAACTAGAAGCCGCGGTCTTTAGAACAATCTTTGGACGTCATTCCCGGTCTTATCTTTCGGCGACTATGGCCAAGGTTGAATTACGTCACAGATGAAAGTTCCGATAACGCTAGAGATCAACACGGGCGCGCATGCTGGCGTTCTGAAGCCAGAATTGCAATATGGGCATATTTATTTGTGATTCTTAAAGACATTAACACACTAAAATAAGTAGCGGCGCCTCAAAAACACATGCTTTATGTGATATTTATAATGGATATGAATGATTATTACTATACAATTAACCGCAAAATTGTTTCTACTCGCAAAAATTATTCGCCGTGGATGAGATTCGATCTTACGTGCCTAAGCTTCTCCAACAGTGCGCTTACCTGCTCTACCACAGAAACACATATAACTCTTGTCCCTCACAATAATGATTTTAAACTGTCATGTATCACAGATTCGACTAAAAAAGAACGTGCGGCGTTTAAATGCTTGTGTTAACTGCAGACGGACAAACGGACGTTTTGTCGTAAATAGATTTTTTAGTAACAAGGACCCACAAAACATGGATTCTGTCTACAAACGTATAGAAGTATTTCACTATATACAGGAATACATTTATCAAGTTTTGTCGTGATCAGTGATCGGAATTTTCGGAAGAGGTTTTTGTCGAATAATCGCCGTCTCCCGGTGCACGATTACAATACTTTTTCTTCTTACGACATAATTTCCAGAAAGGAAGAAAAATTGTTTTGCATTGTTTCTATTCAACGAAAATTTTAAGAACGCGTAAGAAAGTACGCGCTGTTTTAGCATCACTAGTATTCTTTAAAAGTGTCCTACTTCTAGACATTAGGCTCTTCTCAAATAATTGCAAGTCCCTTTTCAGTTTTATTAGGACAATGTTGTACTGAAGTACGCACGAGGAAAACAAAAAATCTTGTACTTTCTTTCTATAGAGAAAAGTTCGCTTTCTATTAAACAATTATTATATTAGTCCCTATATTATACATTTTATACTATATTATATATTACAATATATTTAAACTTAAAAAGGATCGACATTCGAAAATAAAGAAAATATATTGAAACGATTAAGTTCCATTTGTCATAAGTTTTATTATATTTAACTACTTTTCTCTTTGGTAACTGAAACAGAAACCGCTTTAGCCGAATGATTAACGTCATTGGTACCCTGTCGGCTTGCTAACTGTGAGTTCGAATTCAGGAGGCGATTTTCTTTTCTTCTGTTATGGTGTGATTTCAGTAGTAATATGTCCAATATTTTGTAATTAATAATAATTTTTGAAAAGACTTTGGGGCCCTAAAAAGGGCCGGTTTTGCCGTCCATCAGTACGACGACCAGAAGCCACCGATCTGTACTACCTGACCGAGGGGCTGGTGGTCCTATTTTCGACGAACTCTATATATTTTGGAAACTTGAAAAAAGTTAACTTTTCAAAACTACAAAATTGAAAATAGAGATCTTTCTGGTTGAAAACTCTTTTTCCAATTCATGTAATAGTATAATATTGCGGAGCAGTAACAATTTAGAGAAGAAAGTATGTGCTGTTGTAGTGCAACTACTTCGTTGTTTACATTATAAGCATTATAAGTTCTTTAAGAAGCAATCAATCAGCTATTTGCAGACAATTAAAATATTGTCAGCATTATTTCATTCAATTTTAGGTTACAAGTTTTCATGAATAACGAATAAAATTTTGACCGGCAATTCTCTTAGTTGTATTAATTAGTTTTAAGAATCACGTAGTTACTTGCTTAATACTACGCAGTTCTATATTTCAGACTGGTGTTTCACGACCAGTTACAGTTCAGGCTTATCGCGTAATGTGGAGATCACCTTGCAGATATGGGAGGGGGGCAAGATGAGCACTTCGCAGGATACTTCGCAAGCCCTACACAATAGGCATACGAATAGAAATAATTCTAACTAGAATCAACTATAGTATAGTATCGCGCTGATGATTCTGCATTCTTATCAAGAATGTGAGTTTGCTGTAACCTGGAGTAAATGTAGTATGTTATAAGAACAATAAATTTCAAGATAAAATTCATTCTACATTACCCCTCATCGGTGCTGTAAGATACCTCTGTGATAGCTCCGTGAATTAAACGCGTAGTAGATAGAGGAATGGACGCCAGATCCAATCCTGCCGAATAGGTATTTTTTTTCCTGATGCCTGGAACACATTAATCACTGTCATCACGAGAAAGACATTCCAAAATTCTTGCAAGTAGGAACAAACTTATTTCTGTAAACGCTAAAATGATTATATTAAGACTGTGTGCTGGTATCTTGTATTCCAAGCAATGTGACGAAACGAAATTCGGAAGAGATAGCTAAAATATTAACTGTGACTCAATTGCAATATCATCATCTTTTTTACACCTTTAACAAAGTTCCTTAGAGGCTATCACGTAATTACCATTTTGTATTTGTGCCTTTGTGATAAACGTTAATAGAACGCATCCCCTAATCGTTCGTAACCATTGATAATTGTATTTCTTTTTTGGTCTTCTTAAAATGTTTAATGTAAGTCTTCGGTAGGTGGAGCAACATATCAAAATGTATGAACTTCAAAACATCATAAAGTACGGTTTGACGTGGTCCTGTGAAAGAAATCAATATTTTTTATTATTATCTCCATTTTTTAATAAACAATGTTTTGATACGGCATATCTTTAGTGCGGGGTAGACTCAGACTAAGTGGTAAGCATTCATTCAGTCCCAATTTTCACAAAGAAAATAAGGAATTTTAATTAAGTTATATCCAATGATTATTCGCCATGTTTGTGTAGGTGATCCAATCCACAAATCACCTGTCATTTAGTCTCAATATAGGAAAAAAAGGAGGTGCGAATTTGGGATATCAAAATTTCTGGGATAAAGTCGGTCTTTGAAATCTAAATTTTGAACTTGTGATAAAATTCATAAATAAGATAACAGAGTTAGACAAATCAGATGCCATAAAAATTGCATTTTCCAGAAATTGTACTGCTTGAGAACGAATATGTTTAGAGAATATGATTTCTATTACGTCTTAAATGTTACTCTCAGAGAAAATGGAGAAATTACAGAAAAAAATATTGTCGTATTCATTGATACATTAAGGCTTGCAGATTACCAATAACTCTCTCTGTAGCTGAGATCGTTTAACATCGGGTTATAGGTCGGAGGTACGGAGGATCGAGTTCTACGCGATGCTTTTTTTTCTTCTGTTGCACGTTCTCTTTTAACTAAGTCTGAGAATTACAAGATAAGAATGGTTAGCGGAAAATACTTGTATTTATTTGTTGCATATAAGATCTTTGCTGAACTTTTATACTATATTATAATGTTGTAATTAGTGCGCAGGAGTTTTATCCCGCTTTATTACAAATATTTATACAAATGTGTATTTATTTATATTCAGTTAATAAGAATTTAATCTAACCTCGCTCGCAATTAAGATAGTGAACGTGATGACATACATTTTGCATTCACTTCCAAAAACGTTTGTCACCACTATGTCACTGTTTATGGGAAATTAAATATGAGGAAATAGATATCCCGTTCGTTAGTGATATCCATATTGGTTCCTGATAACCGTATTAATTGAGTACTAAAAATGTAATTCCCTTCGGACAGGAATCAAACCCGCATTGTTCATTTACGACCAGTTGCTCTGACCACTGAGCTTCCGAGAAAATGCGTTTTACAGTTGAGTTCTTGGGCTCGTGTATTCGCCACGCGTTTGATATTTGTCACCTGTCATTATTTACGTAAGTAAAATATGAGGGAAGGTTTGAACCTTTAAGTAATTGATATGAATGGAAAGTTTTTAAGTAATTGAAATTTGTGACCTTTACACAACGTTGTGCCCAGATTGTGACAAATTACTCAATAGTCAATAAATGTTTAGTAGATTCAGTCAGTAAAGGTTTTAAGTCAATAAATGTTTCTTAGATTCCAGTAATTACTTGCAGCAAATGAATTCTGAATATCGGTCCGTGTCGAAACTTGTCTGCTACTTTTAGCCGTTATCACGTCTAATAATCTCACCTTGGACAGAGGCGATAAGGGTTGAGCGTCAGGCTAGAACCGTAGCGTCTGCTAGCAAAAATTACGTTGTACTGAACTTAAGTAGAAAAAAACTATTTTATAGTGCCGCGTAGATTTCTTTGCTTTCTTATTGTCTCCTAGAGGTAATTTATTTAATATTTTAAATTGCAGAAGTGCCGAAAAGCAATGAGTTTGAAGACAAAATTCGTAAGATTCTTCTTTGAGTAAATTCACGGAAATGCGTACGTACGTCTGTGTTGGTAGCGTAATCGCTTAGGTGCGTGGCTTCACAATAGAGGAAAGCGTGTTCAAATCCGGTATGATAACAGCGGCCTTTTACTTGACGAGCAATGAAAATCATATCCTAATAACGATGTCGAGAATGTTCTAAACATTCCTTTTCTTTGCAAGAAGATACCATTACAAAACTGCGGAAAGAATTTGACGTACTTTCGCTTACTGGTCGTTTACCAGATCATTCACTACTCCATATTTTTCTCTTCATAGACCGTTTTTGGTTTTTGCATTAGTTCCCAATCCCTAATACGAGTATTACGTCCTCTGTAATTAATGTTATTTATTTGTGTCTCTCTGCTCTTTTGTCAAGTTCTCTAGCTGAAATGTTTTCTTTGTTTAAGCTTACACTTGTCTACTACCAAAATATGAAGAATTAGAGGTGCTACAGAATGGGACAGACTTTCTCCTAGCAAATGTTTATAATTTCCTTTGTGTGGACTGGTTTTAAGGTTGCTCCGTTCTCTTGCCAGCTGCCATCTATCGCCGCACAAAATACATTTTTTGACATTTTCTCAACTTTTCGGTTCCAAATAGTGGAATCGAAATATTATTTCGAGAATATTAAAGATGGCTAAAACCTTTTCCTAAAGAGCTATTTTCATTTTTAAAAAATGAGCCATTGTTAAAAAATGGCGTTAAGCGTTACTGTAAATGCGAAATTTGAAGCTATTTTTCACAGGAATCTATTGAGTTTTCGAAAAACATCCTCAAAAGTCATTTGAAGCACTTCTACTCACAAGTTAAATAATGTATAAAAAACCTATTCAAATGTGTATATTAACGGCGTGAGAGACATTTCAAAAAATTACATTTGTGTAAGTTTTGAAAAAACAAAAGAATACAACAAAATGAACTTTACGTCATATTAAACAGTGCAATTAGCACTATCCATTGGAAAAGTCTGAAGAACAAATATGGAGCCATTTTTGAAAAAATGGCGTTTGAGCGTATCTGAAAATGCGGAATTTTGAGGTAATTTTCACAAAAAACTATTGAGATTATGAGAAGCTTTATTTAAAGTTTTTTAAAGCACATGTACTCATAAATACAATTAAGTGACGAAATTGCCTCTAATGTAAATATTACCAACGTGAGAGACAAGTCAATAAATTACATTTTTGTAATTTTTGAAAAAACAAAGGAATAGAGCAATATCTTGTTTATGTCATCGGATAGGGTGCATTTGGCATTACCCTAACCAAAAATTTAAAGAAAAATTTGGAGCTGGTTTTGAGAAAATCTTGTTTATGTATATTTCTAAAATTGCAAATATTGAACGCCATATTGTGCGAAATCATCTAAAACTTTCAAAAAAATTGAAAGACCTTATTTTTTAATAATTATTTTTTAATAATTTTTACTAATTATGAGCCACAAATTTCATTTGAAGCAAAAATCTCTATCTTTAATTTTGTAGTTGTAGGAAATATTCAAATTTTCGCAATTTATGAAAATTCGGAGTTAACCGTGAAAATTGGAAATATTCTTCCTTTATACGTGTATTTTACTCCATTCTTACAAGAAATTTAAAGAAAAAATTTGGAGCCGTTTTTGAGAAAATTTTGAAAATGTGCGGAAGGCGTCAAATAAAGTCCTTTTAACAATTAATGAATGGTTTTCTAAATCGCATAGCTTCAGCTCAGGCAAAACGACAGGGGTTTCTTCACTTTGGAAAAGATCGTATGGATGGTTTAGGGGCTGGAGTTGTACTAGACGGACAGACGGACGTTTTGCTTCCAATTGTTTTTTCGGCATCAAGGATCCACAAAACTGGGATTCTGGCTACACCACGTGTAAGAGAATTTTTTTCTCTTAATTTAGCAGTGGGTTTGATTTAGTTTGTCGTTACCAGAGCGCGGCAATCATTTTTTTTCCGTAGAAAATGCGCCGTTTTTTCGCGCAGCATTACATAGCATTCTCTATACTACGTATATTACCCCATATATACGTAAGTATACGAGAGTATAAAGTGCTTATTAACATGCGTTACGCAGCTAAATTTTAAGGAATGAGTTAGTGATGAAGTTGAAAAAAATAGTTCTTGGTTTTTAAAACCATGTATTTATATAATAAATATTCGATTATTAGTTGAAGTAAATATGTTTATCATGCCCATTTGCGAACATTCTGAAAGGCTACATTGTTGTGAATGATATTGATTAATAAACAGGCCTATTATTAAGTAGTCTTCTCAATCATTCATTCAAGAGTATGCTACAACTATTTTACTAAACTATCCCCACCGCAGATCCAAAAGAAAAGACTCAGGGTCACGTGACCCTCTCTTGATCCTAGAAAATATTAATTTCTCCCTCCTAATGAACTAGTGGTTAACTAGTAATGAAGATGAAGATGAATATCTTTTATTTATATAATATTATTTCATCAGAAACAGTTCTTTAACCCTTAACTTGACGTTCAAATATTTGTTACATTATTTTAGAAGACACCCAATAAGCCATGCAAGACTGGTAAAACAAAATGTTGAAAAGTTTGTTTAGTCCATAATACAAATAATTCAAAAATGTTGGTGAATATCGTTTAACACTTTGAGAACGGCTGCAGAACCTTTTGAATTCATACATAAGCGATTTCCCGCTTTTTGGAGTCAGCGTATCACTTGAAAAATAGGTAGAAAAATAACCCTCTATTGCATACCGTTGCCATCTGGCAACAAACCGTATATTTATTCACTATTTAAATAAAACAGTTTGTTTGTGCATGTTGTGGCCATACGGCAACGCAGGTAAGTTGGCTGCATGTTCTGGCACACATTTTAGCTCTGTTTGGTTGGCAGAAACAACTGAAGATCGAAAATACATATGGACCTTGAGTAAGCATCGTGGTTGGTTGCAACGTGTTATTTGGTGATTAAATTTTGCAATTTCAAAGCAAGTGGCTGAATTATATTTTGTATTTTGAATTATATTTTGTCAATTATAAATGTGCAATGTAATACGACACATTTTTAATGCACTGAAATATTTATCTTTGATTTGTAGATTGATGAAACAAATTAAATAAATATTTTCGGTGTGTTAACATACGTTAACATCATGCGTAGGTGAATGCAAACATAACCTGTTTTCACAAGAACAACTTTTATATTATTTTATTTATTTTTCACACATGGCATCCATTCCAACTCATACCTTCTATGGAAATAGAAACTATGTGGTTAGAAACATCCCTGAAGACAGTGATGATTCAGAACTGGAAAGCACTGATGTTGAAGACAACATACTCGCCCCTGATTCAGAAGAAGAAAACATACCAACAGTGTCTGTTGGAACAAATGGCACCCTTATAATCCCAGAAAGTGATAGTGATGATGATGATAATGATAATGCAGATATTGAATCAGATGATGATGAAAATTGTGAAATGCAAAATAATGAAGTAATTCAAGCACCTCCAGTAAAAACACAACAAAAGAAAAATGTGGTGTACAATTGGAAGAAAAGTGGAAAGGAAATGAGAAGTGTGCAATGGGCAGGGACACCTCTAAATTCTACACATGTATTTTCACCAATTGAATATTTCAGAATGTTTATTGGTGATGAAATTCTTGATGTTATTGTAGAGGAATCAAATAGGCTCGCTGTACAAAAAAATCCAAACAAATTACTAAAATTAGACAGAGATGAACTTGATGTGTGGATAGGCATGGTGTATTTCATGTCTATGATTAGGTTACCGTGTACACGAGATTACTGGAACGCGTAAACCCGAATCCCAATAGTAGCAGATCGGATGAGTGTTAATCGCTTTGAACAAATTAAATCTAGTATTCATTTTTCTGATAATTTTAAAATGTTGCCAAAGGGAGAACCTGGTTACGATCCATTACACAAAATTAGAGTGTTGATGAATCATGTTGTGTCCAACTGCAATGTTCTTCCCAAATCTGAGTGTTTTAGTCTTGATGAACAGATCATCCCATTTAAGGGGCCCCATGTACTAAAACAGTACAATCCTAAGGAACCAAAAAAATAGGGATATAAAATGTTTGTACTGTGTGATGTGAAAGGTCTTGTGTATAATTTTGAACTGTACAGTGGGAAAAGTGTGCAAGATGAGAATCTTCCAGACATTGGAGCCAGCGGAAATGTTGTACTCAGACTCTTCAGTAATACCGGACAAGATGAACTGTAATATATTTTTTGATAATTGGTTTTGTAGTTTATAATTACAAAATGAGCTTGCAAAACGAGGAATTTTTAGTTTGGGAACTGTCAGATCGAACCGGCTAAAGGGATGTGTTTTTGACAGTGACAAAAAAATTAAAAAATTGAGAAGAGGAATACTGGATGAAAGACAGTGTTTAGTGGGAAATACTCCATATTCTGCTGTGAAATGGTGTGACAACAGGTTTGTGACCTTGCTTAGCAATTTTGTGGGAGCAAATCCGATGACAGTGGCTGAACGCTACGACAAAAAATTAAAGGTGAAAGTGCCTTGTCCTAATGCGGTGGTTCAGTACAACCAATTCATGGGGGGGGACTTTGTAGATTCAGTGCTGGCATTGTATAGAATTCAAATAAGATCAAAAAAATGGTACCATAGAATATTTTTCCATATTTTAGATTTGATGGTAGTCAATGCATGGTTTCTGTATCGGAAAGATGCTCTTGCAAATGGAGTCCATTGGAAGAAAACGTTAGCTTTGTCGGATTTCAAAAAATCTATTGGTAGAAGCCTATTGTTTATTGGTAAAAGCCAAGTAAAGAAACAGGGTAGGCCGAGAACTTCCACCATTGAAACTCAGCATCAAGCAAAGAAGGCGAGAGGACCTGCTGCTTCACTACCCGAGAAAGAAATGCGGTTAGATGGGGTAGGCCATTTACCAATAATGGACCAAAAAGGAAGGTGAAAAGTTGCTTCTTGCTCTGGGATAGTGAGAGTGAAATGCATAAAATGTAAGATTCATCTGTGTTTCACAGCAAACAAGAATTGCTTTATGCAATTTCATACAGAAGCATAATAAAAATCTGTTTAAATGTATTACCTGATATTTATTTTTAAAAATAACATTTGTCAACACCATCTGTGCTCTAATTTATAACATTAATTCAATATAAAATAATGTTTACAATTAAAGTATTTATATTGGTATGTTCGTTGAGGACTAAGTTCACCCATGGTGTTGCCATATGTTAACAAACCAAAAAACATAAAAAAATTATAAAATTTACCTAATTAATCTGCCTAAATTACAGCATAGTAAATCCTTATTAAAATCCTATCCCCTATATTTTTTCAAGCTCCATAAAAAAATTAAATCATGCATTAGAGGGATAATATTTTTTGTATCCGTAACATTTAATCCAGATATTAATAAAAACATACAAAAAATGGAGACTCAAATTAAATAATGAAAAGTCAAAGACACATGGTTGTAGGGAAATCTCTATATGATCTAAAACAGAAACAGGTATATTTCGAGTAGTAAAGGAATTTAAATATCTCGGAGTGACTATTAGAGCAGGGGGATCTAATAATAATGACTTTATTAAAAAAATAAACAAAGGAAGGCCAATTATTAGTAGACTTCATAATATTTTATAAAACAAGAATTTTCGAACGAAAACTAAGAGACAATATACAAGACAATGGTGGAGAGCTGTGTTACGTGTGGATCAGAAATTTGGATTAAAAATGATGCAATAAACTCTCGGTTAAATGCTATAAAAATGAAGTTTTGTAGACGATGTGGTCTTCGTTTGATATAATACCAAACGAAGAAATTAGACAGATAATAAAGATTGAGAGACAAGTGATCGAAAATGTGTAATCCAAACAACTCCAATGGTATGCTGCAGAATGCATGCTGACAGAATATCAAAAATTATCTTTGAGTGAATCCCTTTCGAAAGAAGAAAACGAGGAAGGCCAAGGAAATCTTGTACGTCATCGATTCGACAATGAAGAGCCGAAGAATAGAGGAACATGCCTGACGGAATAAAAAACATTGGCGTGTAGATTGCCAAAAACGGTCGTTAGAACTGTAAAATACTCGCTTAAGAATTAATAATAATTACCTCAAACCCGAAGTGGTAGATACCGGATGAAGAAGCCTTGTTATTATGTGCTGGCACAAGTAAACGGGGCTAACAGATCTTGCCGGAATACCAAACCAAAAGCAAAGTTACGTTCTTATTTCAAAAGGTTAAATGAAAACAAAGGAAATTTGATTATTTTCTAGAGGGGAGTCCTTTAGATAATAAATATCAGATATTATTCTATTTGGTATTTATAATAATTGTAAACTTCCTCCATTTATCGGCATGATCGCTTTTTCAATGAGAACAACTATTCTTCGGAATTTACAGGTCGAAAAGTAAATATAGTACTTAGGTAAAAAAAGATGATTGAATTATGTTTTCGAAAAATTTACGGGACTGAAGTAAAAAGAGAAAACTATCACAAATAGTAAATTCACATCTCTTGTATGTTGCACCAATGAATAGTGTCAATTCGGCAATTAAAATATATTTTCGACTCACCAATAACATATGTGGGTCTCTTTAACCTGGAAATCTTTCGCTTTAGCGGCGATAACATAATTCACCACTGTACGGCATTTTATCGACGAATGACAGAAAATATAATTACAGTAGCCAGTAGGATGTAGATTACCAAAGGCAGATTTGTTTTCAAAACTCCAGACATTTGTTCATCATTTCTCTCTCATGGTATGCAACACGTATTCTCAAGTTAATGTTGAAATATTTAGTATCACTTTTAGAATCCTAACACTTAAGTAAAAGGAACGCAATGGTGACCCTGAATATGTGGTTACGAACCCAACAGCGATAGCGCAGATATCTCCTTCTTTCTGACCTTGCATTAAAATCGTCGCCGAGGAGTGCGACCAAATGTGAATGAATTATGAATTTGAGGTCATTTCGTTATTATTTAGATTTTCTTTGAAAAATCGTCTCTGCGTGAGATATACTATATACGAACACAAACTATCAATCAATGGGCAGTACATTTTAAAGCGTTACATTGTAATATAGTAGCAGTGCGTTTCAACAATAATAAACATTTAATGATAATAAATAAAAAAATTGCTTATTTTGTTTACAATATGTATAAACAAATAAAGATGACGGTTTTTCTGACAAGGTATGCGTATCGCTAGGGCGGAGGCAAAGGAGGCGGCGGGCAGCGTCGCGAGGGCTATTTAAGGGCCGTGAGAACAATAGCTCTTCCTTCTTTGAGATCCTGGCAGCGGCAGCGTAGGTCGTCTGTGAGAGGTGCCAGCGTGCACACGGCGAAGAAGCCGGCAGTTATTGTCGTGACTAGTGAGACATGTAGTCGGTCTCAGGGCAGGCGGTACTACGCACGGCGAAACATTAGGTAGCATGTTGCAGTGTGGTAGCCGTTGTAAATATCTCTCCTAGCAGTGGGGTCTATTTAGTTAGTTAATTGTATACAGTGCTTCATTGGTTATTTGTGACTACGGTCTAAATTGTGAATAAACATGCTGTTATTACAACCCACTCTCGTCTGTGTACTGATTACACCCGTATGACGCCACACTATTCATTTTCTAACGATTATTGTGGTACAGATTTCCTAAGTTTGACAAAATTTTGAAACAATATTAACAATTACAATTTTGAAATAATTTATGACAGGAGAATCTCAAGAGATTTCTAATGGATTAGCGAAAAGAGTGTTTGCATAGGTCTGCTTATCTAGAAGAAGTGGCAGTAACATTCCGATGACGTGTAAAAAACGTTATGTACATTACTCGTCTTTCGAAAATAAAAATATCATAACGTCAAAATATACTTGCTATAATAATGTAAATATATTAATTTCATTGCGTTGGATTGGAAATCATACATAAATTTCATGTAAGTAATATATTGGTATGAGTGTGTGTGTGAGTTCCTCCAAAGTTCACGCAAGAGACAAAAGCTGGTGTTTCTACCTTTGCAAACATTAAGATATAAAAATGTTATATCTCGTTTTTGATCCTCACGCAAAAATCCTCGAAGACTAGGTATCACATATGATTTTTAATTGTTGCGGTAAAGAACTCCATGTAAAATGTAATCACCGTAACGTTATATTGAAGATGTAATTAATTGTGATCCCCAAAACAGAAGATCACAAATCATTCATTTGCTTACCAATCATAATGGCTGCAGTAGAAAACTTTCATTGTGGCTAAATGAACTTTAAATACTTTTAGTTTATTTAGTATTTTACATATCAAAACTATTTTATTAAAATATTAATGTCCGTGCCCATATAGTACTTTTTAATTCGGTCATCTGAGAAATTAATGATGAAGTATTTCACAACTGAAAGCTCCTATCTCGGAGACGTGTTTGTGCAACTGACTGTAAAACGTATTTCTTTAAGTTATTAGTTTTTCTAATAAAATAACTAGGTTAGACAACGCATCCAATGCAAATTATTTGCATTTTATATTAAATACTACTATAATAAACGACGAAATGTAGACATGGAGCTTAATACTCGTTGTCCAGTTTAACTTTTTGCAAAAAACTCGTTTTATAACAGTTTTAAAATATGTTTTTATTAGGAAATTGCATGACTTTATTTATGTAATAAAATTTATTTACACCAATTTATGTAAAACTGTTGGTTGATTTAATATTCATATTCAAATATTTACTATAATACAACTCGCGATCACCGCCATTTTGCAATGTTAAAGATGAATATTCCCGCCTCCCTGAAATGAAGCTAAAGCGGATTGGTCAGCTCGATACCGCAGGGCGGGGCAGGGGTCGGAAAACTCTGGTAAATTTCGGCTTAGGACATCGCCCATTTTTTGTGCAAGCGACGGTACATTATCTTGTAGCGTCACTAGTTTCATTTATGTTCCCAACCGTCGAAGACCCGCCTAGGAGTTGAGGAAGGTGGCTATAATATTCATATGTTTTATCTCATAGGCGCTTTACATAAAATTATATAAATTATATAAATTTTAATTATATTAATGAAAATTATATAAATATAATAATGTATACTACCTTTTTTGTTGCTTTTTTACTTTCTCGCCTACTACGGAAAATGTAATGCTGCACCATAAAGTGGCGATTTTTCTTCAGAAACTCATATTGTTGAATCCTGATATCAAAAAAGTGGATAAATGTTTGCAACATGTCGTAAAGTACTTTATCTAACACGTTGTGAAGTCAGAAACCACGTTTGTGGGTTCCTAATATATGAAATTTATTTTACGCAAAATGTGGCTCGTCCGTTCGTCCGTGGTAAACAATATAGTATTTAAGCTTTTCCGACAATTTTCCCCAAAACTGACATTCTCCAATAGATCTGACCGCACTCGAGTTTCTGCTAATTTGAATGGATTTTTGTGCGGAATTTTACATGAACTCACCTTAACAGTTTAAAAAATTTCTCAAATATAGCTCTAAGTTTTTGGATTACGCTTTTCCCGCAGAGAGACAAGAGAGAAAGGGAGATAGAGAGCAAAATATATTGTAAAATGTCGCATGAGGTTTTATAATAATGTATAATTCATTTCCAAGAATTTCATTAAAAACTACAAATGCGAAAACTTGATATTTTTGAAAAAATATAAATACTTCTTCTTATTTCTGAAACACAAGTTTTCACTTGCATAGGAAAAGATGAAAGTTACATTCCCTTTGAGATCCGCGCGGAAACCATTATGTATTGCACGTCGCTCAATGCATTGTTATTGGAAACGTTAATAAATTCAGTTCAATATTTTACATGTGTAATAAAAATTATTTCAAATATTGTAAAGAAAGTTTGAATAAAACTTGCAAATAAATAAACATTTTTCTGTTTTTTAAGATGAGTAACTCACCTAAAATAAAAATATTTGTTTATTTGCTCATACAAATGTTAATATCCATAAAATTATCACTCACGAATACTCAATTTCTCTACCAATAAAATTCCCTAGGAAAATGTCCGTTAGTATTTATCTCATCATTCTTTGCACAATCGTCTTGCCAAATATCCGAAGCAAACAATCCCCTCCTTACTCTGCATTTCCCTCAAGTTCCTGTTCCGAAATTTACGTACCTCTTCACATTGCAAGATCTCGGAGATCTAGTTGCAGGTTTGCGGAAAGAACCATCCCCGCCTCTCCACGCCCCCGCCCCGCCCCTCTCCGCCTTCCTATCCCTGCACCTCCCCGCCCTGCCTGCCCCACCCATCCCCGCTACTCCCCGTCCCGCCCACCCCTTCCCTCCCCTCCCTCCTCGCCCCACCCTCTCCTCTCCTGTCCCCGTCCTGCCCCTCCTCTCCCCTCCGCGCCCCACCCCTCTCCCCCCCGCCCCGCCCCTCCTCTCCCCGCTCTGCCCCTCTTCTCCTCTCCCCAGCCCGTCCCTCCTCTCCCCGCCCCGTCCCGGAAGCAAAAGAACGTACGGGCACGCCAGCGAAGCGACGCTCTGTAAAGTAACGCGCAGGTATATTGCATTTAAAATGGGCTTTAATTCCGGAAGATTGCCTTCGAGAAAGAGAAGCTCACATTTAAAAGGAAAGCCCCCGTTGTAAATATCTTAAAATTCACCTGAGGCTGTTTTAAGATATGCAAATTTTTCTTTCGCAAATGTAAAAAGGCTCCGCGGCATCCCCGAAGAAAGCTGCTGCCGAAGCCACTGCCCCCCGAGCGGCGAGACGACAGGTCAAAGAGACGCCGTCGTCCCTTGGCGGCACAAGGAGTGCAGCTGAGTGGTCCCAGGGCCCCCGCGTTCTCGCCCCCGCTCGCTTTTCGGACACCCTGCACCCTCTTACAAGAGTACGCCTTTCTCGTTGTACTCTTTCATATCCGCCTCGCTCTACGCAAGTATTTCTTCACCTTTGGCATATTTCCATCGCTCCATCTCTCTACATTGCACGTCCCTCTCACTGAGTGTGGTTCTCCCAACCCTCCTCTCTCTCTCTCTCTCTCTCTCTCTCTCTCTCTCTCTCTCTCTCTCTCCCTCTCTGTCTCTCCCTCGCCCTCAGTCTCTCACACACTCAACACACACACGCACACAAACACACCCTTCGATCTCTTCCATCATCACGGGTAGGTGTTTCTTGTGTGATTTCATGCTTGCCTCGCTCTACGCAACTCCTTCACTTTTGGCACATCCCTGCGCTCCCACTTATAGAGTGGGAGCGCAGGGGATGTGCCAAAGGTGACGGCTCGTCCCTCTCTTCCTGACTCACTCTCCCAACTCTCTCTATTCTCCCATTTCATATCTCTCTCGTGATACACCCCTCCCCGTCGATATTTTTTATCACCGCGGGTACACAATCCTCGTTGTACTCTTTTGTGTCCGCTCTGCTCAACGCAACGCTTCCTTCACCTTTGGCACACCACCATCGCTTCTACTCTCTATTGCTCGTACCTGCCTTCCTGACTTGTGGTCACAACTCCCTTCGTTCTCCCATTTCATACCACCCTCTCAGCACTCCCTTCGATATACTAATACCATTGGCACGTATTCCTCGTGGTTCACGATCGTGCTCTCCCCACTGTACGCAACATTTCCTTCGATTTTGGGATATTTACATCGCTCTCACTTTTTATTTGGCACATCCCTTCCCTCGTGACTCGTGGTTTCCCCAACCCTCTCCTTTCTCTCATTTCATACTGAACTCTCTGCAACCCCTTCGATCTCTTCTATCACCATGGGAACGAATTTCCTGTTGGACTCTTACTTGCTTACTTCAATCTATTCTACTATTCCTTCACCTTTAGAACAACTCAATCGCTCGCACTCTCTATATTGCACTCCCTCTTTCTGGATCGTGGTTTTCCCAATATTCTCCCTTCTTCCACTTCGTACCGCTGTCTCGTCATCCCTCTTTGACCTCTTCCTTCACCACGGGTACGCATTTCTCTCTCGTGTCCACCTCGCTTACGTTTTTCACCTTTGGCACCCCTCGTCCTACTCTCTATTTTACATGTCCATCCCTTCCTGTGCATGTTTCTTCCACACACACGCATACACATTCACACCCCCTCGTTCCCTTCAATTATCACGGGTATGCGTACCTTTTCTACTCTTTCGGACCTCCCCCTCTCCACACAACTTTCCCTTCACCTCTGGCACATTGCCGTCGCTCCCCTTCTCTATACTGCTCGTCCCTCCCTTCCCCGGTTCTTGAAACTCTCTCCGTTCTCCCATTTCATACTGCTCTCTCGACTGCCCTTCTCCTCCGACTTCTATCATCACTTCTCCTCCTCACAGACCTTCGCGCAGTCCCCGCCTCCCCGCAGCGGGCCCGCAGGCGCACCGCTCCCAGTCGGCTTCCTTCTTTTCAATAAAGTGAAACTTCCTGTAACCTTGTTTCCAAGAATGAAATTCGGCGAAGAAGCTTGTTTGAATTCCTGAGTGTATTACTAAGGCTTCAAAAGAATATGTATTGACTGATGGTGAGCAAGCAAAAAAGAACGAAAGCTGCTCTTTGCGATGTTTCGCTCTTGTGACTGCTGTATACTACCTAGTACTTCCCGGCTTGTGCGTTTCACAGCCATGACGAGCAATGTGTGTCCGCCATAGCGATCAATATGCCGCGCTTTTTGTCTCAGAGAGCAATTTTAATATATAGACAACTTGGTTCACGAAACGTGATTTTTTTTATTTCCTTCCCGAAATTAAAATTATGTCACTGTTTTTTATATGCATGTTGTCCAAACCGACAACAAAAACGTACGTACGACAACAAAAACGTTAATTATTCAGTAAAAATATAAATTATATCATTAAATTATTCTTATGCCTAAAAGAATAATTAATATCGTAATCCATAAAAACATGCAGTTACAGAACTCTATCTGTACATATATAGGTACTTGGCATCTTTAATTTCATGCATGATGAGAGCAACTTGCTTCTTTTATTAGCTAGATTAGCTAGACCACATTATGCTTCCTTAGTATCGTAGAGAAAGTTTTGAATAATTCATTTTAACCTTTAAATATTTTCATACGATCAGTGAGATTCGTCTTGCAGATCAACCAGATGCTTTATTTATATTTTTAGGTAAAATTTGCCCCTAGAGGCTCTTGACCATCTGTAATACAAACGCTAAAAAATATTAAATTGGGAGTAAATACTGCAAATAATAGAACGAATCTCAGAACTGATCTGTCAATCTCTTTTATGAAATATTCCAATGAATATTATGTTCTGTAGGATTTGATTTTGTGATTGACCTTGGCCTTGTAAAGTCTTAAGAGATATGCCCTCGTCCATTAGAAAACAAAACCGTTCTCTTCGCTGATGATACGAATGATATATTGAAGAAAAAAATTAGTACCATGTAAGAAGTTTCAAATTGTTCTGGTATTCAGATAATACTAGTTCACTATGAAAATTCCGTGTAATACAGTTTTTCATATCAAAAGTCACAGCACAGGAATTTAAACATCAACGTTGCGCAATTGACTGATGTTATAGTAACAAAGTGTTCTAGTATTTTAATTCAGTGAAACCTCGAATTTATTTTCATTTAATATAAATACCTATAAATTTAACACATAATTTATGAATCATATTAATCAATATCGGTATCAATAAACCACTATAAAACATCGATAATCATACACTTGAATGTTATTTGATAACACGTTACATGATAACTTGATTAAAAACGCAAAACCTCTACAGAAATGTAAAAGCCAAATAAAATAATTTCTGTTGTATGACTGTATTCGTGGAACTCTACAGTCTCATATATTAAACCACGTGATGTAATGATGGGTACTAATCCACCAGTATGAAGTGACATTACGATACAAGCGTCGTATGAGCTAGCGACTTGTGAGTGTATTAATGCTCATTACATCGAGATTCATTGAGTACTTTTCCTACGATTAATGATAATTAAAGTTAAAAGTTTACATTGAGCGTTCACGTGTAAAGTGGCATGCAGTTTTCAGCCAAAAGAATGTCGGGTGTCACCTAGATTATCCATGTAGCATAAACACAATCAGACTTCAAAAGAATAGTACACGAGGCAAGTTAGGATTCAATTTATTAAAGAAATGTAGTCAGTGATCAGCATATATTCTTATTTATCAGCTTAATAACTGATACTGTCCCCATAAAGGGGGCTTCAATGTTATGTTTCTTTTCTTCAATGTTTTTTTTAATTGTGACGAGTAAAACATACCCGTACTATTCAGCTCGCATAATGACTATACTTGAGTTTTTCTTGCCTGGCAGTTGACATAAATCAGATGTTGACGGTTTCGTCCAATTGGGAGCTTAAACATCACCACAGTGACGTCACCGTGATGACGTTTTAGCTCTCGATTGGAAGACAACGTAACAGCTGATTTACGTCAACTGCCAAGTTAGAAAAACCTCAATATATCACTACGCAACGAGCAAAGGACATCTAATAATAAAATTAAACAATGGGTGTATTGAAAATGTTTTGTTTTTTGATGAGCGTCATTCAGAAGTCAATTCTTACATACCTAAACGAATTGGTAACAATACAGTATTAGTAATAACCAAATTAAACAAATATTAGTCACTGCGTCTTTTGAAATCTGTGTCACTGGAAACACTGAGACCTTCATTATTTGCTCCTTTTGTCGAATGATTGCGGAGTTCTACCAAATGCGAACGTATCATACGCAGTGTGGCTTCTGGAGTTTAAGAATTCATCCCCACTCCATTCCTCCCGTTCTTCTCTTCGTCAAAATGTCTGAACTCGACAAGCATGTTCTCGATCATGCCTGATCACTGACGATGTATTAAGGATCACGATGGCGGACGCGAGCTGATTCGCGTCGTGACTGCTTTCTGCGTATTGCATTTACGGTGGACTGTCGTTTCTTTCAATTGTTGTTTGCTTCTAATTGTTATTTCCTTCTAATGTTTCCGTTCTTAATTTTTCCTTGCGATGTAGTGAACGTTGGTAAACAATGTGAAATGGTTTTGTGAGCGTTTGTTATAGTTTGTGGCTGCCTGGGCTTTTGATATTTTGTTAAAGTGTTGTGATTTTGTCCATCGTGATTAAATGTGAAAATTGTTTTCGGTTTTGTGATTAATTGAGCTCAAATGCTAAAATTGGTCGCTTTATTAAAATTTCATTTATTATTTCCACACATCAAAATGAAAGACCGGATAATAATGAAGCAACTATCCCATCTATTCCTTTGCTTATAAACTCAAACAATTTTTGCGGAAAAACAGGGTGTCCATAAAAATAGTGCCTAAAATATTCGTAATTTTCAACAGTTTTTAAACAATTTAATAAAAATTTCTTTAATTTTGTAAAAATATTTAACGTATTACTTTTCAGGGTCTTTCTCATAACTCATAAAATTATCTTAAAATCCTACAAATATAGCACTACTTATATTACAATAACTTATCATTTAAACGTGTGAATAGTACAATTAAATAAAAATAATTTTTTCCAATTTAATCTAATTTTTAATTTAACCAATTAAAATAAAACGTGGCATAAACTAAATCTTACTTTTAAAATTTTTTCATACTTTTGTCCTTCCTTATGAAAATGTCGGACTCTTTGATGTAGCATAAGCAAAAATTCTTCTCTAATGTGTGCTGTTTAAGAATCCAATCTTCATCCAACTAATACATTCTATCCAACTAACAACCCGTACGAGTGATACAAAAAGACGTAGTTTCTTCACGGAGGAAGAACTGGCGGTATGGGAAGCGGAGGAAGAACTGGCGGTACTCTTTGCAGTTACGCTTTCTGGAAAACAAACCGTGTAAATGCGGGAGGATTCTGGCGTTCATTTTCCTTCGCCCTTCCTCCAGATTTCGTTCCCCAAAAGGAAACGTGTAAATCAGGTGTTCCGGGTCTGCTTCCAGGAGCATATCTTTTAGCGAGCCAGATGAATCTTGAAGCAGAAAAAAACGTGGGTATTTGGTAAGTCATCATACGTAACCAACAACATTTTTCAAAGTACTCTGACATAAATGGTAAACTTCGCAACATATTAATATCTGTACTATATTATAGGTATATAGGTCTGTTCCATTTACTGTTTTAATTATTCTTCAGATGATGAATTATTCCATACATATTAGATTAACTTTATGTATTCACTATCGTAAATTAGGTAATTTTATTCCTATATTATAAACCGCTGATATTTGCACTTCAATTTAATACATTCACGTTAATACATACTTCACGATCACATATTTCATGTTATTACAGTTTTAGACAGACAGTAAAAGCGGTTCTCCATGATATGTGAAGCGTTTTAAAAGTACAATTATTGGCTAAAAGTGAGACGACGCTCAAATGTTCAGATAAATTTGTAAATTTAACAAAGAAAACTAAATAATTTGGTCTGTCCTTATCAGCTACTACTGGCCTTAATGTATCATTAAGTAGATTGTATACTTGAATTACAATAAAATGTGTCAGTAATGCTGTCTAAAAGATAATGTATGACACACATGGAAAAAGGGCTTCTGTATTTCCTCCTCGAAAAATAGAATGTCACTTTTACGTCTCATATCAGAAACAATTACGAACATGGTTTCTTTTGACAACGCCACTAGTTTAACTCTAAATGACTTCCTCTCAGCTCTCATCTTATATTAAATAGCATGTGATCCAAAATCCGACATTATATGCAGAATGTTCAGTGATTAGAGCTGCCATAATGTCATTTTTTTCATTTCATCTTTATTGAAAACGTACCCAGTTCCAATTTCAAAATGCACAAGTAATATTTCTCCTCTCACATAAAATAAAACAACTGGTTTATAGACCTTTGTTGACGTTTTTTGATAATTATGCAGCTATGAAATTGTTACGACTCCGATACTTTCTCATAGAATTATTCAATTTCTATATTTTTATGGAAATGCTTTTTTCGAATATCACTGTACCACCCGCAAGACAACGTAGGTCGGCTCCGTATCCCTCCATCCAGCGGGAATATCACCTCCAACTCTCGCGGTAAAAACACGCACTACACTTTCGGGACTGTTTGTCTTAGCCGCTTCTGGAATCACTCATCAATCAATTATTATACCAAAAATTTTCGTTCCTCAACCCCCTAAAAGCCTGCAGAAGACCGGATAAGCAGAGCCGGATAAGCAAACTCAGCGCAGAAATTTTTCTTTCATTTGGTTTCAATATTCACATTGTGACATACCAATATGTGGGACATTGTATTGCGTCACATTTATTGTAAACAGGGTGAATGGTAAGGATAGACATAATATATGATATTCAATCTATTCATGTCCTTCGTGCTGAAAAGACGTCTTTTGGAGCGCTCCAGGCTCATCTACAGGTAGTTTCGAAGCAGGTAGTCGTCGGCCGCATATTTCCCGGTGAACGGAATTCGCAGCAAGCTGTGAAAGCAGTGAAATTCCGACAGATAAGTATTCTTTCTGTTATTAGAATAGAATATTTATTTTGCTACTTAGGAATACATAGAATACTTCCGGTGGTAGCGTTTGCTAAGAAATTACTAAAAATACACAAAACAAACATCAAACAACATATTAACATGTTACCAAATACAATTTTACAAAATTAATTTATTAACCATATTTACTTAGTGTAATTTTAAAATTGTTGACATTCTGAGGGAAAGTCTTCAGCACTGCAGCAGGTAATTTGTTCCAATTTTATATTGTTCTGTTTACAAATGAGAATTTACCTACATCTGTTCTCTGTTTTCTTTGCCGAATTTTGAAACCATGATCCTTCCGCGCCACGTAAGTTGGTTTTGATAGTCTTTCCCGTACTTCACCCCACGGACGATCCCCTCTTATTGATTTGAATAATGCACAAAGACGCGATTTCTCTCTGCGTTTGTCCAAAGGTTCCCACGTTATAAATTCAGAATTTGAACGTCCTCTCCTAACAAATTTTGCAGCATATTTTTGTACTTTCTCCAGAGATTTTATTTGCCCTAAACGATAAGGGTCCCAACATATGGAGCCAAATTCTAATATCGGACGTACTAGAGACGTGTACCCTAATTCCCTAGTTCCCTAAGTATTCTAATTACGAAGTGTAATGCCTTCCACGCCTTTTTCACAACATAATTTACGTGTTCTGTCCAACTCAGATCCTCATTTAGTACAATTCCCAAATATTTACAGCATTTAGCCCTCGGAATATACTGATTTCCTAATGTATATATGATATCGTTTGTCTTTCTAGAACGCGCGAATCTAATAAACTTGCACTTGCTGAGATTTAATTTCATTACATTTGTGATTTTTTTTTCATTTATTTGACATAGATGGTGAATACATAGCTCAGTTGAAATAACTCTACATATGTTTGATGGCTTAATACTAACTTAAATTAAAACTTAAAACTAATACAGGGGTTGAGGTTACCCATGGGGCTCCTCTAGTCGGGATCTAGATCAACGAATTTTTTGAGAAAAATGTGGAATGGAAACTTATTTTGTATTCGGGTTCTATGTGATGGGTTTTTGCCGAGTCTGTGAGCTGATAATGAAGGGATTTGGGATATGTTTGAGATGAAGTTGGTGGCTAGATATGTGATGTGATATATAGTCTATAGTCTCAAGGTCGAATTCGTTATGTAATTGTTTGTTGGTGGCATACCAGGGAGCGTTTGAGATAATTCTGAGGAATTGGTTTTGTATTATTTGTGATTTCCTTTGGTTGGTTTTTTCTGCATTTAACCAGATTGGGCAGGCGTATAGTAGGAAGGGTTTTTTGTTTTAAATATTAAAATGCTGAATTATATGATAATGGGCTGGATCTGTGTATTAATGGCTTAAGTTGTATTAATTTGATTTTGGCTTGAATGATTTTGGCATCTATATGCTGCTTCCAATTGAGTTTTGTGTCCATGTTCAGTCCTAAGTATTTGATTGGTGTATTAAGAGGGAGCCAGTTGATGTGTGTATTGTTTAGCATGAGTGGTCGCGGGGGTGAGTGTGGACGGAGTGTGAAGATCTTGGCGGCCGTTTTGGTTGAGTTGAGTTGGATTTTATATTTTGAAGCCCAGCTGTCTATTAGGGTAAGGTACAATTGAACTTTGTTGCTGCAATTAGTAAGTGAAAGACCGGAGTTATAGAAGGCTGTATCATCCGCGAATTGTGCAATGTGGATGTCGTTAAGTTTGGGAATGTTTGCAACATATAAATTTAATGGAGTCGGTGATCCTTGTGGTAGTCCTGCTAAAATTGGTCTTGGGTTGGAGGATGTTTACATTTACGGAAAAGGTCCTGTTACTGATGAAACTTTGAATGATGGACTGGATATAATGTGGAGAGCCTATTTTTTTATTTTGTATATGGGACCTTCATGCCACGTCCGATCAAACGCCTGTGTTATTTCGATGAAAACTTCTAGTGTGATATATTTTTTGATATGATTAATAAAGATGTTCGGTAATGCGAAGGAGTTGGTTTAGTGTAGAAAGTTTTTCAGTGAATCCGAATTGTTCCTTTGGTATGGCTTTGGTTACTTGTAAGTGTTCTTTCAGTCTATTGAGAATTATTTTTTCAAAGATTTTGGATAACGTGGGAAGTAAACTTATAGGTCTGTAGCTACTTGTATCGGCGTGATTTTTGTTCGGTTTGGCAATTGGGATAACTATGGCATGCTTCCATGATTGTGGAAAATAACCTATTCTAAGACAGGCGTTGTAAATGTTAGTTATAAATGCTATTGCAGGGGGAGGTAGGTTTTTCACTATTGTATTGTTTATGTTGTCGTGGCCGGGTGCTTTCCTGGAGGGTAATTTTTTAATTATTTTGTTAATTTCGGCTGGAGTGGTGAGACGTATGTTGTGATGTGGACCGTAGTATGTCTCTTTGTTGTTTTTGTGTATTGTTTGATGCTCAGGGTGTGGTTTTGACATGTTTGTTATAAACGTTGATGAAAAGTAGGATGCCAGCTCTTCAGATTTTTCAACGGATGTATATGCTTTACCTGTCGAAGTGTTTATTGGTGGTATCGTGCTTTTCTTTTTCAGTATTCTGTTGTTGAATTCCCATAATGAGTTGTTGTTAGCATGTAGTGAAGATAATAATGCTTGGTATTGTTGGTTGTTGTGGTTAGTTATTAAGTTTTTAACTACTTTTGTGATTAAATTTAGTTCTGATTTTAAGTTCGGTGTTCTTAACTGATTCCATAGTCTCTTTGTTTTATTTTTTATTGAGATTGCCAACAAAATATCAGATGGTAATTATTTTTTTTATAACTATGGTTATTAGGTGATATGTTTAGTTGTGTTACTTGGATGGCAGAGTGGATTAGCGAATTGATGTGTGATACAGCCTGCTTGATTTCGGCGGGACTAATTAATATTTTAAATTGTGGGATTTTATTTCTTAGTATTTCTTGGAATTTTCGCCAATAGATTTTTAGGGTGTTTGATTTAGGTACGGTTGAATGTTGTGGAATTAACTTTTGTGCTGAGATCAGTACGGGGATGTGATCAGAATCTAGCTCGGACACTGTGGTGGTGTGAAATTTTATGTCTGTGTTTGTTATACCTATATCCAATATATCTGGTTTACGTGTTCGATCATGTGGGTAGCAGGTTGGGTCTATTGTTGTGATAATTTTTTAAGTTATTGTTTGTTATGGTTCGAGCAAGGGACTTGCCATCATTATTGTTAGTGTGGCAGCCCCAGCTTATATGCTTGGCATTAAGATCCCCGTGTAATAATGTTTTTTCATTCGAATTAAATAGGCTAAATAGGTTTGTGTCTTTGATTTTTGCCGAGGGAGATTTGTAAGCTGCTATTATTGTAATTGTTTGGCTATTTAGTGTTGTGCATATTGCTACAGTTTCTATACCTGGTGTTTGTGGAATGTCAACTTGGTAAAGAATGATGTGGGATGATATTGCGATAAATACGCCGCCTCCTTTTGTTTCGTTTCTATCATTTCTGTAGATGATATAATTGGGGATGTAGAGTTTGTTTTCGGTAACACATGCTATCCCAATCTGGTAATCATGCAAGAAATGGATAAATTCGATTTTTTTTATTTTGAATGCATTCCACTTCATAAAGATTAAGTTCTTATTAATTTGACCTGGCATGTTTATTATTTAAATATTCTGTGACTGAATTTTGAATGGTTGAGATTAATTATGGTATTAGCGAGTTGATGAATTATAAGGAGGTGATGGAGTTTATGATTGTGTTGATTATATTGTTGCTGGAATTATTAAGTGACAAGATGATTGGATGCGATTTAAGGGTTTGGTTTGGGATTGTTTTGATGAAATTCGGGATGGTTGAGTTGGTGGTAAACCTGGAAAGGAAGTGTGAGATAAGTTTGGCGCTGAGGATTTGGATTGTTGGTGCATTTCATCACTATTGTTTTTGAACTGTTCACTATTTTTTTGTCCAATGATTTTTTTATAGTATGAGCACGATTCGTTTCTGATATCACCCTTGTGATTAGCATTGCAGTTAGCACAAACCGGTATATCACTTTTTTGCGGACACATCACTGAATAATGATATCCGGAACAAAATGCACAGTTAATGACATGGTTGCAGTTGTTTTTCGTGTGTCCATGATCTAGGCATCGTTGGCATTGGATGGGTCCTTTGGGTTTCCGACGTCTTTCAGTAGTCACACGATGATTACATATTTGGGTGATTTCGAGAATGGTTTCAATAGGTTCATTGCCACTAAACTCGGCCGCAACTACCGGGATTGGGATGTTGTCTTTTTGTAGTCTCGTAATTTTAATAATTGATGGGTGACGTAATTTGAGTTCTGTTAAGATGTCCGTTTCTGTTATGGATTGATGCAGACTTTTTAACACAACTGAAATTTTTTTATTTGAAGGGTCCTTGTGAGAATGGAAACTTCTGTTTCTCTATGAGGTATTTAATAAGGTTACGGAAATCTGTTACGGAGTTCGCACTGATTTTTGTTTTATTGTTTTTGAAATCTGCTACAAAGTCACTGGTCACTTTATTTTTAAGTTCCTTGATGAAACTGTAAGAGTTGGAGATATTTGATACAAAAATTGGGAGATTTTAGCTGGAAAATCTGTTTGTTCGGAGGCATTTTCACTGAGGTACTGAAAACGGCTGGTTTCTGGAGAAGTTACACCATCGCGTAGCACACCAAATCTGTTGCCAATTTTACAGTTATATTGACTGGGATCAACCGAGTCATTAGAATTGTTTTTTACGGAACTTTTCTTTTTATATTCATGCGGATCTACAGAATCACTATCTGACCTTTTTCGTGTAGGGTTTCTTGATGACGATGATGGCGGTGACAGTTCTCTTTGCAACGAACCTGGCGGGAAGCGCGCTTCCATGTTGCCTTCCACGGAGGTCGGGTTCTGTGTTTCCTGACCACTTGTTTCCATCGATTCACTGGTAGTTGCGGAACCTGATGCACTGCACTGCTGGTAAAATAACTGTTGTTGTCTACATTGTGTAGGGTTAATAGGGCCTGCGAAAGTACAAACCCCGTGGATGGATCAGCTTCATTTTGCATTAACTACGCAAATAATGAAGAAAACTACCGCTTTTTTAGTAAAAAGCTGGCATTTCTTAATACCGGCAAACCGCGTATTTCACGCCACTTAGCCTTGCTGCACGTTATCTCTAGCTCGACACTTTCACTAGCTGCGACAGCTTATCGCGCGAGAGCAACTGCGACTGCTTATCCAGAGAGCAATTCTTCTGTCTACGTTAAACTTACTAATTTTTTGTATTAATTTATCATGGGGAACGAGGTCGAACGCTTTTGTGAAATCAATAATAATTGCATGAACAATGGAACCTTCATCTAGAGAATCAGAAATGTCCTGACTGACAGTGACTACCTGACTC